>JAHHUM010002118.1:285726-312706 GCA_036173005.1 Crenichthys baileyi | reverse complement strand
AAGCGCTAAAAAGAAACGGGGCTCATAGAGGCCCGCCCCGGGAAAGGGAAAGCCCAAAGGGATCCCTCTCTAATTCATCCGAGTCACCAGCCTTAGAAAATCGCAGGTTAACAGCAGCTCAGATTAGAGAACAGGTCAATGCCACACAGAGTTGTAGCAGCAGACACATCTCTAGAACAACTGTTAAGAGAAGACTGTGTGAATCAGGCCTTCATGGTAAAATAGCTGATAGGAAACCACTGCTGAGGACAGGCAACAAGCAGAAGAGACTTGTTTGGGCTAAAGAATACAAGGAGTGGACATTAGACCGGTGGAAATCTGTGCTTTGGTCTGATGAGATCTTTGGTTCCAACCACCGTGTCTTTGTGCGGCGCAGAAGAGGTGAACGGATGGACTCTACATGCCTGGTTCCCACCGTGAAGCATGGAGGAGGAGGTGTGATGGTGTGGGGGTGCTTTGCTGGTGACACTGTTGGTGGTTTATTCAAAATTGAAGGCATACTGAACCAGCATGGCTACCACAGCATCTTGCAGCGGCATGCTATTCCATCCGGTTTGCTTTTAGTTGGACCATCATTTATTTGTCAACAGGACAATGACCCCAAACACACCTCCAGGCTGTGTAAGGGCTATTTGACCAAGAAGGAGAGTGATGAGATGCTGCGCCGGATGACCTGGCCTCCACAGTCACCGGACCTGAACCCAATTGAGATGGTTTGGGGTGAGCTGGACCGCAGAGTTGTTGGCAAAAGGGCCAACAAGTGCTAAGCATCAATGGGAACTCCTTCAAGACTGTTGGAAAACCATTTCAGGTGACTACCTCTTGAAGCTCATCAACAGAATGTCAAGAGTGTGCGGAGCAGTAATCAAAGCAAAAGGTGGCTACTTTCAAGAACCTAGAATATAAGACATATTTTCAGTTGTTTCACACTTTTTGTTCAGTATATAATTCCACGTGTTAATTCAAAGTTTTGATGCCTTCAGTGTGAAGCTACAATATTCATAGTCATGAAAATAAAAAAAACTCTTGAGAAGGTGTGTCCAGACTTTTGGTCTGTACTGTGTGTATATATATATATATATATATATCAGTGCCATAACACAAAAAAAAAACAAAGAAAAAATGCATCAATGTTTCTCTGTTGCAGTATACTTTTCATTTTTGCTCATATGAAACAGCTGTGCAGAAAGATACAGGCAAAATACAACTCCATCAATAATATTCCTAAAAGCTGAGCTGATGGCAGATCAGCTGTATAAGCATGTACATTTACTTTCCTTACCATTTTAAATAATCATGTTAAACAGTTGCTCAAGATGTGAATCCAGGTTCAACAGAAGATGTGTGATACATATTTCAATATTCCTGTAGGGTATCGTTGTCCGTATCTTTAGCAGAGACTGAGATAACAAGCATGGTAGGTCAATGTCCATCTGACCTTCTCATTATGCCAGGGGTTTATAAATGCAAATTGTCTTGGACTGCCTGAGTATTTATATATGAAGACCCACTTGCTTGGACTTTGTTTGAACATTTAGGGTTTCTCACCTAGAAAATCTACTTGGAGTTTCAAAAAATATTTCCTGAGCAAAATGTTTGTGCAAGTTTAAGTTCAGCTCCTCATGGACATATGCTACAGAGGCCTTCTCTAACAGTTCACTGGTTATTGGAATATTTGTTTGTATCCTGCACTACATGAATCTCATTGGAGGAATAGTTTACAAGTGCTCCTTTTTCCCTCTGTTTTCCCAGGTTCTTAGTGACTCCTGCTGTGTCCTTCCAAAAGAAACCAATCAGCTACAGCCTCCTCATCAATCCCAGCAGTCTCTTCTCCATCTCGGCAGAGACAGGTGAAATCAGCCTGACCCGCACTATTGATTACGAGAGTGACCAACATCGTTACTTGCTGCTGGTTCGGGCCAGCGAGGGCCAGGACAGCATGAGCAGTGCAGCAGAGGTTTGTCTGTTTTATGTGAATTCAAAGTCATTCTTCCACTGTTAAATGCAATGAATCGTTGGTCTTTAGAGTGGCACTTACATCAGTACTTCCAAAAGTTTGTGTGTAATACTGAGATCTGAGTTTGAGAGCTCGTTAAATCTTTATAGGTAGACAACTAACGAACAAATGTTTTTTTAAGATTTTTGCCGACTATGATACTCTCTGTAATCTGCTGTATTTTAGACAAATAATCAACTTGAGGAATCTTCTAACAACATGGCAGATTTAGCAGATGATAAAACAATCACACTTGGTCCAAAAATATCATACTAAGTTGTGTCAGAATGCTTTTGGAATTACATTGATCGGGAAAAGCATTTAGACCACTGACAGGTGAAGTCTATTTGTCTCTTCATCATGCCACCTGATACTGGGTGGGATATATTAGGCAACAAGGGAAAATATTATCCTCAAAGTTGATGTGTTAAAACCCAAATAACGGGCAAGCGTAAGGATTTTAAACTGGGCAAAACTATCATGACTAGATAACTGGATCAGTTCTTCTCCAAAACCGCAGGTCTTTAGAGGGGTTCCTGGTCCCTGTTGGTCACTACCTATCAAAAGTGATCTAAATGAGGAACAGTGACAGAGTACTGGCCAACCAAGGCTCTTTGATCATGCACATGGGGAGTGTGGGATAGCACATATGGTCTGATCCAACAAGCTGCTATAGCTGAAACTGATAAAGAAGTTAATGTTGGTTCTGATAGAAAGCTTTGTTGCCTACGGGCATACCATTCAGGTGGTGTGAGACACTTACCAGGGGAACGATGGTACCATAAGGAACTATGGTAAGATGGCAAGCCGGTTGAGGCAATGTCATGCTTTGGGCAATATGCTGCTGGGAGGTCTTGGGTCTTGCCATTAATTTGGATGTTATCACCTCCCTAAGCATTGCAGGCCATTTATAGCTTTTCAAGAAAATGGTATTCCACTAAGCAACATTATGACCAACCAACTTCCAGCACACTAACTCATCTGAGACTCTGCCTCTAAAATCTCTAGATCTAAATCCAGTCATCCATCTGTGGATTGTGTGGGAAACAATTCCGATCCATGGAGACCCCACTTTGCAACTTTCAAAACTGAAATTATCTGCTGCTGAAATCTTGGTTCCAGATGCCACAGCACGCTTTCAGGGGTCTAGTGGAGCCCATACCTTGACGAGTCAGGGCTGATTTGAAAGCAAAAGGGGACCAGTACACTATTAGGCATGTGGTCATAATGTTATGCTGGATCAGAGTGTATGCATTGTTTTGTGCAAAGGCTGCATTGCCCTTAAACCAGGGTGTTCTAAACAAAATACTGAGGACTGAATCCCTGCTTAGACTAAAGTATACTTGAACATTAGAAAGATTGATTACCACAGGTTCTGATAGCTTTCATCTTGTTGCATTGTACTATTAATTATTTTATTATATTGTATTCTTCCATAAATGAACTAATATTTAACAAATTGTGAGCTGTTCTGTGCTGATAGCTCTAAAGCCAAAACTTTAGTTCACAGTAACATAAGAACAAACGCAGAAGGAAAAAACAGGAAAGTAGAAGAAAGTGTGTCTGGTTATATTTGCTGGTATACCAATTTAGAGTTTGACATTTCTTTAAAAACAACAAAAAACTAAACTTTCTTTCTGCAAGATCAGCTTCCAATGACGTCTAATTTGAGATGTCAGCAGAAAGAAGCAACTACTTGCCAGTAGTTGACCATTCTAGCTTCTGTTTTTTACAGCAAAAAAATGTAGAACTTAGCATCTCTCAGGTGTCACTTTAACTGTAAAACTTAGGAGATAACTGCATGTGCCCACTTTAAAAAGTGTAAACCCTTTCGTCAGTGAAGCCCTAACAGATTTGTCTGACTGGGTATGACAGCTGTGGGACTCCCAGTGACTTCGTCATGTTGTCAGGATGTAAGGCACAACAGAGGAGAGTGCTGCAGGCGTTGAGGCATCTGGTCTGGTTTCCATCATTACTCTGGCCTCAGGCTAAAACATGTCCTGCTGAACCGATCTGTCCTCAGCTGCTCCACTCTGGGACTCTGTGGCCAACAGAGATCGAGACGCCTAGGTGGAGGCAGAGTGGGAGAGCAAACATGTTAGATTAGGAAGAGAAGTGAAGTCAGAGGTGAGAAATTACAAGTCAGGTAAAAAGAAAATGAAACCTTATAGTGTGTGTGCTCTTTTCTTTTGACATTATTGTCCGGGTTTTATAACATCCCAACCCTGTTGCATCCTTCCATTTTTCTCTTAAGACAGCTCTGCTTGTCTCAAGATGTTTTGGCGCAAGAAAAAACTCAACTTGTCTGAATCCTGTTTATGGTCAGGTTAAATTTCAGGTGTGTTTGTTTGTTTTAATCTAAAATATACTACATTACGTTTTGTAATTGGTCAATATGTTATACAAGCAGCGCATTGCTCTAGTAAACTGTAATCAATATAATGAAATATACATTTCAATATTATAACCCCTTATATTTAGAATAAAATAATTGTCCTTTTCCTGTGAAGCAGATTCTAAGTTAAGTAGACATTGTGAACTTGTAAACTTGCATGTTTACGCACAATAACTATAAATATGTATGTATTTAAAATGCAGATTAGATAATTAGGCATAATTTGGCATAACTCTGACCATTAAAGAGTGGCAAAACGCTTTCAATATGATCATACTTTGTGTTGAATTTGTATCTGCAGACTTAGGGGTTTTACACACCATTTGTTTTCCAGATTTAATTGCAGAATGTACAGCAGCTTTTCAAAAATATGCCAAGTTTGTCTGGTGGCAGGAAATCATATGAAACATTTCAGATAAAGCTACATCTGACAAAATGAACTTCTTAGCGTTGTGGTTTGGTATTTATCTGTTTTCTGGAACCACAGGTAGCTACAGGTGAACATGAACCCTATAGTGATTTGATGGTCTTGATATTTTCACTTAGGAACCAAACAAACCAAGACATTTGGTAATCCTGTGGCCAGAGTGGTAGAAGAATTAAAAATTCACTGAGAATCGAAAGGCAAAAGCGACATGTGGAAAACTAAATAGGTCTGAGGCATTTTTAGTAATTTGTAGAACAGCTTGTAGCTACAGTAACTGGAAGTAATTGATTATGTCTTCGCTTTAATTTGTGCATGACCCAGTTTGCATTACTTTTAGCCATCAGACTGATTGCCCCATACTGTGGCATATAGATCAGCTCAATGACTGAAGGTGCCTAGGGGGTCGATACTATGAAGCAGTTAGGTGTTTGTTGAGGTACCTTAATAATTAGGACATGATTTTCAGTATTATAAGGCTGGTTTTCTTTTTACCTATCACCATGGTAATTCATGTACATTAGAAACCTAACCTGCTCAACAAAGGTTATTTTGATTAGGCATAATAACACATCTCCTCACAAAGTTATATCATTATGCCTTACTTTCTGTAAACTGTTAGAAAATGAAGATTACAAAGGTGATTAATTTTCTTAATTAAAATATTTTCTTTTGGAACTGTTTCCTTTTTTACCAGTACCAGTACTGTTTTATTTTAGCCAGTACTTCCTGTCTCTTCATTGAGATTGGTCCCCTCATGTTATCTTCACCTGTTTTATATGAACACAAACATATTCAGTGTCAGTGAGTCTGGGAAAGCCCACCAAGTTGTTGACGAGCTTTTTTGTATCACTTTTGTCAGATATTGAATGTGAGACTTAGTTAGTCAAGCTAGATCTCTGAAAGAAAGTCATATGTTAAACCTTTTGCATCTAGATATTCTCACTACCCCAGTTACTAATTCTTCAATTACCACTTATTTCCATTCTTAAATTCTTTCATTGTAGACAGTGCCTTGCAAACGTATTCACCGCCTCTGCTTTTTACTTATTTTGTTACAGACCAACCTGTAATTTAAATGTTTTTTTCTTATTGTATGTGATGGATCTGCACAAAAAAGTCTATATTTGTGAAGTCGAATGAGAATTATTATTTTTTGGGCTTTATGGACGACTGGCCAGAAAAAAGCCATTACTGAGTGTTAAAAATAAGAAGGCAAGTTTAGAGTTAGTTTGCCAAAAAGCCTGTGGGAGACTCCCCAAATGTATGGAGGAATGTGCTTTGGTCAGAGACTAAAATTTCCCCATGGAAGACTATATGTCTGGCACAAACCCGACACATCCCATCACCTCAAGAACACCATAACCACAGTTAAACATGGTGGTGGCAGCATCATGAGGTGGGGATGTTTTTCAGCAGCAGGGACTGGGAAACTGGTCAGAGTCAAGGGAAAGATGGATGGTGCTAAATATATTCTTGAGGAAAACCTGTGTCAGTCTGCTGTAATCTGAGACTCTGATGGAGGTTCTACTTTAGCCCTTTAGCACCTGAGACACACCTCTGGGGTCTTTGGCATGTTCACTGAGCATTCCACAGCTTGAGCTTTTGGAAGAAAACTTGGTCGGATCCGTACTCCCATCCTAATAACTTTTCAGTTCTATATTACGATTCTCAATAATGATTTAGTACAAACTGTTTAGGAATGGATTTATAATGTTAAAGAAAACTAAATGAGGCTGCGATACAGTGTCGAACCTCAGACTCAGGAGAAGCAGTATTGATCAACCATGAAACAGACGACCATTTCTTTACCCTTGTGGGATTGCTGAGGGGGTCTTTGGAGTGTGGTTGCCTGGTCCAAAAAAATGATGTCAGATGACCTTTAGTTTGCAGCCAAGTGTGTAGCAGCCACAATGGGAGTCAGCTTCTCTATGTCTGAGGCAATGGTTCTCAACTCCGTCAAATGTGGGCCTGACTGAGCCTTAGATATAGAATGCAGAGTAAGTCTGCATTCTCTCTTCTGTAGTTTGAATTAACTTTTTTGTCTTCTTGTAAGCATTTGCCTGTGTCCTTTTTTGTCCTGATAACTTGTTCAAAGGTTGTTGAGAACAACCTCTGAGGCTGTAGTTTCATAAAGTGTCCATATGATTGAAAACAGTTTTTTACTGTGCAGTCGGTGTAGCATTAACATATACCTGCACAAGCTTATGTTCCTACAGCACTGCCCCCTGTGTATTTATAGAGTGAGATGTAAAAGAGGTGCATTTTATCGCAGTTGAGTGTAAATCTAAGAGGATACAACAGCAACTTCCTGAAGGACAAACATGCACCTGACAACTTACTCCAACGATGCATTCAGGTGGGAATAAAACTGAAAACACATCTAAAGGCTTTTTTAGAAAATCTGTCAATAGACAGCAATTCATGTTGAACTGAGTTTACTTTGAGTCAGATTGCAGTGTTTATTGTTCCACTTGATGTGCCAGAAATAGAGAAGATACATTTAATGTACATATGATCTGAGATTTAAAACCGCTGATAGCTGTGGATTCAGAGAACTTCCGCATTTAGACTATTAGTTTATTACTACTCTGTCCCTCCATGACACTGAGTTACTCACTGAAAATGTGTTTTTCTTTGGTTCCCCAGTTTCTTACATACATTATCTTCTACAGTTGAAACGTGAATGTATTTATTTATATCACAGAGAGGTTAGCCTTACTTTATTAAGGAACGCATGATGCAAAAATATTTTGTGAAAGCAAGTAAACACTATTATTATTTTTGCACTAACATCGCCTTCTAACTTGAGTAAATTTAAAGATGGTCATCCAACTATTGATTATTAAAAAACAGGAACTCCTAAGCCTTCAAATGGCCCTTAGCCCACAGAAAGCTTACAGATGTGGTCTATATACAAGGTTTGAGAGAATAGCAGGGTGCATTTGTTGCTGATGAGTTAAGTGCAGCTGAGCTTACTATGATTACTTAGAGTACAGCTTTAAAAGCTCTCTGCATGTTGATAACATTTTTTTCTTGAGAGCAGCAAGTAGATAAGCATATTTTCATTCATTCATATTACAGTAAATGTATATCCGAGCAGTTACTCATTTAAATCTGCCTTAGTCTGTCAAAGTCAGGCCTACTTTGGTCTGCTCAAATGTTCAAAGCAGGCAGGACACCAAAAAAAAAAAGATTACTTAATGAGGCTTACAAAGTAGAGTAGCTGCAGAGCAGGAAATTAGAAATGATAAAATTATGGTTCTAGCATTAATACAAATAAAGAGCCCAAAGAATACTCAACCCAACCAGGATAAACAGGTAAACAACATACCAGTAGGGATAACTAGAAAGTGGTAAGGGACACATCAAATCAGTAATGAACTAACATACTGTTGCAAAGCTAAGGACAGCAAACAAATCTGCACAAAAAAGTCATTTCTTCGCACTGAACAGGCTGTATAGTGATGTAGGCTCCACAGCATCTTAACATAGAAATAGCAAATAGAAACAAATTTTAGTTCAGACTAAAGAATGAGCAAACAGCCAAATGAAAAAGCACAGACTGTGACATCCTCACGCTCCAGCAAATATGAACTCAGCTCACTGAATGCTTGTTGAGTTTTAAAAAATGGATGCAAGGAAACAAAAAAAAACAAATACTCAGTGATTTTATCAAACTACATGATTGAAAGTTGCGCTTTGTATATGTCTGCAGCATATTAAAGTCAGGCTCGAGCTGTCTTTGACAGTAATGCTATTTTCACCTGCCAGGGCCTTACAAAAACTACTGCAATGGTAAGTAAAAAACATACACCGTCTTTCAGTTATATAATACTTTAATGTGAAGAAAACTCTACTTTTAATGGCAACTCTGGAAAAAATCCCTGGAAAAAGCATTAAACTTATTTTTTTTTTAAATTGCTAGTTACCAGGTCCAGTGGAAGAGAAACAGTCCGACAGCATCACAGATCCTCAACAACGGCTGTTGTTGCTGCCAAAGGTCTCCCAAAGCACTAATTACTTCTTTTCATAGGGTTAGGTTTTCTCCCTTAATAAATGAAATCATCATTTGACAACATTTTATATTTACTCAGTTTATCTTTGTTTGATATTACAAAAATGGAATAACATAAGAAATGTGTAAAGGTTTAAATACTTTTTTATAGCACTGTTTGTATAAAATAGATAAGTGTTCTTCCTTTTTACCGTGACTCTATACAAGCTTTATGTTTTAAAAGGCAGCTGTGCTGACAATGATCATCCTTGCTCCGCTGCTTGTTACATCCTCAGCTGGTGAAAAGCAATGTTTGTTAATGAACATGCATGACCTGATAACACATTAAAAACAAAAAGCCCCGTAAATACTCGACTTTCTGTTATCTAAGATCTTTACAGTCCTGATATAGGAGTTGGTAACAATAATGCTTTAAGGAGGATTTAAAAAATGTGTCTGCTTCAGTTTTTACTTACTATACTTTTTTGCCTCTGAACGTAATCTGCTGTGAAATAAATATGCTTCTTGCTTTCAAAGTAGCGAACACGGCCAGCATATATATATGTGCACTGAACTCACTGAGCATGACTTTAATTTGCAGGTAGTTTTCAAGTTTCTCGCTCCAGGAGTGATGGCTCATCGGCACCATTAGTCACCTAACCAGCCTGAGACCTGCATGCAGCTTCTTCAGTGTGTGGCTGTGCGCACGTTTTGGTTTGTGTATTTGCACTTTATTACAGCTGACTTCCTCTCTCTGCTCTTAAAATCTTGGTTCCCTGTACACACACTCATTCTGTACCTTGATACATCTTAGTGAGCAATCATAGTTTCCTAATAAAAACAAAAGTTCTGCTAAACTTTGTGGCTTTTAGTTCTGGGATTATAGTGTCCTAGAGAATACAAATACCTGTAAAACAGTTTAGTTTTAGTCTTTTATCGTGTAGTTAAAAAGTCAGAGTAAATGTAAATCATGTTAAAAAATATTTCCAAGCTTCAGCAAAACAGCTCTAGTAGTATGTTTAGCATTGTGGTCCTGGTGGAAGCTGAACATCTGGTCCAATCCCAAGTTTGTCGTTCTAGCATTGCGCTGTACAGGGCCAACTTCACATCAACTTAGCTTCCCTATATCCCTGCTAGGATGAATCATCTCCACAGCATGATGGTGCCATCACCATGTTTCGTGGAGAGCTGGTGTGTTCCCAGTGATGTGTAGTGTTAGTTTTCCAATCTGCATAGCATTTTGCATGTGAGGAAGAAGATACAAGTTTGGGTTTCATTTGACCAGTGGACCTTCTTCAACATGTCTGCTGTACCCACTGCATGGCTGGTGACAAACTGCGGCACATTTTTGTGGGTTTCTTTTTTATGAGTTTTTTTATGGGCTAATTGTTGTCATGTCAGTAGATGGGTTTCACCAGTTACCATGGCCCAGAGTTACCATGGCCCACTTGGCTGTTTCTTTCATTAATGGCCTCCTTGTTCTGGCTGTCAGTTTATGTGAACAGGTTTCGTGGTAGGTTTGCAGTTCTGCCATTCTCCTACTACTTTCAGACGGTGAGATGTTCAAAGCTGGAGGTTTTTTAATTTAACCTTGCTGTTATATCCCTGATATACTATGTTCCTTTGTTTTCATGATGTTGTTTGTGTATTAATGGTACTAATTAACAGATGTCTGAAGGCAATTGGTTGGAAGGGTACTGAATATGAATACAGGCCACACTTTTCAGGTGTTTATTTACAAACAATTTTGAAAACTATATCTCCCTTTTGCTCTGCTTTAAATGTGTGCACTACTTTGTGTTTGGTCTAGCATATGAAATTCCAAGAAAATAGTTCATGAATGCATCATGGCAAAATGTGGAAAGGTTCAAGGGGTAGGAATATTGTCACAAGACACAACAGGTACTATGTCTTTATTTCAGTTATCGTTGGTCTTCTCTGTTGTACAAGATTTTATTGCAACTAAAATCTGGGATGACTTAGAGCTCAGCAGTAAAACCCTGCTCTGGTAGTCTTAAATCCCAACACTGAGGAGAAAACAGATAGTTTAAAAAAACAAAACTGTTCTACAACAGCACAATGGATCTCATAATAAAAATCCCATACATCCCAGTGTAGGTTTTACAGTTCTCTTCCTGGTATTGGGTTGTTTGTGAGGTTGAGTCTGGGGGTGCCAATAGGTTGCTACTGGGTGAAAAGCATATGTAGATTAATCTGAGTTATGATGTTCCATCTCTTAAAAAACAAATCTCTTATGTTGAAAAAGATAGCCAGAAGTTGCTTTTATTATTTGGACTAACTGTAGTTGTTGTTATTCGCCACCACAATTCACTTGATTTTTTTAATACCATATTTGTTGGATTGTTGGTTGCCATTTTTTTCTTTGTCTTACCTTTATGTTGTCATAAACTTAATCATGGGAGCAAAATTAGTCTGAGTATTAAATCTGTGTCCTGTTTAGTAGGGATCTCAAGCAATGTGGTCAGTTGAGAGAAAGGGTCCAACAACAACAGACAGCAGACCAGAGTGTCTCTAGAAAACACAATGTCGTGTTTAAAAGGACCTCTTTGTCACCAGTCTCCAAGAGATAATCTCTACATTTTGTCCAAGAACTTTCTCAGTGGTCTTTTTTCTTTTCTTTTTTTTTTTACAAAGCCCTTCTTTGAAAAAGCCTGAAAGATGGGAGCAACAATAAAAATTGTGTGTGTGCATTTTACATTTTGCTTCCAGCTACCAGAGAGTGTGGGCTGAATGACAGAAGACCTATAAACACTAAAACAGAGGGAACCAGAAGAAAAATAAAAGATAAGGTCGATATGTGACCTAGTCCTCTTGCCTACACTGTTTCATAAACATCAAAGCTGGAGTAAACTGGACAACCTTAAGTTCACGAAAGAGCAGATGCACTTAGAATGTACAGGGGTTGGACAATGAAACTGAAACACCTGGTTTTAGACCACAATAATTTATTAGTATGTTGTAGGGCCTCCTTTTGCGGCCAATATAGCGTCAGTTCATCTTGGGAATGACATATACAAGTCCTGCACAGAGGTCAGAGGGATTTTAAGCCATTTTTCTTGCAGGATAGTGGCCAGGTCACTATGTGATACTGGTGGAGGAAAACGTTTCCTGACTCGCTCCTCCAAAACACCCCAAAGTGGCTCAATAATATTTAGATCTGGTGACTGTGCAGGCCATGGGAGATGTTCAACTTCACTTTCATGTTCATCAAACCAATCTTTCACCAGTCTTGCTGTGTGTATTGGTGCATTGTCATCCTGATACACGGCACCGCCTTCAGGATACAATGTTTGAACCACTGGATGCACATGGTCCTCAAGAATGATTCGGTAGTCCGTGGCAGTGACGTGCCCATCTAGCACAAGTATTGGGCCAAAGGAATGCCATGATATGGCAGCCCAAACCATCACTGATCCACCCCCATGCTTCACTCTGGACATGCAACAGTCTGGGTGGTACGCTTCTTTGGGGCTTCTCCACACCGTAACTCTCCCGGATGTGGGGAAAACAGTAAAGGTGGACTCATCAGAGAACAATACATGTTTCACATTGTCCACAGCCCAAGATTTGCGCTCCTTGCACCATTGAAACCGACGTTTGGCATTGGCATGAGTGACCAAAGGTTTGGCTATAGCAGCCCGGCCATGTATATTGACCCTGTGGAGCTCCCGACGGACAGTTCTGGTGGAAACAGGAGAGTTGAGGTGCACATTTAATTCTGCCGTGATTTGGGCAGCCATTGGTTTTTTGGATACAATCCGGGTTAGCATCCGAACATCCCTTTCAGACAGCTTCCTCTTGCGTCCACAGTTAATCCTGTTGGATGTGGTTTGTCTTTCTTGGTGGTATGCTGACATTACCCTGGATACCGTGGCTCTTGATACATCACAAAGACTTGCTGTCTTGGTCACAGATGCGCCAGCAAGACATGCACCAACAATTTGTCCTCTTTTGAACTCTGGTATGTCACCCATAATGTTGTAAGCATTTCAATATTTTGAGCAAAACTGTGCTCTTACCCTGCTAATTGAACCTTCACACTCTGCTCTTACTGGTGCAATGTGCAATCAATGACGACTGGCTACCAGGCTGGTCCAATTTAGCCATGAAACCTCCCACACTGAAATGACAGGTGTTTCAGTTTCATTGTCTAACCCCTGTAGAGTACAAACCAGATATTAATGTACTCTGTAAAAACAGACAAAACCTCCACTGTGTGACATTAAATCAGACCATAGATCTTCTGAAGTGGATGGTTTTTATAATAACCCAGATCTCCTGATGGACAACAAATAATTGTTCAATTTAACTTACATTTAAAACCCACATTATGCCCCTAAACTATCATTAGAACTAAATTTTACTACAAAACAAGAAGATATCTTTGCATGTAATATATTAAGACCACCATACAAAACCTGTCACTCTGAACTCTTAAAAAGCAAAAAAAAAAAAAAAGACAGGAAATTTGAGCACACACAACACCATAGCAGCAAGACAACAGCTCTGTGGTATCTGTGGTTGTTTTTCTTATGAAGTTGCAGTAACATCACACCTGCTTCCCTCACAGAAACAGTTTGGATGAATTTTATCCAGCTCAGCTTATTGAGGCGGTTAAAAATTCTGTCATTATTTATGAAAACAGTGAGGATTTTTGTTAGAGAAGATGAAAAAATTTGAAAATTAATACAGTCTATTAAGAGAACGTAACTATTGAAATATAAATAACAGAAATTTGTACATTTTAATACATGTTAAAATATTTTTCTATCTCATTCAAAGGAATCTTTCTTTCAGTTAGTAAAAATGTTAAATCAAAGTTTTCCTCTGGTCCTTAGCTGTGTTTTTACCCATTTTCTGTCCCTTCCTAGTATTATATTTGTATGGTATTAAAGTATTATATGTCTGATCCCATTCATATCTCCAGATTTGTATCAAACTGGACCTGTAATTTGTTTGTGCATGAACTCTGACAGCATATTGGGCAGGGTCTGCTTTAGCTTTTGGTATGAAAATGGGGGGAAACCATCAATAAAAACTCAAAAGAGGATATGAGAAGCATCAAGGATCGTTTTCTTAAACCTTTATCTGTTTATCAATGTGCTGTGTGTCCCTGTCAGAGTTACAAGATTGAACAAACAAAACAACAAAAATAATGGAAGAAAGACTACATCATTCATTGAATGAATCTGTATAAATACGTACAATGTGTTGTTGTACATTTTTTTTTAGTCCTTTAGTCCTCCAGCTTCTAAAAATAGAAAATCAAGTAAATTAACACTATAGGCTATAGGCTCAGGTCTGGTTCAACATGTTGTATATTATTTACATACTAAATTGCTTAAAATTTACTCTACTTTAGCATGAAAATGTCACGATTTCTTGGCTGGGCTAATCATATCAGCGTCTCTGAGACAGATAAAACTTTTCCTGCTGTAGGTCAGCCAGATAACCAAAATTAGTTATTAATGTGAGAATAATGACAGATTTTACAGATAACAATCAGATTTAAACAATTTGGGAAAGCCAAGAGGATGATGCCATGGCTTTGTAAGCTTCTGTTTCTTAATTCATGCATTTTAGTTCATTGGAGGGACACCTGGGATATATTGTAAGGCAACCTCTCAAGCATGTGATTTGTGTGACATCTGGGAAATATCTACAGGAATTAAGTAAAATATCAGGAAGACTATTGTGGATCTCTCAAAGTCTGGTTCATCCTTGGTCCAATTTCCAGATGTATCAAAATGCCACATTCAACTGTTCAGATCATCATTATATACAAGTATAAACAGAATGGAAATGTCCAGCCATTATTTCATTAAGGAAATAAGATTCTGCGTCACCATTTCTTCGGGCCAAAATTCCGGATGCCTTTTGGGAGATCCTACTGGAAGGATACCCCAAATTATTGACAAAAGTCATACCTTTTAAAAAGCATTTCTTCTTATTAAAATGTAGCTTCTGAATTTGAAAATAATAATTAGTTTTATTTAATGTCAGTGAGAGAGAAAAAAAATTTATAGTGTATGCAAATACCTGGTTTCAACTGTACATCTGAGTGACATTTATTTGGCACCATATACAGATAGGTGTTAAAACAGATTGGTTGTTTAGGAAAATAATCACATAAGCACACATATGTATGTGTTTCTCTGCCTTCCTTTCACTACTTATAACACCACCCCACCACCACCAACACACACACACACAGACACACACACACCCACACACACACATAGCTTACAGTGACTGCCATGGCATAAATCACCTCAGGGAGCTGACATGGTCACATTTTTTTTCTTTTCCGTCTGTTGCTTCGAAGCTGATCTTTGCTGAAGGATTAACTGATATTACAGAATTTCATCTTACCTACCCGGACTTAATACCAGTTGTATTTACAAACCAGCTACTGTGTGTGTGTGGGTGTATCAGTGTGGTCTGTCATACTTTTGCGGGTTTATATGGAAGAAAAGAATTGTTGAGGGTCAAAGACGCTTCCTGCTCAACTGTCTGCTCCTGAATACTCCAGACAAGCAGTCAACACCTGCTGGAATAGCCTTTGTTGGCCTTTATGTGCCTAATGAGCAGAGCGACATTAGAGTGTGTCAGCAAAGCACAGTCTCACTCACACTATAGTCAACTTCACACGTTTCTTTTGTTAGCTAAGGGCTTAAGAGGTACTGTGCTGACCCACTGAAGTACAGCAGCTCCCTCCCTGAGGAGGGGGAAAGATAAACAGGACGGATCAGGGTCAAGCCATTCCTGTGGAGAAGACTGGAGGATAAATCTCTTTTTGGTTATGGATAGGGTAATTTAGGCTATTTCAAAACTCTGGATTCAAAGAAAACCAATTTTGAACAGTGTCCACTGAAGTAATCACAACTAAAAAATTCATAACACTGTCCTACTGTGACTTTTAATCATCAACACTGACATGTGAGATTGACCAGGGAGGTCTGGGAACTCACTAACAGAAAGGTATTACAAAATGCATTAAACTAAAGTCCAATATCTTCACTAGAATAAGTACTGAAAACAACAATGTTATTATCAGTGTAAATATTTCTAATTGGGCCATTGAAACGGAATTCACTGCAGATATTGGCAACAACTCAAGTAATTGACACTTACAAAGATATCAAAACGCATTAGTTGAAATTGTGTAAATATGTGTAATTGGCTGAAATAAGCATTGAACACATGAAACAAAAGAATGTGAAAATAGGCATAGAAAGTCAAGAACGCAGCAGAAATCTGACAGAAATTAGAAGCCCTTTGTTTCCTTATGTATAGACCCTGAAACACGTTTTTTCAAAATGCTAGCAAGGAAACAGGAAACAGTGTGACAGAATATTTACATCTGGAAAGGCAAACACCGCCAAGTTTCTAACATACTTACAGAAATTCAAAAGGAAGGGTGGGCTTATGCTCCCTAACTTCTTGGGGCCTATTTACTCCCCGCCACACCCCTTGCCGCTGGCTGGTGTCTCTGCCTGCAGGTGTACTTGTGGTTCTCAATGTCCTGGGCTGGATGCCTCGTTCCTGGTGGCTGCTTGCCGGGGCCTGAGCCCCTGGGCTTTGTCGGACCTCTGCGTGGGGAGTGATGTGTCCCAGGGTCTCGGGTCTCTAGGTCCATGGCTGTATCTGCGCCGGCGTAGACGGCTGCTGGCGGGGCCTGTGGGCTTGTCTCTGCAGCTCCCTGGGGCTTCTGCAATGTTGCTGCTGAGTGGTTCCCCTGGGACTCTCCCCTGCTCTTCTCTGGGGGGGTTGTGGTAGTCCCAACGGTGCTTCTGCTGGGGTTCCTGTGCTCTGAGGAGCCTTTGGATGTCTGTGGCTCGAACCTCCTCCATAGGTGTCCCAGGTCCAGGGGGGCAGGTCTGTGGCTCCTCACACCTGCTATTGCATATTTTTATGGAGAAACCTTGTATACACAAGCGCGCTCACACTCAGACCCATAGGTGTTTAGATTCAGGTGTTGCACAAATGTTCTATATTGAGCCGCATTTACCACTAAATACATCTTGCATTCATTAGTACCATGCGCTTTTTGGTAAAAAAGCTGTTATTATATATGTTTGTGCAGGTGTAGAAGCCAGCAGGGTGTTATCTTGTAATCTCTTCATCCTTCTTTCTCTCCTTCATACTTTTCTCTTTCTCTCCCCTTTTCCTTTTTGCCACACCTCTCTCTTTTTCTTCTTATTTTTTCCTTTTAGTTTCTGTGACCTTGAAAGATAATCATATTGTCACTATGAATTCTTGTGTGCAGTTCCATGGTTCTCTCTTGAGCAGGTGCATCATATTATATGTGGATAAAGTGTGGATAAATATGTGGATAAATATATTGTTAAAAAACAACTAGACAGACAGAACCTGAAACCCATTGTTCCTGATATTGTTCTTATATTTGTCGTTTTTTTGTGAAAATAAGTGGGAATCTTTGCATGTTGTAAATAAAATCTTTTGTTTTTTTTTCCTCTATCTTACCTCTTTGCCAGGTACGAGTTGTTATTGTTGATGAAAATGACTGCGTTCCAGAATTCCTGCAGTCGATTTACAGCAAGGATGGCGTATCTGAGACGGTTACAACGGCAACCTCCTTGTTGCAAGGTGAGACATCCAGAAAAACCTAAAAGCATGAAATGTATCCGTCCCTTACACCTTGCCCACCCACTTTAGCACCACTGATTGCATTCCTTATTTAAGTTCTATGAACATTTGCAGCATTCATCTTTTAACACAGCATAAGTTGTGCTATTGTACTCATTTCTAGGGCATCATACCCCGACCAACCCCCTTGGTTGAATCTTTGGGAATTAGTGGTTCTGGTAAATTGTTGACATTTCTTTGCACAGAGCATAAATGTGGCAGAAAATATGCCTAAATTATGTCAAAATTGTTTGTTAGTGTATAAACTGTGGTTGGGCAAAACTCTGATTAAGAGTAAAATTAACTGACATCCGAAAAAAAGCATTACAAATTGACACTTATAATTAGTTGGGCTTGGCATGATTAACTGAATTGTGCCAAAGTAAGGCATTAAACATGTAAACTCTGAATTAAAAATGCCACTATTTATTCAGCTTCAAGGGGTTAGCATTAAACTGAAAAATAAAGAGCTTTAAAAAAAGGCATCCGACAACAGAATATCCACATTACAGTCATTGATTCCATGTTTCTCCTTTTTACATGGAAATAACCCTAACAAATATAAATCCCCCAGCGACAGGTCATCTTCTTGAGATAGTAAGTTTTTAATTCAAAATCTGAGCATGTTTCTGTCTGGTGCTCTGCCATTGTTCGTGGATCTGTTGAACTGGGTTTTTAGATCTCTGTGGGTATAATTATTAAAAAAAATTGATTCCTGAGAAATTGAGCAGGTCTTAATGTAACTTATATACAGGATACAGGATTATACAGAGGACCCGAAATTTCAGCCAGACACAACAGATCAAATCAAAAGGTTTATTGAAAGCTCTGGGTGATGCTCGGCAGAAAATCATCAGCGGCAGGCTAGGGAACCTCTGAGTGCAGACAGACGGATTGGTGGCTGAGCAGAGAATTAAGAATAATGATAAGCTCAGAATCTGTGGGAGAATAAAGAAACAGATTTTTGGCTCCCCAGCGTGATTGTCTTGCGACAGCAGGTTAACGTCACACAGGAACGGGTTATCGGGTTTGCAAACTCAGTCAACGGCAGAGTGTAGTGGTCAGAGGGCAGAAACTGGGGCAGAGCAGGGAAGACTGATTCAGGCAACAGGATCTGAGGGAGAGGCTTAAATTGGTGGTCAGGGCACAGAAACAATGTCATGCACGGGGGAGGCGATTCAGGCAGGCGGATCTGAGGGTTAGGCAGAGGGTGGTAGCCCGGAGGCAGAAGCAAGGTCGAAGTCCAGAAATCAGAAGCCAGGGAGATATCCGACATGGGCAAGGCAGAGCAGAGGAATCCAGGAAATCAGACAAGGAAAGAACGCTGGACAAGTACTCAGACTAAGGCTTTTGATAATCTGGCACTGTTTGTCTGCCAGCGTGCTGCTTATAAACCCAGGTTAAACAGGTGGAGCGGGTGAGGCGTGATTAGGGAGCTGGCTGGGAAGGAGCAGGTGAAAGCAATCATCAGAATAGCTTTAGCACAGAGATGATCAGCAGGCAGACAGAGGCGGTGACCAAACAGCCCAGAATCATAACAGTACCCCCTCCTCAAGGTCCGGCTCCTGACGGACCACCAGGTTGATCAGGGTGTGACCTATGAAAGGTCCTGATGAGACCCAAGGCGATAATGAAGCTTGCAGGGATCTAGGTGTGCCCCTCAGGTTCATAACCCTCCCGGTCCACCCCATATTGGAATCCTCAGCCTCTTCTCCTAGACCGGAGAATGCAACACATCGTGCAGACAGGTTCACCATCCAGGAGCTGGGTGGTTGGAGGGGGCCCGGAGGAGGGTTCCAGAGGGGACGTGCATAGGGCTTGACCCGGGACGCATGGAAGGTAAGGTGGATTCTCATGGAGCGAGGCAATTGGAGGCGGTTCACCGTCTTGGATATGGGGAATGGTCCAACAAAACGAGATGCCAACTTCTTGCTCTCCACTCTTAGGGGAAGATTCTTGGTGAAGAGCCAAACCTTCTGGCCAACTTGGTTTGCTGGTGCCGGAGTGCCTTGGCGATTAGCAGCTCTAGATTGCACCTCCAACATTGCAGACGTGGTTCTTCTAGCTTTTCTCCATACCTGTTGGTACCTCATGGCAGCACCATGAGCAGACAGGACCTTGGCATGGTGAGGGAGAGCCTTACAGAAACCGGGAGGACAAATCCTTCCGCACCACTGGTCACAGAATCGGATTTCTCATGGATTTTGGAAAGCGCATCTGGCTTGACGTTCTTGGTCCCGGGTCTGTAATACAGGGGGAAGTTAAAATGTCCAAAATATAATGCCCACCTGGCTTGCCTGGGATTGAGTCTCTTGGCGGACTTGAAGTACTCCAAATTCTTGTGATCCGTCCAAACAATGAATGGTTATTTAGCTTCTTCGAGCCAGTGCCTCCATTCCTCCAAGGCGAACTTGACAGAAAGCAGTTCTCTATCCCCCATGTCATAATTGCGTTCAGCCGTGGATAGAGTCCTTGAGAGGAACACACAGGGGTGAACACAACCATCAGCCGATTTCTGGTTAAGAATTGCACCTACCCCTGTATTAGATGTGTCGGCCTCCATAACGAATTGTCTTTCTGGGTCAGGGGTGTGAAGAACAGGTGCTGTGGTAGATAGAGACTTTAATCTGGTGAATGCTATTTCGGCCTGGTTGTTCCACTCAAAACGGACCTTGGAGGAGTTGAGCGGCAACCTGGCTGTAAATGCGGAAGAAGTGGCGATAAAAGTTAGCAAAGCCCGGAAACCTTTGGAGTTTTTTAAGGTCAGATGGAGTGGGCCACTCCGAAACTGCTGTGGTTTTAGCAAGGTCCATGGTGACTTGGTTAGGGGAAATAACAATGGCGAGAAAAGAGGTAGAAGAAGTGTGAAACTCACATTTCTCAGCCTTCACAAAAAGGTGGTACTGGAGAAGGCGAAGGTTGACAGACAGGACATGGAGCCTATAGGACTCTAGAGTGTTGAGAAAGTCAGAATGTCATCAAGGTACACATATACATAATGTCCCACCATGTCTCTGAGAACGTCGTTGACCAATGCCTGGAACACTTCTGGAGTATTGGTCAATCCACATGGCATTACGAGGTATTCGTAATGTCCATCAGGCGTTGAATGCGGTCTTCCATTCGTCCCCCTCTCTGAAGCGGACAAGGTAATAGGCATTCAGGAGATCCAGTTTAGTGAAGTACTTGGCCCTCTTAATAAGGTCAAAGACAGAGGTCATTAGAAGAAGTGGATAGCGGTTCTTAACCGTTATGTCATTAAGACCTCTGTAATCGATAAATGGTCTGAGAGAGCCGTCTTCTTTGCCCAGAAAAAATAATCCAGCTCTGGCAGGGGAGGATGATGGGCAGATGATGCCAGCCTTTAAAGAGTCCTTTACATAGACTTTCATGGTGAGGTTCTCAGGAACAGACAGAGAATAAAGGGGCCCCCTAGGAGGTGACGTATCCGGAAGAAGATCAATAGCACAATCATAAGGTCAGTGAGGGGGAAGCGCTGAGGCCTGATATTTATTGAACACATCTTTAAGATCATGATAATCAGATGGGACCTCAGCCAGGTCTGAGTAGGTTTCTCTTCTACGGAGCTGACGGCAACAGGCAGAAAATAAACAAGAAGCAGAACATTTCTGACCAACCCAGTAAAATATTATTCTATCAATATGTGGGTTGTGTCTCTTCAACCAGGTGGCCCCAAGCACAATGAGTAATTGAGGAGAATGAATAATGATGAAAGTGATTTTCTCTCAGTGATTACCCCCAATAGTTAGACTGATGCTCTCAGTAATTTGATTTGAATTGATCAGGTGTTGACCACCCAAGGCTAGAACGTTGTACAAGGAAGGAGCTGGAAAGAGCTTCATGTCGAGCCCCTTGGCATATGACTCATCCATAAACTCAGTGGCGGCTCCAGAGTCAATGAAGACCGAGACCTGGTGAGGAATGGAGGAGATCACACGTTTAGCAGGGAAAGATTTCAGGGAAGTAAGACTAGAAACTCTACTTTGACTCAGCAGAGTTCCTTTCTGACCTTTCTTCTGAGATTCAGTTATTCTATGACCCTTGTCACGGCAGTAGAAGCAAAGATTAAGTAGTCTTCTATGAGCATGTTCCGTTTCTGACAACTTAGTGCAACCCAGCTGCATGGGTTCAGGATCCGACGCCTTCTCAAGAGGATATGGGTTATTTTTATCCAGCAAACGAGGACCAATTCCTCTAGGAAAAAAAAATAGATCCTCCTTATGGCTTCTCTCTTTCCTTCTCTCAGTGAGGTGAATACGGGTGGCCAGATCCTCCAGATCCTTTAAGGATTTAGGATAGTCGCAGATAGCGATCTTTTATCTCCTCCTTAAGACCTTGCATAAACACATCCATAAGGGCCTCCTGATTCCACTATCAGTAGCTAGCAAGTGAAAATTGATGATGTATTGAGCAACACTCTTGCTGCCTTGCTTTAATGACAACAAGCCTCTAGCTGCTTCATGTTCTGGAAGGACAGGATCAAAAACTCTAATGAGCTCCTTAGCGAATGCAGTATAAGAGAGACATGAAACAGAATTATTTTGACACTCTGCAGTGCCCCATTGCTTAGCTCTACCTGCCAGTAGTGAGATCATAAATGCAATATTAGATCTTTCGGAGGGAAATGATGAGGGCTGGTGCTCAAAGTGAATCTCACACTGAGTCAAAAAGGCTCTGCACCGATCATGATCTCCTTTAAACAGTTCAGGAAGTATCAAATGGGGCTCTTTAGTGGCCGTTGCAGGTACAGCATTCCGTGAGACGGGTTCAGAATGCTGAGGAGCACTGGGAGAAGATAGGTTAGGTAGCATGCCCAAAATTTTATTCATCCTGGCATAAAGTAGGATAGAGTTCTCGACACCTGCACACCACTATTGTGCCGGCGAAGGGTCCATTTTGGCCAGATTATTCTGTAACGGATTGTACAGAGGTCCCAAAATTTTAGCCGAACACAACAGATCAAAATCAAAAGGTTTATTGAAAGCTCTAGGTGACTGTTGGTAGGAAACCATCAGCAGCAGGCTCAGGAACCTCTGAGGGCAGACAGACGGGTTAGTGGCTGAGCAGAGAACTGAGAATAATGATAAGCTCAGGAATAAAGCCACTAACCTTCTCAGAATCTGTGGGAGAATAAGGAAACTGATTTTTGGCTCCTCAGCATCATTGTCTGGGGACAACAGGTTAACGTCACACAGGAACGGGTTATCAGGTTTGCAAAACCAGTGAATAGTGTATCTGAATAGTGTGAATAGTGAATAGAGTGCGGTAGTCAGAGGACAGAAACTGGTCAGAGCCGGGAAGACTGATTCAGGTGACAGTATCCGAGGAAGAGACATAAATCGGTGGTCAGGGCACAGAAATTCTCAACTTTCCCATTTCAGACACAGCCATTCTGTGTTGTTCATCATTCTACGATGCCAACTCCAACTCTCGGTGTCTAACACAGTGATTGCCATAGAGCTACCCCATAAAGCCTAGAAACACTGTGCCACCCAAAGTGGATGAGGCAAATGTGAGAGAATTTAATGTTTCAAATTATACTGTATTGTATTAACCCATCTAGGTCTAGGTTGTCTACATTTGTTGATCTGGACCGGGGTTCACCATTTGCAGTGTGATGCTTTATTCGTTACTTGTTATCATATGTCATTTTGTCATATTTTAACAGCAATATCACAACTTAAGATGGATTAAAACTAAAACACATAGCTTTTTGGATGACCATCAAACATATTTACACTGTTTTTAACTTTGGTTTGTAGTTGCTGTCACAATCTGTCATTTAGTGATTTGTGTTTGTTTACTTTTTATCAGTCAGGTGTTTTTTCTGTTCATCCAGTTTCTCAGATTACTTCACTCAGTTGTTACGTTCTAGATTATTGTGCTTCATGTGTTTGTTTACATTTTCCTATAGATCTGTTTTCCCTTGGGTTTGTTATTTATTAGTCTAGTTTTTGCTCGGTTTCTCATGTTCCTGCTTTCCTCCTGCTTATTAGTTTAACCTGACACATTCCCTCAGCCTCCCTGCAGCCTGGTCCACACCTGTTACATGTTTCCTCCGATTACCTGCCTCCCTGTCTCATTGGTCCACTCTCCACTTCCCTCAGTTTATAAGCTCTCTAGCTTTCATTGTTCCCGCTGGTTCCTCTTGTCAACTCCCCTGTTATCTTCCCGAGTTCCTCCTAGTGGTTTCATTTTCTGTTTGCCTGTTACCTCCAAACCCTTGACCCTGACATTTGCAAGCATTTCTTTAGGAAATTTTTACATGATTTAGGTTGTGCTTCTAACTACTTCTCTGTTGTTGTGACAAGTGACAAGCGATAAATAAATGAAGGTATAAGTGTACAATTACTTGCCTAAATGTGGTCTAAACCTGAACAAAAATATTTTGGTTTGCATTGGGGCTACATATAAAATTAATGTTGAGTCACAACCAGTGAATCCTATGTGTTTCTCAACATTTCTTCAACATTTGTAGCATTATGGGTTTTAATGTTAGGAAGATGGATTCGTATCAGTTGTGGATGTTTTCAGCAGTTCTGTTAGCTAACATATAAAAAGAAAATGTTATTTCATTTTGCTATGAGAACACTGGTACTCATATTTTTCTGGGACAATTGGTAGTGAATCTAAACGTAAGCAAGTGACGTTTAGATGCATGATGTAGATAACGTTTATGATTTTGCTGAGGTCCTGTCATTTGAAGTATCTCTGCCTCTTTTGTTGTATTCCAGTTCTGAATACTGCATGTGTATTGGGATCAGTGGTGTGTGTCAGAATGTTCCTTTTTCTGTGGCATCACCATCTAACTTTTTTGTTTCTGAATTTTAATCAACCACCCATCTATCAGGATAGAGCACTGCTCTATCAGTGCTCTGAGGTGGAGAGATAATTATTAGCCAAAATAACCAAAAAACAATTGAAGCCGCCAGTTTCATTTTCAGTTTCCATCATCTGCCATGCCAAGTTGAGTGTGTCTTTGTTAATGCAAACACAGTAAGACAAAATAATGTTTTACTGGGTCATGTGTAACTGTCATTTCAGAATAAAAAAGCTAGTACCGTTTGAGAGTGTAGCTGGATAAGAACATTGTCAATAAATAACTATGAAAATTTTCTACAGCATCTAAATTATTAATATCAGTTACGACCCACCTTTGGAACTCTCATTAACTTTGACTACAGGCAGAAAATTTGTGGGTTGGATTCAGGTATCAGACAGATCCCTGATCCCTGGATTTTTACACTTTCTGTTACTGTCTAGCTGATAGGTATTATCATCATGCTCTTCAGTGTTGTCACTGTCATCAATATTTAACCAGATCATTATATAAAAGCAAAGACATTTGTGTTAGTTTGCGGTGGTTTTGTTGGTTTATGTCTCACTATTAAGGATCTTATTATAGCTGTCTCTGAAACGTGAAATCTCTTTTTGTTTGTTTTCTTTTTTCATGCGATGGTTGTGTCAATGGATTTTTAGTGTGCAGGTCTATATTTAAGTGGATAATGGCAAAACAGAAAGGATAATTGCTAAAATATGAATAAATCTGAGGGCTGTTTTTTTCATATTCTAAATAAATAAATAAACACTTTTTTCGTTTCACTTCACTAAGTTCCAGCAAAAGGTTATATTTGTCGCCAGATGAGGTCTGTGAGTTAATAAACTGTTCACCCATATTAAGGAATGATGTGCTCCAACTTCAGTTAGACAAGATGTGAAATCCTGTTAGTTTGTAGGTTCTGCATGTATAAGAATATTTAGGTTTAAGTGCACATACATTAATAGTGTGTGATTGAGGGAGTAGATTGCTGGATGGGGATGTGAGATGTGTGATGTAGGAGGCACAGTTTGGTGCTATCAACAGGTGCACGAAGGAGGCGAGAAATTCCCCCTCCTGTGTGTGTGCTCAAACACGTGTATTTTGTTTCTACGTGCTTTAGGAGTGGATGATCAGTTAACAGGAAGAAACAAAACATTAGAGCAGCAATGTTAGACTTGAACTGCCGAAATAAAATACTGGAAACTTCAAGTAAATTAAAAAAAATATTTACAGTTTTGAAGTTTAAAAAGATACCTGGTTGCCTTACTGAAATAAAGGACAACAATATTTAAGAAAAGCTCAAATTAATGCAATTCTTTTTGCTCATCTTTACAACATAATATTGGTGCACTGCTCCTTAAAGTATTTGAAATTTAAAGATTTAGGGTAGCCATAGGAGACTTGTCCAATGTTCTACTCACCTTACATGAAGGGAGATTATTTTTCAACGCTGATCCTCAGAGAACATTGCTTTGGATGTTTCACAATCAACATGCAAGTACTGTATACTTCACTGATCTTTGCACAATCTATGATAAGCTGTTAGACTAATCCCTTTGATGTATCAAGTGTGTTGGAGCATGGATTCTTCTACAACATGTAGGACAGTTTACCCCTGGGACCATGGCTGGAAACCCCTGTGAAGAGTTTAAATGTTATGGCTTATCAGTGTATAGAGGGCCTTTAGTCTCCCCCATAGCGATGCAGCACACCAATCCTGATGCAAGATTCCAAAAAGGTTTTCTGATAAATGCTCAAACTGTGGTCTGAGGAGTAGAAATCTATCTGTACTTAGTAAATTAAATATTGACTCATGTACCATGTGGTTGGCTGCTGCATTCAGTTAGACTCAGGGCAGACACTACTATTGCATTCATTTTTCACCTAACATCAATGGATGAGAGGTAGTTCATCACTTTCCACCAGAATAACTGCCTCATTTCAGCTGCAATTCACAAACCTGTCAGTCCTTGTAACCAGCCGTGGACTGCAGAGTAAACACACGGAAATTTCCCTTGTCAAACTTCTGACGCTGACTTCAGTTTTAATTCCTCACATTACAAAGAACCCAGTAAAAACATTTCCAGCTTAAATTGATGTTATTTAAGCTGTGTATCCTAATTATTAGTCCTAGACTTATCTTTTGTGATGTAAAACTAAGTATTTTGGTTGTGTAAAGATAAGATATGAAACATCTGCAGACTGAAGTTTGCATACGCAATGCTTTCTTAACTTTTATATCTTCATTCTGTTTGGGAAATTAAAGCTAGGTAATAAAGAAACTCTAAATGATGTAGTTTTTGAAATTATCTTTAAGAGAAAGACCCTGAATCCTCACCCTGTTTTTAATATTTCCTATTTAAATATGGAGAAAAATATTAGTTAAAAAGCAGTGGGACACTGTGAGGACTAAAGAGAGCCAACAGGAGTACAGGGAGACATAGCATAAAGTGAAGGTAGAGGTAGCTAAGTTCAAAAAAAGGGGATATAGTGATTTGTTTCATAGGTTGGACAGTAAAGAGGGAGAGAAAGATTGTATACAGGTTTGCGAGGCAGAGAGACAGAGATGTGAAAGATGTTCCGCGGGTTGAGGTGATTAAGGATCGAGATGGAAATGTACTGACAGGTGCAACAAGTGTGATAGGAAGGAGTACTTT
>JAHHUM010002118.1:0-282795 GCA_036173005.1 Crenichthys baileyi | reverse complement strand
GGGCAGGTTTGGAAGCCACACGACCATGCCACTGTGCACTCCTTGAGTCGTCTATTAACTCTTTTACCAAAGTATGCTAGTCAAATATGAGACCATTGGTTCAAAGTGGCTAAAACCGAGTCATGCATCTTGAACATAAATCTAAGCACATCAGCAAATTTAGAAATATGTTAAGATGCTGCAGTAGATTCAAGTCCAGACCATGAACTTATTAAAATGCTGTGGTGAAGCAAAGCAACATGAAATAAATGTGGGTCATGTGGGACAGATTGTGCCAGTTAAGCTGACAGTTGCCAAATTGGTTATGAATTTTATTATATTCACTGTTTGGCCTTAAAATCTACACAACTGTCTTTTTTTTTTCCATTATTCGTTCATACCAAGTGGTAGAAGCATTTTTGTTTTAAGATAATGGACTCTAATATTGTATACATAGTAATTCTTGAGTTGCTGTCAGCAGGCGAGTGCAGAGAATGACAGCTCTGCTTGTTCATTTGCGAACAGGAAGTGTATGGATTGATGGATTAGACTGCTGAAAGCGCTGGTGTCAGTGGGGAGAAAATGAATGAGCACCAGATGTTTGGTAGAATAAGCTTTTGCTTTTTTGTCACTTCATGTGCAAAGCTGCCTTGTGAATTTTTTAAGCAGTTTACTTCCATGAGTTTCACAAAATCTTCAGACTTACACTCACTTTGTGAATCTGTAATATTTTTTGCTACGTAATTCTTAACTTGATGTCTTTTTATAGCCTTTATTTATGCTTTGTACCAGCTTAATTTTTCCACTAGATGGCAGAGTTCAATTAAATGTACACTTTTATGCTAGGTTACATCACGGACTATATTAACTTCTGTGTACTAACACTTTGCTCCTTGAAGGTACGGTGTTTCTCCAAGCCCCAGAGCAGCCCTGAAATAAAGGCTCTTGACAAGGAGGAGAAGAGAGCCTTTAGCCCAAGAAACAAGGAGGAGCTGGTGAGGTCCTCTTTGGATACATAAGGATCATGTTCTTTGATTTCTCCAGTGCTTTTAATGCCATTCAATCGAGACCTCTGAGGGACAAGCTGGAGCTGTCAGGAGGGGGCCACCACCTGTCCCAGTGGAAACTAGAATAGCTCACTGGCCGCTAACAGTGTTCAAGGATACTGGGCTGTGTCTCTGATGGGCTGGCCTGCAGTATTGGGGCCCCGCAGGGAACTGTGCTTCACCCCTTACACTACAGCCTTCTTCATCAACTCTTCTGGCTGCCATCAACAAATGTTCTATGCTGAATCTGCAGAAGCTGGCCTCACAGTGGAGGATGACTCAGACAGTGGACAAAGGACTTCGTGGACCTGTGCCAGCAGAACCACCTCCTGATCTTTGGGGGAAAGCCAAGGAGTTGGTGGTGGATTTCCACAGGCGCAGACCCACCATGCCAACACTGGTGAGCATCCAGAGTACTGACATTGAGATGGTGGACGCTTATAAAACCTGGGTGTTCACCTGAACAATACACTGGACTGGAGTCACAACACTGATGCTCTTTAAAAGAGGGGACTGAGGTTTTTAATGGCATTAGGCATCTCCTATGGTGTGGTGTGCTGGAGCAGCAGTTTATCTACATGTGAGAGGAAGTGGTTAAATAAGCTTATCAGGAAGGTCAGCTCTGTGCTAGTATGATGCCCCCTCAGCCCAGTGCAGGTGGTGGGAGACAGAGTAACTGGGAAAAAAACATTACTGTTGGACAATGTCTCCCACCACATGCATTAAAGTACTGCAGAGCTCTTACAGTGACAGACTGCTGCATTCTAGGTGCACAAAGGAGCGTTATTGCAGATCCTTCCTCCCAGCATCTGTTATGCTTAATAAAGATCACTGCTCCCCACAAACCTAAACACAATAACTCTTTTCATCCCAACTGTTATTTGCACAGTTTTTCCATAATTTGCTGTTTTTTTATGTACATTTATAGATTCACATTTTGTAAAGTTTTTTAATCACCCTAAACAATTGCAGATTTCTTTAAATGTCAGTATGCTTTTTTAAATAACCAAACAGTTTTTTATGTTGTAAATTTGCCCTTACAGTTCAGCCTCTTGTTCTTTTTTAGATTTTCACTTTTGTGTGAATCTGCATGCTTCCATTGCCTTTCACTTTGCTGCTGTTACACTTGAATTTATCCACTGAAGGACAATAAATGATATTTCTATTCTATTCTATTCTATTTGATAGTCTCAGTCTGGTATAATCCAAGTATGACCAAAAGTGGCTGCCCAGCAGAAACCAGGTGACAAATTGGGGTAGAGATCAGATCCTAGAACACCTGACAATCTGTTTATTATCTGGTTTTTGCCTATTCTCCTTCAGTGGACACAGCCTACAGTTGTCTGGTGGAGCAGCTGAAATCTGATCCACCAGTGTTCCACCTGCTCCACCAATAATGAATCAGGAACTCCTAAAACCTAATGATGATGACTGCATCATCTTATAAAATGCCAGCAAAGGCAACATGTTTTAAACAGGGAAGACAGAAAATCTATAATGGGATGATGATAATTGAAAATAATGCAGCAGGAATGAATTTCATTTTAAGGCAACTAAATAGCATTTTCTAGCCATTTATCTCTTAAAGACAGGAAGTGAGCATTAAATATGGATAGTGATATGTCATCTGGATCCTCAGTGTCTGATGGTAGTGTAGTGTAGGACGCTGACCGTTTTCTTACATATATAAAAAGACCTTTTAAACAGGAACATGTTGAATGGATGTGTTGCCACTTATTGCCAACACAGAAAAAGACTGAGTTAGCACTTTTGATACAGACAGTGACCTCTGTGGAACTAAACAGGTGAAGAGAACAGGTTTCTCCTCATCCACCAAAAAGAGTCCAGCAGATCAAAACGTTTGATCTTGGTTTTAAGGGGAGGGAATAACCCAAACCTTGTAATCTGAAAATACAACAAAGTTCATGCTACAGCCAGGACAGATAGTTCTAACAGGAAGTAAACAGCCAGACCATGAGGCAACTGTGTGTGTTGTTTGTGACCATATAATTAGTCAGTTTCTTTTATCATAGTTTTAGTTTTATGTGTAAAACCATACTACTATTAAGCAGATAAGAAAGAATGGATGGATGTGTTTCAGAGCAAAACATCTGCTGATGTCCACAGATTGTGTTGAAACAATAACTACTCTCTCCACACAATCCTCCTGCATGCTTAGCCCCAATAATTAGCTCTGTTTCTGGCTCCTTTCTTTCTCTGTGTGTGAGCCAAATGGATGAGAGTGTTTATCTGCAGCTCATGTCTGCTTGTGTATCAGTATTTTAACTTCCCTTCCATCCACCATATTTGTTGTATATTTTTAAGTGATTTTTTATTGGCAAACAACATGAATCTGGGAAATTAAAGTTAGCTTGTCTGAGAGAGTTTTAGTAGCGTGACAGATGTCCACGCAATAAAGTTTTGACAACTACATTGTCGTATTGTAGTTAAACCCTTACGGATAAAACATACACTGATTAAGTGAAGAAAAGTGAGACTTGCACAAACACTGCATGGCTTGTGAATATAATGTAGGCAGCTCAAGTGACACAAATGTTGTGAGGAACATGCTGACGCATACCTTATACATATCTACCATAAATGCAACTGAAATTAAAATGCTGATATATGACCTTTAATTTCAGTCAGTCAGTCATTTTCTACCGCTTCTTCCATAGAAGGTCAAGGGGAAGCTGGTGCCTATCTCAAGCAGTCTATGGGTGGGTACACCCTGGACAGGTCGCCAGTCCATCGCAGGCGTTTAATTTTATTTGTAAGATTTCTTAAATTATTTCAAAAACCTGCAAACAGCTCAAGATTAAACTTTTTAGTAAAGGATCTTTATTTTCCAACAACTAGATTGGGGTTTGGCCTATTGTACTCTTAGTTTTAATGAGAGCCAAAGACATCTCACTACTGACTTCACCCATTGTCATAAATTCTTAGGAACCCTGGGGAGAATGCTGCATAGAGTTTGGCTTTGATGTAAGAAAATGAGGGGGAAGACCTGAGGGGTGGACAGTTCCTGTATATTACATGAAGTCAAAACAAGAAACAAGTTGCACAATACAGTGAGCATAGTTACACCTGTTGCCATTCAGACACAGCAGCTTCCTGAGGGAGCCAAATGTGCATAGTTCAGCTACAAGAAGGGGCTGCTCTGCTGTCTTGTAGTTCACAACAGGTTAAGGTCACTCTTAATGTCACAGAGCGCCTTGTCTAGGAAAGTGATTCTGACATTCACTCCTGCAGTAAACAGAGAGCTGTGCATAACTTCAACCATCAGAGAAGATATGCTGATGAGTTGGCTTTGAAATCATTGCTGAAATTTCCTTGATGAAAATTCTAATTTCTCTGCAGGCAGACAAGATGAATTACAGTTCCCTTTCTTACACTCTCATTGGTGATGTCATTCTTAGACATGTTTTCCTCAGATCAAAAGACTTAATGGATAAAAGACACATTCTTGAATATCCCACTAACTGCTCAAGTCTGATACTCACAATTGCCCCAGCAGAACCTCTAGGAAGGATCTTTAACCAGCACACACTTTGCAGTGGATGATAACGGTGGAAGCAGCAATCTCCCAAGTTCAGTGTGAGAAAGCAGCAGCAAAACATGGCATCTTAATCAGTTACGATTTCTGGGCTAAATGGGCAGATGCCCAGGGTGGCATTAGAAAGGAGGATTAGAAAAATAGCGTGTTTATCTGTAAGTCGTGCTATAAATGTGTTTCAACAGCAGGAATGAGAAAGAGTGAAAGCTGTGACTTTAATAACCATTTAGCATTATAGCTGTTTGTTCTGTTCTGGTTTGGTTCATGGTTAGCAGACAGTGCATACTACCTTTAACTGTAGGATTAGAAAAATATAAACCATAACTGTTATTGAGAATTGAGAACATTATTACTGAAACTTGAGAGCCAGTTCCCTCGGTGGCCCAGGGACCACACCAACCCCCAGCAGCAAGACCAGCTGACACCAAGCAGGGGAGATACGCCTGAGCCCCCTACATGCTGGGCAGGCACCAGCTCACCACAGCAGTTGGAATGCGGAGCCATTGTAGATGCTGATGGCTGTAGGCAGGAAGGATCTCCTGTAGCGGTCTGAAGAAGCCTCTGACTGAAGACACTCTGTTGTTGTACAACAGTCTCATGAAGATGCTTAGGGTTCTCTATAACGTTCTTCATTTTATGAAGAATCCTTCTTTGCACAATGATCTCCAGAGGTTCCAGACAAGTCCCCAGAACAGAGCCAGCCTTCTTTAATAGTTTGTTGAGCTGTCTGTTTGTCAGGTAGTCTTTGATCCCGGAGATTGTTGAGGCCTCCATCAGAGTCTTCTGGAGTTTCTCACAAAGCAAATCAGGTTGAACTGTGTTAAATGTTCTGGAGAAATGAAAGAACGTGATCCTCACAGTGCTGCTGGCTTGGTCCAGTTGACAGTGGGTTTGTTGAAGCAGGTTTATGATGGCATCTCCAACTCCAACTCCACAGTGATAAGCAAACTGAAGGGGGTCTTGATAGTTTACTGTTTGCTTATCCAGGTGGGCCAACAGGAGTCTCTTTAGGACCTTCATGATTAGGGATGTCAGGACAACAGGTCTACAGTCATTGAGGACTGATGGTGAGTTTTCTTTGGTACCGGAACAAGACAGGAGATCTTCCACAACACTGGAACCTTTTAGGCCAGGCTAAGGTTGAAGAAGTGCTGTAGACTCTCACAGAGCTGCTCTGCACAGGACTTCAGGACTCTACAACTGACAAGATCTGGACCTGCAGCCTTATTCTGGATCTGTCTCTCCAGTTGTCTCTTCACCTGACTTCTTAAGGTACAAAGATGGAAGAGAGAGGCGAAGGGAGCGTCAGCATCTTCTGATTTAGAAGACAAACATAGAAGCAGAAGGGTTCATGGTTGAGGTGGAAAGCTGTGGGTCCAAGGAGGATGGGATGTCTGGCTGTGAGCAGGAGAGGAGGATGCTGAGCTTGTTTCGGAACTGAACCTATTGAAGAATGTGTTCAGTTCATTGGCTCTGTCCAGACATTCATCAGTCTGATCGTCCTTCTGCCTAAAGCCTGTGATGTTCTTCATTCCCGACCACACATCTCTGATATTGTTTTGCTGGAGCTTCAGTAAGACTTATACTTAGTGAAATTTGCTTTCCTCCCAGCTGTCATCATTTACTCTGCTCGCCGCTCTCCCTTTCTCCCCTCTCATATAGTCTTCCTCCCAAACCATTAGATTGTTCCAGGATCGGGTACACTCAAGTTCCTGCTTTCAATAAAACATTTTAACTTTCTGCAACGTCTCCTGATAATTTCTGCATGTGGGTCAGAAAGCTACTTAAAACTATGATAGGAAAGTGCTCTGGTTAGATGAGACCAAAATATAACTTTTTGGCCTATATGCCAAATGCCATATGGAAAAGAAAACACCAGTTGTGGATGCAAATATCCTAAACATACTATCGCCACAGTCAAACACAGGGCCGGTAGCATCATTATATGGGGGCGCTTCTCTTCAACAGGGATAAGGAAACTGGTCAGTATAAATGAAAGGGTGAATGGAGAAATCCTGAAAGAAAAAACATTGAAGGCAGCAAAAGAATTAAGGCCATGTCCACACGGAGCTGAAGACGGTAACCACACAGGTAACTTTGACCATAAAGATGAAAGCACCTGAAGCCGGAAGTGCCGTATTAGGTGTTGTAATACTAATGCCACTCCAGTGAGTGGCACATTAGCGTAGCAACAGAGAAAAATAAAAGAAATCACCCTGCGCATGTGCGGGAAAGTGTTGTAGGAAGAAGAGGAATGTGGTGATCTAAGCCTTTATAGACAGTTTTCCAACTCACATTCACTCTCACGCTTGCCATAGAGAAGCATAATATTTTGGTGCAAAACACACAACAGATGGAATAGCTTCAATATAACGGCAACTTGGAAGTCCACCCGTGTTGTTGCTGTTTTTTTTGGCTAGTCGGCGCATACGTGTTGAGGGAGAGGGAATGGAAGGTTGTCAGTTTGTAGTGGGTTAAGCGGTTTGGGGTTTCCAAACTGAGCCGCCATGGAGGTTGGCTTTGAATGTTCCCACTCTGGGAGCAGGTTTCAAATGTAGTCGATTCCATATCCGACCAAGAAGTGGGATACTCTCAAACCCCGGCTTCGTGTGGATGGGGCCTAAGACTGAGGCAGGTGTTTATCTTGCAGCAGGACAATTACGCTAAACATACATCCAGAGCGACAATAGAATTGTTTTGAACAAAGTAAGTCATGTGTGGTCCAGTCAAAGTCATGACCTAAATCTAATTGAGAACTCATGGCAAGACAGGATAATTGATGTTCAAAATTGTTCTCCATCCAGTCTGAGTTTGAGCTGTTTGGCAAAGAAGAATCAGCAAAAAAGTCAGTATTTAGATGTTCAAAGGTGGTAAAGACATAACCTAAAAGGGTTGGACCTGTAACTGCAGTGAAAGGTGGTTCTATGTCATCCCTACTGACCGCCGGAGGCGGTGCTTCAAACACCAGTGCACGCTCGGCGCCAGGTGTGGCTGGCACAATAACCTCTGACTGAGCCCTGTAGGAGGGCTCTTCCTGTAGTTGTGGGGGAGCTCTTCAGCTGTGCTGAGCTTGAGGCTCTGGAACACATGGCCCAGGCCTCCAGATCGAGGCAGCAGGTGGTGGGACTTCACAGACGTGACCATCAGTCTTGTGGTGCTTGGGCATTCATTGCTGGGGTCATCTCTTCCTCCCGCTCCTTCTTTGGGGTCACCGAGCACGGCTCTAGGACAGGGACCGAGACTGGCTCGGGCCCAGGAGGTCCATGGTGGGGCCCGGACTTCCCATTCATTCCAGTCCCTGTCCTTGTGGAGAAACAGGAAGTATGTTACAGCGGGGGTCTACCTCAGGCCCCTCCCATGTGGGAGGGAGGTCGTGTAACACGGATTTGTCCTCTACAGGTTGAGATATGACATGGCAGTGCTGAATGGCGCAGGGGACAGGTTCCCCCAGCAGGGCAAGGAGCATGTCATCTTTCAAACTCTCCTGTGAGTTCTTCAGGAGGGACACAGGGAAAGGTCAGAACTGCCTGGAATTGTCAGAACTGCCTGGAATTAAACCCACTCAAGACTGTGGAAATGGTGGTGGACTTTCGAAAAACACCACCCCCATACACCCCCCTCACCATCCTCAACAACACCGTGTCGGCTGTGGACCACTTCAGATTCCCAGGAACTCCATCTCTGAGCACATAGACACTGTTCGAAAGAAGGCCCAGCAGAGACTGTACTTCCTGAGGCAACTCAAGAAGTACAACCTTCCACAGGAGCTGCTGGTCATCTTCTACACTGCCATCATTCAGTCTGTCCTGTCTTCATCCATCTCAGTGTGGTTTGGCTCATCCACAAAACAGGACAGGTCCAGACTGCAACAAATAATCAGGACTGCAGAGAGAATAATCAGGGCTGACCTTCCCTCCATCCAGGACTTATACAGGTCTAGGGTCAGGAAAAGAGCCGTTAAAATCTCTGCAGACCCCACACACCCTGCACACAAACTGTTCAGAGTTTTACCTTCAGGCCGCCGCAACAAAGCACTGTTAACTAAAACCAGCCGCCACAGAGACAGTATCTTCCCCCAGGCTGTTTCTCTGTTGAACATTTAATAGAGTATAAAACAACAGCATACAGATATTGCAAATGCACCTTCTTATGTTATTTTATATATATATATGTGTATATTTGTACATTGTAAATATGTATTTTCTATTCTGTAATGCATAAACAAAAACCAAAGAGCAAAGTGTACCGGAGTCAAATTCCTTGTTTGTTTGTACAAACTTGGCAATAAAGATGATTCTGATTCTGATTCTTCTTGCCCCCCTGCTGGCCAGCTAGGACTTGGTTTCATCTGTTGCACAAGCTTCGTTCCGGCTTGCCGATGCACCACCCCTCCAGGAGGGACCTTGTGTCCCAGCTGGTGGTTAGGATTCTGCACCCTGACCGAAGTCACCTCCAGCTCTGGGTTTGTCCCCTGCAGTTCCCAGCTATTCCTTCTCCCGATACAGTGGGGAGGTAAGCCGCATGATGGCTAGTGCGTGGACACTGTCCACATGTGCTGTCTATGCAAATAAGTAGACCATTTTCGAGGATTGGTGCCATGGTAAGGCGCTGGACCCAATACATTGTCTGGTAACTGACACAAACAAGATCTTTTCTCTTGCTCTCGGTGGAAGACACACGTGTTTTCTCTCCCTCCCTCCCTCCCTCCCTGCTGATCCCTGCTTCTGCTTTTTGTCTATATTTTTCTCAGAGCCTCGCTTTGCATATCCTCCAAACTTTTAAATTATGGATTTGGTCAGCTGGACTCTCAACGTAATTGATCAAATTTTTTTTTCAACGGGAAGACAGGGTAAAGGAGATCCTCTTGTCCAGACGGGACGTTCTTCTCTGGATACACAATGGATTCTTGGCAGCAGAGGAAGATTGTGTGCCTGATTACGATGTCGATCGCAGACATAGCAAATGTGTACATATTTGGACTTTTGATAACAGGATTTCTGCTTTTTGGAGTTGGTGGTTACCTGGTTTATTGAGTGATTCGCAAAACGTGGGCGGCAGTTCAAAGCTGCCTGCGATGTTGGATGGAGTCTGTAGAGCGATCAACACTCAGACTATAATGTTAAGAGAGCAGAATCGCAAGCTGGACACAGCCTGGCAGCGGTTGGACTCAGAGGTTAAAGGATATAATCTTGGAGAAGTTGTACGCTCCAGATCTGCGGAAAATACCAGAAATTTGGCTATTTGGATTCGCAATTGAGAGATAGCAGTAAAACTCTTAAGGTAGTTGGAAATTCACAACTGCCTGAACCACAACATTTATTGTTTTTCTAAATCTGGCTCCCCAATGTGGCCTTGGCAACTTCTGCTAACTGGCTATCAACAAAATATCTCCTGGATGTTATACAGACACGACACTCTTCCCCAGCACTCCTCTACCTGTGTGCTGATAGGACTATGCGGCCAATTGAAAAAACTTCCACCTCTCTTCTCAAGGACAATGGCGCTTCTATCAGTGTTGACAGTCTAATTCTTGCAAACACACTCAGACTTATATATTTGCACCCTCAAGATTCCACCGTACCCTTGCTAAATCTTTACTTATGTGTGTGTTGCTTACTCCTGCTGAGGTTTTTTTTGTACTATTTCAGACTCTATTCTGCTAAGAATAGAGTCTGAAATATGATTTTTTTCCTCCTATCTTACTTTACCTAAATGTGTGATTTCATTACTTTTCATAGATTTTCAGATTTCTCAGAAGGATTACCAGCAAAAGCCAATTATTATTAGTATTTCATTACTTTTTCATTGATTTTTAGTTTTATCAGAAGGATTACCAGTGAAAACCAAACATTATTAGTAATATGGACTTTAGCTGCTCTTACACCAATGACCCAGCTTTCTTAATTAGACTTCAATGGACTGTTATTACTTAGTTCAACTTCAGTACCAGTAAAAGCAATATATTATTAGCACCTGAAAATGTGGATTAAAGCTGTTTTGTACCAGTGACTCAGCTTCCCTAGTTAGAATTCAGTTGAATGATGAGACTATCAATATTATAATCTTCTTTTAGCATAAGATGCTTTATTATTAAGAATAGCTTGGAACCATTTTCGACCTGTAAACTTGGAAGGATTATTAATTATTATTACTCCCAAGGATTATTGGTGTCATTTGATTTGTTTTTCTGTGTATCTGTGTTTATTTTCTTTGTGATTGTATTGTAATTGTTAATTGTATGTACAGCGCTTTGAGTGTCTCGTTACTGAAAAGCGCTATATAAATAAACTTACCTTACCTTACCTTACATTGGCCTTGCTTCAGCGATTGCTGAATTCCAGTTTGAAAATCTATATGGCTGCCATCTCCAGTTGGCATGATGGGCTTAATGGTTGTTCCGTGGGATGGGATAGGGATGTTTCCTTGTTCCTGAAGGGTGCTAGGCACCTGTGTCTGCCTATGTGCCCTGTGGCCCTGACAAGGTCAAGTCAAGTCAAGTTTATTTATATAGCGCTTTTCAGCAGCAAGGCACTCAAAGTGCTGTACATGAGGAAAAACATTACAATGATACAGAAAATCAAACACAGAAAAACAAATCAAATGACATTAATAATTCTTGGGGGTTTACTGGTAAGAACTGGTTCTAATCCAATCTTTCTAATAGAGGTAATTAGCTAATTAAGTCCTCTGTGGTAAGGAATTCATCCTGTGCTAGAAGAAAAATGATAATCATAATCCTTGAGGGCGCTGGTATGAGGCAGCTGTGGTCCCATCATTCCAATAGTAACAGTCATGGGCACTCACTGAAGTCTAAGTAGAGAAGCTGGGTCACTGGTAGGTCCAAGGACAAGGGACCTTTTCTTGGTGCTGGAAGCCCTTCGGTCCCCCCGTTTTGCCCTTGGCGGGGGTAGGCCTGAAGTGGCTCTCCCAGAAGACGACCTTCCTTTTGGCAGTGGCTTCTGCCAAACGTGTGGTGGAACTACACGCTTTGTCCTAGGTGAGAGTTGTTGCCGGTGGAGTTTCCACTCGATAGTCAGAAGATGAAGCACCATAAAAGTTTAGGCCAACCTGTCCCTCAATCATCACCTGCAGCCACGGCTGTGTCAAAAGAGAAGCCCATGCAGCAAACACGGATGGCTGTATTCATGCCTTATGACAAGCACTCCAAACCCAATGAAGATGTTACTAAGGTTACAAGTTTGTTGGCTAAAGACATGTTGCCGTTTACTACGGTGGAAAACATGGGATTCAGGAAAATGATGTCAGTCATCGACCACAGATATGAGCTCCCCGGTCGGAAATATTTTTCACACACAGCCATACCTGCACTTTATAGTGATGTTAGAGAAAGGGTGGAGTAGCAACTGAAGTCAGTGTCGAAGTTTGCGACCATAGCTGATCTGTGGTCAAGCCAAACCTCAGAACCATATTTGAGCCTGACAGTTTACTTTATTGACCAAGATTGGAAGCTTGTCAGCCTTTGCCTTAAGATGGTATACTTTCCTGAGGATCACACAGGCGAAGCTATTACAGCCGGACTTACAGATGTGCTGGCCACCTGGGGACTCAGTGACGACCGGCAGGTCTGAATCACCACAGATAGCAGGACTGACATCGTCAAAGCCACAGAGTTGAACTCATGGACAAGACTACAATGCTTCAGGCACCGACTAAATTAAGCTATTGGTAAGTTATACAAAGTTAAAATATATTTGAGTGTTATGTTAAGTTATTTTGTTTATGATATGAGGATTTATTACTACAATAATTTCAAAATGACTATTCTTTATATTTTTTCCTATTATTTTTATATTCACGCAATTTTATTATGTGCATTTATGCTTGGTATATATTTGTTGAATGCCATTTAATAAGGATGTAATTAAGCATGTGTTATACTGTGCATTTGAAGCTGTACACTCACTACTTTATATTGTAGCAAAGGTGTCATTTATTCAGTACTGTCTCATGAAAAGATATAATTAAATATTTAATAACATGTGAAGGGTGTACCCCCTTTAATGAGATATTGTACCATGACTTAATACTTAGTTGGCCTATAATTTGATTAGGTGATCTCAACTTAAATTATTTTATAGGCTCTTCATTTAGGCATTCATATTTGTATGGATTATACATACAGCTATTCTCTCAATTCAATTTAAAGGTGTTTTACTGGCATGGGAACAGATGTTTAATTTGCAAAATCAGATGTAATCGATCAAATATACTTAAGCTGGAGAATTGGGCGTGGTGAGTAGCACTGTTGCCTTGCAGCAAGAAGGTCCTGGGTTCGACTCCCGGCTGAGGGTCTTCCTGCGTGGAGTTTGCATGTTCTCCCCGTGCGGGTCCCCTCCGGGTACTCCGGCTTCCTCCCACAGTCCAAAGACATGCCTTTTAGGTTAATTGGTCTTTTTAAATTGCCCTTAGGTGTGTAAATGAGTGTGTGCATGGTTGTTTGTGTGTTGCCCTGCAATGGACTGGCGACCTGCCCGGGGTTTACCCCGCCTCTTGCCCATAGACTGCTGGAGATAGACACCAGTTTCCCCGTGACCCTCTATGGAAGAAGAGGTATAGAAACTGACTGTCTGAATATAAATAATAATAAGAACTGTATATTGAAAGAATTTTTCTCTCTGTGTCTACAGAGAACGTTAACCAAGACAAGCAAGTGGACAGAGCAGTTGTGGTCTGTAAAAAGGTGGTGGCTGCCTTCTCCTATTCTTGGAAAAAGAAACGGGACCTTGCAGCTACTCAGGAGGAGTTTAATTTGCCAAAGCACAAGCTCATCAGTGAAACGCCAACAAGATGGGGCTCCGGTCAACAAATGGTGAAGCAGGTTCTGGAGCAGAAATGGGCCATCACAGAGGTCCTCTCAAAGGACAAGAAGAACAGGTCACTGGTTCCTACGTGGCAAGATGTGGATGTTTTAGGGTCTATAGATGCAGCTCTTAGCCCACTCCTCGAATTCACTGATGCCTTGTCTGGGGGAGTCCTACGTCAGTGTGTCATTTTTAAAACCAGTGATGCATCTCTTCAACACCTCCATCTTGAAGGAAGCAGAGGATGACACAGAGCTCACAAGGACCATAAAGACAACAGTGATGGGACATCTCAACGAAAAGCACAAAGATCCAGTCATGGATGATCTACTTGACATGGCATGCCTCGTTGACCCAAGCTTTAAGCTTCAGTACACTCCGGAGGAGAAGAGAGTGTACATCAAAGAGAGGGCTTTGTTGGAGATGCTTAAGAGAGAGAGAGCTGTTAAAGCAAGAGACGAAGAGTCCAGTGAAGAAGCCGATTGAGATGGATCTGCAGCAGGGCCACCAGCAAATAAAACAAAGTGGTTTCTGGCTAGTTTTTTTTCAAACAGGCCCACCACTTCCAACACAGAAGGCTTGAGTGCACGCAGGCAATTGAGAGGGAGCTTGGCAACTACCTTTTGTCTCCAGGTGCTGACAATGAATCAAATCCTCTAAATTGGTGGAAGGTCTATCAAAAGAACATCCCCAGAATAAGCCAACTGGCAAAACACAAGTTCCCCATCTGAGAGGGTTTTCGGTACAGGTGGCAACATTGTCACATGTGAAAAGGTATCTTGAAGCCAGACTGTAACTACAGTTCTATGAATCCCAGATGACTGCCAGAGTGCTTGGTCCCTCAGTATCCTCATGCTCACGAGAAGTAAGAGGGACTGAGCTTCTGGTGTCATGTGACTATATAGCCTCACACGGATCACTGGTAGGTCACAGGTGACTTTGTTGTCATTAATACTCAACCTGCGCATGCGCAAGAATGATGATTCAGTGCTTGAAGCGCCGCCTCTGGTGGTCATCCATGATTCATAGAACTATATTTACAATAGTAACTTTTGTTCTACCAAGAACAGGCTAAGGCTCTGTTTATGTTTTCTGGTGAAAATGGAAGTTTAGTTGCAAGTCTACTGTTCGTTTACATGAAAATGGTGCACATTTTCTCTGAAATTGGCACAATTTGAGAACGGGTTCCAGAATGTATTGGTTTGAGAATTGTCATTTAGACAGGAAAAATTAAATCTTTTTTTTATGGGGAAGCCCTAGCTTATGCGCGGTATGACTGAAATCAGTAGAAATTAATGTGCATGCGCACAACAGAATGGCTGCCAACCAGTTTAAAACCCGCAGAAGACAAAGATATCAACAATGGCGGACTGCAGAGTACTTATTTGTGCTTATGACTGTTTTGAATCTAACAACAGTTCCCCAACAAAGTGCTCATTTTCTCCCCATTTTGTAAGCAAACAGTGTTTGCGCATGTTGATGAGTTTCAAAGAACATACTGTCACCTAGTGGATTGACATGGGAATTACACAATTTTCACGTCTCTACTATTGCCGTGTGAACGGGGTTGTAATTAAAATGAGATGTAGTTAAAATGTCATGTAGACGTGTTAACAGAAATGGAGAACATGTCCCGTTTTCAACACGACAAGTCTGGCTGAACAGAAATTCATTCTATTTGCACTTTCTGATATTTCTTTTGAAACATTTTTTTTTTTTATTCCACTTGACAATTATGCACTGCAATATACTTTCTTGTGTTTTTTTGTAAAGTACTTTGAAATGTCCTGTTTCCTAAATGTGCTTTATAAATAGACTTGCCGTGCCTTGCCTTGCTTTATGTAGGTTTATCATATAAATCCAGCAATCCATCCGCTGTCTAGCTTATACTAGATTGTATTGCATGGGTAACAGATCCAGAAAGGAAACCAAGACATCACCCTCCTCAGCAAAAATCTAGCATATTGTGGGTGATCCCAAGACATTCCCAGGCCAGAGGGGAAGTATGCTTCCCCCAGCAAGTTCTGGATCTTCCCCGGGGTCTCCTCCCAGTGGAACATGCCCGGAAAACCTTTAAAGGGAGGACTATAGGAGACATCCAGATGTTGTACCCAATCCCAATAAAATGAAATAAAGTTTGCTATTATAATGTAACATAATTTAGAAAAAGTTCAATGTGTATGAATATTGTACTGTATTATGCTTCTCATTAATCAAATCACCCATTATATTGGAGGACAATGTGGAGTTAAGTGTTAGTTGCTGTGCTGCGGTGGATTCAGAAAATCCAAAGACCCCAACATTTAGTGTCTTGGCCAAGAATGATTTGATAAGTGGCAGGTTTGCGTTTCAAACCCACAGCTTGTCAATGGTTAAACTCTCTCCTGCCAAGCTTTCCTCCTGCAGATGTATAAAACAGAAATCGACCCACACAGTTTAACGACTTGTGTCAAGCTGTTCCACACGTCACATCATTCCTATGATCTTCACAGAGTCTAGAGATATATTCATGGAAAATCTTTAGACTGAGCTAAACACCAATGAGTGTCAAGATTCCTCTGTTGAAGTGACTAACTCCAGGACTGCTGAACAGAGTTTATAGGATCTTGGACAACATAGGATCTAGAAAAGGTTCTGTGTTGTTCAGGTGACACAGCTTGGAAACGTATGCAAAGTTATCTTTGTTTATATGCTGAACTGATTCATCAGGTATGTTTTCCAGCATTTGTAAGGGATCATCAGTTAACATCAGGATTCCATCTTAGGATAATTTTGTAAAAGTTAGTTTAGATTAGTTTTGTTACCAAAAGAACCCATCCCACCTGCTCATCTTCATAGTAACACGAGAACAGTCACACAGCACAAAACATCTGGCACAGCTGCTTCCCATCTGCCTCTAGAACCCTGAAAGTGAAAGTTCACCACCTTGTCAGTCTTACTGTGCGAATGGGATATCACAAAAGCTGTTATAGAAATTACGAGTATGTCATTAATATCTGATGTTTCCTCCGAGCTGATGAGGTCATGTCACATGGTGTTTATTGGGATGAGATGGAGCTCAGTGAGAGCCAAGATGTGCGCTTTGTGACTTTCTGCAGTGCACAAAATGTGCGTCTATGCATACAAACACCAGATAGGCTTTTTGTTGATGGAAAGACATTGCAGCTAAACCTATATGATACGTAGTTTGTTCCAACTCAGGAAGTATTTCAAGTTGAATCTGATCCCAGGCTGTTTGCTATGGGAACTGTTTCCAGAGTAATTTGTTTATCCCTTTTGGCTTTAACACTGTATCACAAATTTAGGTAATTTGCATTGCCTCGTGCCCTAAAAGCTGTTTTGCTGGGGCTAAATCTTGTCTTGCAGCTGACGTAATGCAATTTAAAAGGCTGATTATTTTGGGGAATATGTTCAGAGCAACGGGGGTGTCAGATAGCTTTATTTCTTTTCTTTCCATGATGGAGCAGGAAAATGTCATCGCCTGGAGCGCGATGTGAGCACTTGGTGCTTGCTCAGTTGACACATTCAGGTAGATGACACCAAATTCAGGAAAAATTCTTTTGACAATCTTATATTCAAGAACAAATAGCCTTTATTTTTTTAGGAATGAGGAGCTTTGTATGTTAAAGAAGATTCATTGGGTTCTAGCAGAAGCTTTTTGTGGTTTCATTTCTTGGATAATGAGAAAATGAAGCTATCAAGAAACTACTTGCAATGTATAAAATATTTTTTTTAAATGACATTAGAGTCATTTCATTTTAGGGTTCATTTGTGTCCTGTCTTTCTATAAAATTATCTTTTTTGTGACCTATTTGTTAAGATATTTGTGTTGCACCTTGATGGACCCATATTGATTCCTGTGATTTTCTTGTAAAATAATTGAAAATCTTTGTGTGGTGGTACCCAGGGGGCTCTGTTCTTTTATTGCCCATATTAGCCGCTTTTAAATGTTACCTCGCAATGAAATGATACAGACCACAGGGCAGAGTAGACTCCTGCTAAATACAGACAGGAGGAAAAGCAAAAGAAACAGAGGAGAGAGTTAAAACAAAGTGAAAGCAGAACCAATCAGGGCAGGAATGACCTGGCTTAACATTTTTGTTCTCCTGTGAACTAAAAGCACTGTGAAGTCTAACAGTCGATTCTCAAATACACAGGCTGCAGAACAGAGATTTTATTACAGCAACTGTATTTTATTGCAAGCATTAGCAGCTTACAACAATGGGCTATGTGAGGTGAAAAGCTAACACTGCACATCACCCTGAAATCCTCTGAACATCCCTACTGTGAAATATGGTGGTGGCAGCATTATGCTGTGGGGCTCAAGCCACTAAAAGTGGAAAGAGAGCTGGAGAGTAAAGGAAATGATTGTTAAATAGAAAGTGTTAGGCAGCAGGAGGGAGTAACTGATCTTCCAGAACGGAGCAAACCAGGAGGGGAATCACCAGGGAGGGGGGCATTGACTTTGCCGGTCATGGAAACAGAGATCCGTGGGGCGTTCTTTAATGATGAGTCTGAGGCAACTGCACTGGAAGCCTTCAATGGCAGAATCTCCATGTAATCCTCTGGGAGATAACCTTGGAACAAGGAGCAAAGAGCAAGATTAGTGAAAGGCAAGGACTTAAGAGAAAACATCAGAGAACTTCCTCTGTGGCATCTTCAATGCTTTTTTGGCATTTGGAACATGCTAGATTGAGACAAACATTAAAAGTTCAATATATTCAAATCATCTATAAAATGCTTTTTCAAAGCATGACACGTGACCTGAACACATTCATATTTTAGTTTTTAATGTTTCTGGTAAGTTACCTATTAAAAAGTTATAGTTTTTTGCAAAATTATGTTTGATAGTTGATACGTTGCATTTATGCAAGAACTACCATTGAGGACGATGGCCACAAACATAAAGCCAGAGAGCTCATTGGAAAATCTGACATTTTTCAGTTTGCCTTCATAGAAGCATTGTTCAATCTGACAGATGTGGTATAAGTACAGCAACAAGTGCTGAAATTTTTTACAGCTGGTAGGGATATGAAGTTAGCCAAGAAATAAATTAGATGCCGAGCGATTTCTTTAATATACTGAGAAACATTTACATAAGTACTTTATTATGATGGGGGTGACTTATGGTTTTCATTTGCACACCTAATATTCAGCTGCTTTGGAAACAGTAAACAGCCAAAAGTCCTGATATAACATGACTTACTTTGATCCTGCTTATTATAATGCTAATGTGTAATACAAAATGAGGATATTTCCATTCCTGACACACACTGAAGCATCCTTTCCATATTTAGCACTCTTACAGTTTCTTTTTACTCTGATCTTCAAAGGTTTTGTGATTGATGTGAATTAATATGCACCTATCAAATCGTCTAAAAGGTGAGTTGGAAGAGGGCAACATTCTTTATTTTGAGGTAAAATTTCCACCTTTTGGTAAAAAAGTAAAGCTTGTATAGCTTTTAACAGTAACAAGCAAACATGATCATAAAACTGGTGATAATTCCCAGACTCATTTACAGTCTAGCAAGAGAATTAGGAAGAAATTGGAATTAAGCAACAGTGCAGTATCTTGCAATGGTTTCATACCTCTTGAAACATTTCACATTGGTCACATAATAATCACAAGCTTAAATGTATCTTATTGTGATTTCATGTGATAGTCCAACAAAAAGTAGTGCATTAATTGTGAATGGAAGGAATTTTATACATGGTTTTCCCATTTTCCCAAATGAAAATCAGAAAAGTTTATCATGCACTTGCATACAGCTACCCTTTTTGAATATTTGTCAGAACGGAATTTTGCTGCAATTACAGCTCTAAGTCTTTTGCTATATGTCTCTTTGAGCTTTACACATCTACAGACTGACATTGTTGTCCATAGGTTGCAAAATAACCCAGGCAGACTGGATGGAGAGCATCTATGAGGTGCATGTTTTTAAAATCTTTCAACATATTTTAAAGTGGATTTGGTCTGGACTTTGACTGGGTCATTCTGTCCCTGCCGAAGAAACGCATCCCCAAAGCATAACACTGACTCTATTTACTTACTAGGTGACCTCTGATTGGTTGCAATGGATTTTATTTAGGAGTATCATAATAATAGGGACTGAACGCCAATATATGCAATCATTTTCATTTGTGGTCAGTTTCAAAAACCACATATCAATTTTTTTTTAAGTTAACAATTACACAGTAGATTTCAAACAATAAAAGAACGAATTTATCATAGTTTTACCAGTATGGTCCTCATTGATAGGCACAGCAATCCTTGTAGCATATTGTTATTTCCTGCCATTTATACATGATTTTTCACTACACACAGTTTTCTGCAAATGCTAGGTTACGTAGCTTTGTAATCTCAATCACATAATGAACATTAATGTAAGAATAAGCAATACCTGAGTAGAAGGACAATGAATTGTTGCATAAAAATATTTAAAAGCAAAAATGGATCAGCTATATGGCTGACTTCTTTGATGTAATTATATTGCAAGTAAAACTCAATAATAGCTATGAGGTTTCTTGTTTAACACCGCTTACAAATAATCAGAGCAAAGTGTTTTGCTTGCTCTGACTCAGGAAGGTGAAGCTCTTATAAGGAGAGCTGCAAAACGTAGATGCAAGCATTTTTACTGTTTGACAAGTGAAATTTTAACAGGAACTTTCAGATGCCTCTTATCATAAACACATGGCCCATTCTTTCGTAAGTTCGAAATTCACAAATTACACAGATGTAAAAGAACAAAATGCATGAAAGGTTGAATATTATCCCTTAAGAATGCAGTGACGTCAACAGGTCTTCAAATAAAAGTAAAGAACATCTTAGATCCAGTACTCACTCTCTCTTTCTGAAGCCCACAACAAAACATGTTCTCCTCTCCTGTGAACTCTCATGTAACACCGAAACCGCTGCCAGAGCCTGATGTGTGTTTAATTCTCCACTAAGTGCAGCGTAAGCAACAAACCACATGGATCCAATGTTTGATTACTGCAGCAGAGACACATAGGAGGGGAAGCAGATTGTAATATAGAGTGTGTGAGAGTACGGCGGACAACTGGCTCTGCGTGAAGACATGAAGCAGCCGGCCGTCGGAGGAAAGGCGCTCCTTGCACCATTCCCCTCCTCTATCGTCAGATCAATTTTTTTTACCCACGACTGAGGCACCTTGTTTTTCCCTCATCAGTCTCAGCCAGCTCAGTTAATGTTAAAAAGTGAGTTGCTGGAAGGATGTTTATTTGTTTTTGTAATTTTTATGGAAGGAATAAAGAGAGCTTGCCGAGACAGGGAGGGACGGAAGATGTTGCCAAGACAGGAGAACATAGATCTTCACTTGTTTTATAAATGGAGAAGGCAATAACAATTGAATAATAAGTACTCCAGATCCACTTGGAGGTCTGCATTACAACTGCCTGCTATGAGGTCAGCTATGACCCAGATAAGTTATTACGGTTGAAAAAACTGAACACCCTAAAGATAATTAAATGGAAACAATGAGATCGATGAGACCTCTTTGGGGATATTATTACTAATAATATAGCTTACTATAACACAACCTGGAAACCTCAGATCATACAAACATAACTCAGAGGGTGTTCCAGGCTCTCGGATGTGTCATGCATCCCATCGCTAACCTCAGCAATGAATTGAGCAATGGCCAAAGCCAAGCATTCAACATATCTGTTGTGCAATCCATCTTAAGCTGTTTTTGAGACTGGCAGTACCCCAGAAAATCACTCGGTTCAGTTTTATTGTTGCAAATCACTGACCATTCTCTCTCTGGAGAGAGTCAGCTGCTTGAAATCCCTAACTCACCAGCAGGAAACAGCTACTGCTCTTGTAACCCTCTCAGCTTGTGTGGGTGCGTGTCTGCCTCATTTCCCCCCCCCTTGGGCCACCACCTGGAAAAAGTGAATCATTATGGCAGAAATGTTTTATGTCGGGGAGTAGAGAGGTGAAGTTCAGCATTACAGTGTCAAAAAACCGTCCTGATGCTGCCTCGCAGGTCTTGCTGCAAGAGCAGTTAAGTGTTTCCCCTCCAATAAGGATTTCTTTTTAGTTGCAAAGCGTCTGTAAATCAAAGTGAATTGTCTGAAAAACAGCAAAGTCTCAGGTAGTCTCAGGAGACCATGAAAAAATTTATTTCAATCCTAAATTCCTGGAATGAAATATTTCCTCATGTAGCACCATATGGCTGAACAGCTTTGCTATAGCACTGAATCGAATAAAAAACACAACAGAGTCCAATGCGATTCCAGAGAAGTTAAAGCACAATTCAGATTTTGTTATTGGATTGCCATCTGCCAAGTCAGCTTCATCTGTCTACTGGCTTTATTATTTATGAAGTGATTGTAAACATATTGAACTCACCAGAGCAAAACTACTTCTCGTTAAATATCCAGCTGTCAAAGCATGGATATTGTGGATTCAGACATCTTTTAAACCACATGACTACAGTTTGTTATTCTCTAATATAGGTTTATTAATGTATTAAAAAATAACTTTGGTTTTCTAAGAGCTCATCAGCTCATTCTTAGACATAATAACCCAGTGATAAAAATGTACATAAAACATGAGCTTTTTCAGGTGCAGCCATAGTGTCCGTGCAAGTCAATAAAGCCATCAGACATCAGTAATGGAGCATCATCTATTAGGGAAGAAAACAGACCTTTGTGAGGAATTTGGTTGACTCATGGCCAAAAAATCAAAACACCACCTGGACAAAATCTCCCCGCCGTTTCATGTGTATGTCTCAGTGAATTACAGGGAAGTAGTTTTCTGATTGTCTACAGTCACCAGCTGATAGTCTTGTTCAATTGGTACCACCCACAAATCCATAAATAAGCAATGCTTGAAAATGTTCAGGTATCTAGGCAAGTCTAAACTAGAACCTGAAAGACGTTATGCTACTTTTTTAACGGGACTCTTGAGGGAAAGCTGTCAAAGTGGAAAAGTAAGGTCTGCGTTAAGAAGGAAGAGTTTTGAAATCCATATTACCTTTAACACGGTGATAGCCAATAAAACTAACATAAAGTGACAATAACACAAGTGTTTTGACAAGCTACAAGACATGCTTGCAGTAGCTGAGCTTTGCTGAGCTATGTTTACTGTTATGGTGGCTTTGGCGAAAGTTAAAGTTACTGTTCAGTGACATTGTTGACTGGTGGTGAATTACCTGCAATTATTACATACTGTATATTTAGAGGCTGAGTCATGCAGACTGTAATATTATGCTTTTTTACTACTGCTACAGTCATATTGGCACACATCATCAAGACTTGTCTGAGGCACCTTTCCAAAGATGTAATTTGAAGATGGAAAACTCATTTTTTGTGGCCGCTGTAGTCTGAGTGCTTCAGTGTTGAGGATTGTTTGTAAGTGTTATATTCATATCATGCACTAATGCAGAGTGTCACCATGATGAAACTCTAGTTTAGAGGGTGGCCACTGATGACCCTCACAGCGGTTAATCACTACTCCTTTCCTAGACCACTTTTTTACATACAGGGGTTGGACAATGAAACTGAAACACCTGTCATTTTAGTGTGGGAGGTTTCATGGCTAAATTGGACCAGCCTGGTAGCCAGTCTTCATTGATTGCACATTGCACCAGTAAGAGCAGAATGTGAAGGTTCAATTATCAGGGTAAGAGCACAGTTTTGCTCAAAATATTGAAATGCACACAACATTATGGGTGACATACCAGAGTTCAAAAGAGGACAAATTGTTAGGACACGTCTTGCTGGCGCATCTGTGACCAAGACAGCAAGTCTTTGTGATGTATCAAGAGCCACGGTACCCAGGGTAATGTCAGCATACCACCAAGAAGGACGAACCACATCCAACAGGATTAACTGTGGATGCAAGAGGAAGCTGTCTGAAAGGGATGTTCGGGTGCTAACCCCGGATTGTATCCAAAAAACATAAAACCACGGCTGCCCAAATCACGGCAGAATTAAATGTGCACCTCAACTCTCCTGTTTCCACCAGAACTGTCTGTCGGGAGCTCCACAGGGTCAATATACATGGCTGGGCTGCTATAGCCAAACCTTTGGTCACTCATGCCAATGCCAAACGTCGGTTTCAATGGTGCAAGGAGCGCAAATCTTGGGCTGTGGACAATGTGAAACATGTATTGTTCTCTGATGAGTCCACCTTTACTGTTTTCCCCACATCCGGGAGAGTTACAATGTGGAGAAGCCCCAAAGAAGCGTACCACCCAGACTGTTGCATGCCCAGAGTGAAGCATGGGGGTGGATCAGTGATGGTTTGGGCTGCCATATCATGGCATTCCCTTGGCCCAATACTTGTGCTAGATGGGCGGGTCACTGCCAAGGACTACCGAACCATTGTTGAGGACCATGTGCATCCAGTGGTTCAAACATTGTATCCTGAAGGCGGTGTCGTGTATCAGGACGACAATGCACCAATACACACAGCAAGACTGGTGAAAGATTGGTTTGATGAACATGAAAGTGAAGTTGAACATCTCCCATGGCCTGCACAGTCGCCAGATCTAAATCTTATTGAGCCACTTTGGGGTGTTTTGGAGGAGCGAGTCAGGAAACGTTTTCCTCCACCAGTATCACGTAGTGACCTGGCCACTATTCTGCAAGAAGAATGGCTTAAAATCCCTCTGACCACTGTGCAGGACTTGTATATGTCATTCCCAAGACGAATTGACGCTGTATTGGCCGCAAAAGGAGGCCCTACACCATACTAATAAATTATTGCGGTCTAAAACCAGGTCTTTCAGTTTCATTGTCCAACCCCTGTATATTGTCCACTGCAGACAGGGAACACCCCACCCCATTAGCTGCATCTTTGGAGATGCTCTGACTAGCCATAAGGGACTTTGTGGAGAAAATGTTCACATTCCACCCATCAATCTGGGCAATGATGAATAAAATTATGCTTTTACTATTGTTGAATTGAAAGGGCAATGACAAAGAACCAAGTTTAAATTTCATGGAAGGTGTGCAAGAAGGAAACCTTTGCTCTCTGAAAGCGAACAAAGACCAGGACTTCTGGAATATTGTTCTTTTAATACATGCGTCTACAAATAAATTATTTGGTGTTCAGAACTGAGGTCATTTTGACCAAATACAGCATTCAATAAAAGGAATCTCATACCAACTGTAATACATAGAACTGAAAGTATGATGGTTTGGAGATACTTTAGTGCTGCAGGACCTGGCCTGCTTACCATGCTAAAATCTACCATAAATTCTACCATGCTAGATGCTGCTTGAGGAAAATGTGAGACAATGTTTGAAGCAATAAATCTGAAGAACTATATGACATTGATCCAAAACATATGAATAAAACTACCAAGGACAGTCTGAAAACAAAGAAACTGAAACCCTTAGACTGGAGTCAACGCCCAAGTCTGCAAACTATTGAGGTGCGGTGGAGTGACTTGAAACAGGCTGTACATGCTAGAAACCCCTCAAACATCCAACAAGCTGAAACCGAGGACTGGGGCAATCTTTCTTTAGACTGATCAAAGTCAGACACTGGTAGATTGCTACAAGAAGAGCCTCACTGAGGTTATTTTAGCCAAAGAGTTGAAACTAGCTATAGGCAATCTTAAATGAAAAAAATTTCAACCTTATTGTGAAAAACGCTCCCCAACATATGTACTTTTTCTGACAGCTTAAGATGTTTCAAATTTGTAAAGCTGGAATGCTGGACTACTGCAGGAATGTTTTAGAGTGTTCTTGCCTTCTCCATAACAGCATGGTTTGGCAGCTGTACAGCTGTCAGAATTAAACAGAGTTATTAAGAAATCATTAAAATTATTGGCTTCCTAACATATGTGAAAGAAAAAGATTTTTCTAAAGATTGCAAAAAAACCATTGCACCCTGCTAATATTATTTTTTGTCATCTACCACCAGGCTAATGGAACTGTATACTTTTTTGTTTGTTTATTATTACTAGATTTCTCCTCAGCTAGAAAACACAATTTTCGGTTGTATATTTTGTTGGATGATTACAATTATTTTGTTGTTTGAGAGCAGTTAAACAATTTTTCCCAGGGATATCAGCATGAAAACATTGGTTATTAAAGAAAAGAATAATAAATTTGGTGTCCTAGTTTTTTTGTTTTTAGCTACATGCTATATTATGGGAGGAGGGGCACCCCCAGGCCTGGGCAGTATTAATGCAAGAACCGCCACTGTCAATTGAATTTTCTATCCATTATGTAGAATTAGAGTAAGTGGTTATATATTTTATCTTTATCTTTCACAAAAGAAAAAAATAGCGCTTCATCTTTAAAAAAGCCTTTTAAACTGTATTTGTTCGCATGTAAAAGAGGACTCAAGCAGGCACGGGGAGGAGGCTATACGTGGGGATGTGAAACGCTCTTTGCGTGGTTGGCGTGCATGTTGGTGTGTCTGGGAAACCTGCTACTGGTTTCCCCTTCACACACACACACACACACACAGAGTCAGACACAGGCTGGTTTCGCAGCAGAGGAGGGGAGAAGAAACTCTCCTCCCGCCGCTAAGAAATCAACAGCTATCAGAGACGTGACGGCGACGCGATGTCAAGCACGAAATGTTACCGTTTAGTGTAAGGAGACAGCTACTAATAGGGAAGAGGCTATAGAAACTAAGGAGTGGGTGAGCAGTGACAGCTGGAGACATAAAGCCAGGGTCTAGCGGACCGCACGTGGAAAAAAGGCTCGTTTTTAACAGACCAGGTGAGTTACGCGAAGCTTTACACCTGCAGAGGAACTGCATGTAACCATGACGGTTTACCGAACAGAAATAAGCAAAACTTTATCTCGTGTTTTCTACCCTCGCTTTTGTTTTTAGTAAGCGACTGCGTCAGAAACCTTTCTGCCACTTAGCGGTGATTCCCGAATGCACGCGCTCACCTACAGACTGTGCGCGTGACAGTGTTGCTTAATAATAAAACTTAGTGAGCGTCACGTTCTAGACTTTATGAGCCATGGTTGTAACTGTTTTTACTGTATGGGAAGTGCTCTTTGCTTTTGAAAAACTGCATAATTCGTGTTAATAATTCATCATGGAATTCCTAAAGGTCAATTGTACTTTACTGCTTTAGTCCTCATTAACTCTGCATGTTTTCACGCTGCTTTGACGTACTAAATTGTAGCACCCAGCTTTCAATCCTTCAGTATTTGCACTGACGGGGAGATGTTCCTGTCAAAGTATGTGACTTGGAAGTAAAAATATTCCCGTGAAAATTCCTGCCAGCCCAAAGTGAATCAGGGTGTTGTCCAAACGGAATAGCTCACCGTTATCACTGTAGGTTGTGCTTCTGTATCATCCTACAAAAACGTCATTGATTTCCTGCAATCACAGTAAAGCTTAATTTAATCCAGTTACGTTGTCAGCTAAATATAATATAAGTGGGTTAATGAGTTGCAATGTGAGGTTTTAGACTTTTGTTTTCTCTGGCAACTTTATTACACTTCATGAATAAGTTTTATATTAGTGAAATAGTATTTGTGAATCAGATATGATGCCTAAAAAATGTATTTATTTTAACAATTAATAAAAAAATTTAACTCATTTTTTATCGGATCATTACACAGAGTAATTGCAATAAAAAAAAATCATTAGGCTTATTGTTACTGAAAAAAATAATCGAATTACATAAAACCAATATAATACATTTTTAATTCCGAAATGTAAGCTTACTGAAAAAATATGTCCATGTAATGTACAGTATATGCGCTTAGTACTTGATCTGGGCTCCTTTTACATCATTTTCAATGTAGTTGGGGGCTTGAAGGCAACCAGTCTGTGGCTTAGCTGAGGTGTTAAGGAAGCCTGGGTTGGCTTGATCGAGGCCTTCATCTTGTCTGTGTTGTTGGGTCTGGTGTCCCTCATCTCTCCTTTTGACAACCTCTCTTATGCCCCCTTTCCACTAGTCCCTACTTAAAGCTGTTTGCTACGGGTCGATTCGCTTATTCGGCTTTTCCCTTAGTAGCGGTTACGTGGAACTTTTAGTACCTGCTTGATTGTGGTTCCAATTGTTCCCAGTCGAACTTAAATGGGACGTCAGAAGAGTGTCGGTCACTGATTGTCTAGGGGGTGGCGTCACTCATCACAGCATATTTCAATAACTAATATCTTAAACTATTCAACCAGTTTTTTGGCAGGCTTATTGTGTTTATGAGCACTATTATAGCAAGCTAGAATTAGGTAACGTTAGCTTACCCACATCCATTCTCTAGTTTGTATCCTTCCACTTGATATGTCATGGCTTCCCTCTCTCTCTCCGGTACTTACAGTATCCATGGTGCTTCGGGTCTCGCTACCCAGAACCTTCTCTGGCTCTTTTCTTTCACTCTGACAACAACCATAAACCGAGCTAGGCTGTTGTGTTTTTTGTATCTCTATCACATAACTTTGGACCATGGGGCCACCTTGCTACTAACAATCCCGCCCTCATGGTACTCGATTGTAATGGAAAATGAATCAAACCGTTAAACGGACCCAACCTGACCTGAATAGATTAGGTACTAATGGTAAGGGATTCGTAGATTCTCCATGGGGTTTAAGTCAGGCCAGTTTGTTGGCTATTTAAGTGCAGTGGTACCATGCGCATTAAACCCAGTATTAGTACTTTTGGCAGTGTAGGCAGGTGCTGAGGCTGTCTGGAAAATTAAATTAGCATTAACATAAAGCTTGTCAGCAGCAGCAGCAGAGGGAAGAATGGCATGCTCTAAAATTATCTGGTAGATGGCTGTGCTGAAGTTGGAGAAATTGGAAAAACATTAACATGGCATGTCTTTCCAAATACACACTGTCTCACTGGACCTCAAACAACTAGGATTTTGTGCCTCTCCACTTATTCTTCAGATTCTGGCACCTTGATTTCTAAATGAAATTCAAAATTAATTTCCATCTTAAAAGAGGACCCAGAAGCAATGTTGTTTTAGTACCTTCTTTATTTTAACTACACATTTTCATTCCCCTCAACTTTCTGTTTTACTTTCCTCCATGAACAGCTTTACCATTTGTTAATGGCTTTCCCTTATTTTAAAGGGTGTCAGTGCCTGCTGGAGAACTGCCATGTCAGCTGTCTTCCAAATCGCTGTGTATTTCTTTATAAAATTCTTCTTTATTAGTGTTTATCATGTTTTTTTCTGAAAAACTGAATTGCGTGTTTCCATTAGCTGTTAGCCATGATCATCAACATTAACAAATATAAATACCTGTGTGTAATAAATCTGTGTATGAGCTATAACACTTTGTGAATTTTTTTTTTCATGATTTACTGAAATGCTCATGGATGTGTTCTTTCATGTGTAAAAGTCATGCAAACTTGTTTAAAAAAATGTTTTTGTCCCTTAAAAAGGCAAATTATGAAATTATTTTCTTGTCTAAACTGTTGCTCAAAATCTTCTAATTTTGATTCTCTGTGGCCGAGTTGATCGTTTCTGCTAGATTAGCTTTGACTCTCTTCAATGACATATAAAGGGGGACATATCATGCTTTTAATTTCTTCCTTTTCACATTTAGTAATTGATTCAGTTGTGATCTATATAAAGTGGAACCGCAATGCTTTGGGCTGAACTTCTTGTTATTGTAGGCTCCTCTTTTACCCCTGTGCTGAGGTGCATCTGAGAGCAACTCGTTTTGGTGCTATTGAGGCACTTAACACCCCGCCCCCCTCCATGTCAAAGGGCGTTTCACTCCTCCCTGTTCTGCCATTTTTGTAGTTTGATAACATACAATTATCTGGTGGTGCAGAAACTTTTTATTCCCAAATTGATTAAAAGATGTGAACGACGGAAGAGCTTTCCTCTTTGCTGTGTCTGTCGTTTCCATAGACAGAAGGAACTGATCTCTTAATCAGATGAAGTCTTTCGGCAAATCCTTCTTGATATTGCGGAGGTTGCTGAAGCACTTGTGCTTTGCGCAAACAAAGATGAATTTCCCCAGGCTTGGACTACAAAATTGCAGTGAGAGATAAAAATGGCAGATTTACGGAATCAGCCAGAAGTCCATGACCTTTTTTTTTTAGCGGTTCCGGAGCAAATGCTGTGATCTAATTGTTCAAAAAACGTAACAAAGAATAGAGAAAACTAAACAGATTGAAAAATATGACCCAAATAGAATATAAAGATATATATATACGCAGCACCTTGAGAAACTAAATTCAACTTTCTTCTCTCCTACAAACTCCAAGTACACAACAAAATGTGTTGCACAAGTTCCATGTAAACTTAAATGTTTCTTTTTATGTAGGAATCCAGGGTTTAATTTGCTCTGGTAAGCCATAAAAAAGAAGCTTATACTTTTCCTCATACGTCTCTGTCCACCTATAGTCAGTATCATGTGACCTGTTCAGCTGGCTTCCTCCTTGTGTGTCTGTGACCTCAAGGTCATTGGTTTATAGACATAACATTTTCTTTACAGCAGAAATAAATATAATTTTTGTTCTGTGTCATGTTATGGAAAAACGGTGAATGTACGCAGCCTGCTTTGTGTTCCTGACAAATTGACACTAATATTTGAAGTCTTTGAGGAAGCTAAATCTCTGAGCTGCCATTCCTGTCCACATTAGTGATTATCCCTGTGCTGTGAATGTATTTAACTCATCTTTTTGTGTATGCATTTTATAGAAATTAGCAACATAAAGACATACAGCATCTTTACCTCACAGTTGTAGCTCATTGTCTTCCATTCTAAGCACATATTCCTTTAGGTACTATTTGGCTGTGTGCATACACAGACATAGGTTGCACTTGCCTAATGCACTTCCACATTCGTTTTGTTAATGCCTCGTGCTGTGGCCTCGGCATATAACAGTCATTGTGATAATGATCCCTGCACTGTTTGAAATATCGGTTAGTAAGTGCATTGCACTTGCCTTTTTTTGCTGTTTACTTGGTTCCTCTCAAATGTCTCACTGCTGTAAGGTGCTGGAATATAAACAATGAGCTCATTTGAGGGGCTGCTATGTCATTCAATGATGCATGCATCTTCCTCTACTTTCTATACCTTCACCATTAGCTGAGTCACCTAGGATAAACGTATTGGATGCTTTAATTTCTCTCCGTTTTTGTAGAGGGAAAAAAAACTCAGGTCCTGTTCAGTATTTTACTTTAATTGAGAGCTTGTCTTCTCAAGGAATTAGGGTTTTTTTATGCGTAACATACAGTGCGCACCATTGGGATGTACTTTACTCCTCTGTCATTTGTTTTTTTGTCCATCACTGTACATTCTAGAAAACTCTTGTAGGAAAAGGAAGAATAACATTTGGAGGGAGACTCTGAGACACAAAAAAGTAGAGGGTTCTCCTGGACATATTAGGGATCAAAATGGGTATGTGTTCAATGACATTTGTAAAAGATGATTTGTCTGAATCAAAGAGTCATGTAGTAGATTTTCCAAATAAGAAAATACGTGAACGTTTAATTGTTGGATATCCACTGCAAGAATCTTTTTTCATCTTCTTTTTTACCCCAGTTGTTTCAGCTGCAGAAACGAGGGCCAAACAGATTAATAGGGTAGACATTTACACCAGAAAATGGTTTTAGATGGACCCTGAACTGTAGTTGTCGTTTTGAGGTCGGAGGTCGCTGAATGTTTCTTATGGTTTAATATTCCCAGAATTTTTATTCATTCATCTTCCAAATAAACTTGTCTAGAGCTCAAATTCTCTGTTAACTTTAAGTTTTTTTTACAGAGGTGATAGGTATTTTTGCTTACAAACACAACATTCAAATCCATCCACTCATGTTCAGTGTTGCAGTGTTTTACAGGGTTTATGTTCTAATTCATCAATAGTATCACCCAAACTTAGTGGAAATATTACAATATTTTCTGTATGTTTTCTGTCTGGAGGTGTTGGGGATGATTGGGGCAGTCCGTCATATTTCCAAAACGTTTTTAGTAACGGTATTCTGCTTTAAAACCGTAAGGTTTACAGAAAAATCTTAATTTTGCAGTTTTTAAATGTGTTCTTGACTGTGCTGTTGCAGTGGACAGATAAGTGAGTCTCTCAGCGTCAGCAGGCATAATTTACATAAACAGTTTTGGACGCCGCAATGAAAATGCACACAACTGATGGAGAAGGTGAAACAGGAGGTTCCAGTGGAAAAGAGTTTAGGATCACTTAGTCAAAACACCAGATACCTGATTAAAAACGGAATTTTAGAGACAATATAAATGTACCTCCAGCCCTGGATGCATTAGCCAGGCAAGTGGCTGAACTGGGTTTTTACTGTAGGTTAAGGAGGTTTGTAATCTAGGGGGAGCTCGGAGTAAAGCCATCTTGCTATTACAGCAGATGCTGTTCTATAGGTTAACATGTAAACGTATCACAGACTTGCACTGAAACCTTCAAAACAATGTATGGTGTCATTTCTCATCTATTTTGTGACTGGCGCCATTCATCATGTGTTCATATGGTAATGTTGGACTACACGTATTCAGTTACTCTGACTGACATGAACCTCTAATTTGTTTTTATGAAGATGGGGGAACTGTGGGAGTTTTTTTCCCCGAGGTCTTGTTCAAAGCTTTGAGTCAACATGAAAGCCATGTGTGAAATGTTGCAGATGAAGTAAAGTGGTTTGTTTCTTTCATACATCTCAGAGAGCTCAGTGCGAAATGAGAGAAACTAAATTGTCCTCCCAAGTTTCCAAGGCCAGCCAAAATTGAGTAGGAGGAGTAGATATGAGCAGCTTGACAAATACAATTAGTCTCTTTTTTGGTAGATTATCTTGACAAAACATTATGTCTTGTAATTTCAGATAAAGCTGTCTGTAGATCTTATTAATTTAACTAAAGTTTAGCTCACACACCGACTTCAAGTGAAACCTCTACCACTGCTTTCCGGCTACACAGTAATTCTTAGCATAACTTGTGATCTTCTGTTTATGTAAAGCTTTTACCTGCAGGTCTGATTTTAATTTCTGTTTAACAGCAATAATTAACCATTTGACTTCAGTTGTGTTACATATGGTGGCATCTAAAAATGACAGGAGTTTGGCTCTGATTTGGCTCAGCTTTACCATAACTCTTTAGATTTCCAAAAGGCTGACCTGGGCTTACTTTTCGTCAGCTGGATCGGGGTTTTTTGTTGAAACGGATAAAAATATGAACAAACTAAGTATCTGACCCAAAACTCTTATTTATCTAGTAGACAGAAGAAGATGAAGAGTGATTTTATTTTTCAGCATCACTGTGAATCCATGTATAAATGTAAACAACAAAAGAATGACCCTATGAGAGGAAAATGAATGGTCTAGAGTCCAGAAGTAAACTTCTTGCAAATCTGTGGTATCAGCTGAAGTGGGCTGAGGACAAGATATGTCCTTAAAACCTGATAGATGTGGAAAACTACAAAAAAGACCTAAAAGCTGAAGTGGTTCAACAAAGTTTTAGTTCATGTAACCAGGTAATTGCACCTCCCTTTTTATATGTTCCTTTCTTCAGATTTTTTTTTACAGTTGAACTCTACAGGATAATTGTGTTAAGTTAAACATTTTGTTCATCACATCACTTGGAGATTGTCTTGCAGCACTTGTGGCCTTTATTTTTCTGTTTTTTCTCAAAGTAGGCAGACAGGAAATGGGGTGGAGGGGGAAGACAGGCAGAAAACATCACCATGCCAGGATTTGAACCCGGGACAGTCGTGTGCTCTTCCGCTGCGCCACAAGCCATGCCCGAAACCACACTTTTCAGGTCTGTTTTCTCTACTTCTGCTCAGTCTTGAGAGCAGGACTGTGGAGTGACTGTGCAGTCTAACCCACAGACCCCTATCCAGGGAGGTCCCAAGAGAACAGTAAGCACTGCCTGAACAGATTTAACGTTATGTCGTAAGGCAAGAGTGGAGCAAAGGAATTCAAAGGAGATGCCGGCCCTTTCACTCCTTTACAGCACATAACCTCAGTTAATGAAGTGTTTTGAGTGAAAATGGGGTGACAAACAGTGCTGGATGTATGTGCATTGCCTTCACTGGCACAGTAGCTCCTTGGCTACAACCACTCAGCTGTGTGCTGTTAGCGTTGCATAAGTCTGTACAAAGTCATACCATAAGCTGCTCACTAGCTGGCTACATTTCACCGCCTGGAGGTTTCTGTCCTCTCCTCCTCATATCCCTACTTGTTTTCCTCCTCATGTCTATGTCGTATCATCCCTTCCCCATGATGTTACGCTCTGCTGGGACACCTGAGGGAAGATATGTGCTAGTGACTTTAGGGGATGTACTCAGCCTTGCTGCTTAGTTGCACGATGCTGTTGAGGAGAAAGAGAAGGTTCTGGAGTAAAGGAACTCCAAGGCAGCTACAATATCAGTAACAGTGTAACAGTTATTCCCCAATTCTTTGATTTTTTAGCTTTACTTAGTGTACAGATTGGTTAGTGACAGGTAAATTAAATAAAAACATACGCTGATGTATTTTTTTTTTGTGCATATGCAATGTGCTCTGTTAAAAAAACTATAAAAGGTAAAAGGAAGGATATGCTTTTTTAATTATCTGGGTTTTTGTGCAGCTTGTTGTTTGAAGGGTACAAGTTTGTAAACCAAGATCCCGCTCTCCCGTATAGACCAAAGAAACTCACAGCTTTTCTGGCCCTGAATTAACCCTCTGAAAATTTTATATTGCCTTATCGATCTGTTTTCTCAGGATACAAGATGCCTGAGGGATCGATTGTAAAACGTAACTTTTTAGTTTTGGTTCATTTTTGTGCGAGGCTGAAATTGTGCTGCTCTACTAGATTTTTTTAGTTTAGATTATACTTTTAAATTCACCTGTCAGAGTTATGTAGAGGTCATTTTCAAAAAAATACTATATTTAAATGTTGTTGATTCAAACCAGTATTATAGGCTGGTGAATAATGTAGTCGACGACATGTAAACTGTGATAATAAAACACACTTAAAAACTAGTTTTGGATTTTTCTTGCTGGTTATGTTTTCTGATTTTTAAAATTTTTTTTTTAATTTAAACTTTCAAGATGTTTAAAAAATGACTTTGTTTATTTGAGCGAGTGTTTTTGATGAGGGCATTGTTTAGTGGTATACCTTGCTTTGCCTTGCTGTAGAGTAATTCATCTTTGGGTTGAGACTGACAGATTGGTTCGTCAGCAGTATGGTGGCCTGTGTGGTATATGAAGTGAGTTGCTATGTGTCTCAAATGAATGCCTGCGGCTGAGACAATGATTAACTTCCACAGGACTCTGGAGGGCATTTAGATCTAAATAACCCAGTTCTTTATGACCCTATACTGCACTTGCAGATAGTTAAACCAAGTGAGCACAGCTTGTCCTGACATCAGACATACTGCTTTGTCTCCAGTATGTCCCACCAGTCTATAAGATATACATTCACTGGTAGATGTTGGTGTGTAATGATGGAAAGATCATTACGTTTCTTTATCAGTGGGACTTAACAGTACTTCAGATGGCTTTAGCTGCAGCCATTTCATTTGTTAGTGCCTTCTGAGCAGAATGCAGAACAATGTAGTTATACGGTGTTTGAAGAATGGCTCAAATAGAGGAAAAATGCATCTAATGATAAGTCTTTTTTTTTAATGTAGCAACTGAAAGGGATAGCAAGTTGCAAATGTAAAAATTCAAATGTGGTCGTGATGTGAAGTGATTCAGCTGACCCTTTGTTTATGATCGGTCCAATTTTCCTGATGCTTCAGTTTTTGTGCTGGATAAATGTACATATCTATTAAGGTTTTTCCACAAAAATCAGAACTAATGGTTAAGCATATCTTTATTTAGATCTATGAAAACACAGCCTGAGAGCAATTATTTCACTAAAAATGTTTCTCCTAAATGTTTTATGACTTTGTTGTTTTCTTATTTTAGTTGGAGGACCACAGTGCTAGGAGATGGCATATTAGCATAAACATGTTATTTGTCATGTCCTCCCCTGTAGACACCCACTGCATCACCAATCTTATTTATGCATAAATACTGTTTATGCAGTGGGTGTTTGTAAATATTCTTAATGATGCTGACCAGGAATTTGAAACTATGATAGATGTAAACCTTTCACACAGCTGAGGTTTTCTCTGGTGGAAACAGAGAGAACTGTTGCTAATGTGGCGCTATCACCAGTTTCTCACTGGAAATGGTTTGATGGAAACAAGCTACGAGATAAATTATGTGATGTGCACTCTACCACAAAGCATACCATCCCAGCTTTCATTAAAAACTTCAGTTAAGATGTAAATTCTAGGATGCACCCAGAATATTATTTGTGGTTCGAAAGTGAGCTTGGACAGCAGACCCGAGTTTTTTTCCTGAGCATCCAGTGCATTGCTTCTTCTTTTAAGTATTTACAGATGTGAATACTCCAGATAGGTAATGTAGTTGGCCCCAAGCTGATCAATTTCCAGTCAACGTAAGGTAAAGAAGATAGAACCATTTTTTCTGAAAAGAAATAATTCTCAGAATCCGATATATACCACTTTTCTATGTTGTGATATTATGATATTATTCTGCTATACTGTGGAGACTCTCACCTGGGCCAAAGGTTTTCCCCAAAGGTTGGTCCTGGGACCACTTTCAGTCAATGCTTAATTATGGTAATGTTATTTATGTGCACACATTTCTGTAATGGTTGCATGCTAATGACATTTTGTGACAAATGATAACATTGTTGCTTATCACCTTTCATCATTTTCTGTGGTTTGAGGATCTCAATTTTACCTTTTTATAAAGTGAAACACCAAGTTGTCAGGGACAATTACGTCTAACCTTTCAACATTTCACACTATCAAGTTTTCATTAGGCCTTTTTGCCTCATAATTTAAATAAAACAGGAAAACACTAAATGGCAACTGTTTCTTGAATCTCCAGCGTTTTTCCATCTTGAGCATCTTTTTAGTCATACCTTAATATTTCATACACTTCCTATTATAATATTTCACATACATTTGATATATGAGCAAGTGATAACATTTTATGCACTTTCTGAAATATAGGTTAGAATTTGACTCAGGCAGAATCTCTTCTTCCCAACTAATTCAGTTTGCTATGTCTTTTTTTTTTCTCTTCTCATCAGGTGAAGATTGGATATCTTGGATATCTATTTTTTTTCCATCTCTTTATTTCGGCCTGTATCGGGAGATGAGTGCCAAGTCCGCCATCAACAAGGAGCTCTTCACACCTCATGATGAGAAGATGCTTGCTGGTGTACAGGTGAAGAGGAGGACAAAGAAGAAGATACCATTCCTGGCCACTGGTGGTCAGGGAGATTACATGACTTTCATCTGCCTCTCAGGTAGGAACATCTTTTACTCTGCGTTTGTATTTAAATAACTTTGTATTTATTTGTCATTGTCTGCATTTGTTGTGCTTTTACAGCCATTTTAGCATGGTAATCCTAGGTGTTTTAATGACCTTTTCACAGATGGTAATGTTTGCCTTTCCTCAACCAATATAATGTCATTCTCATTGAAAAAAAACATCTCGTCAGATCGTTTTAGTGGATTATGTTTGAGCTTGGACTGAATATTTTACTTGCACTAATAGTTTGTGGTTTATTTACCCAAAACAGCTGCTACTATTTGAACCTATCATAATTTACACAGAGGTGTCTCAGCACTACCTATGTTTTTACTCATGAATGCCAAGTGTTGTAAGGTAGTATAACCTGACTGAATATATGCACTCACCCTTAAACTGATACTTGGATCGAAGCGAGTTGTGATTTAAAGTTTGTAGTGTTCTTGAGTTCACAGAAAGCTAAAGCTTGAGAGGAAGTATCCAAATCAATAAAATAATGGATCAAGAGGAGAAGTTTAAGTTTTGCATTGTTTCTTGCCAATGCCCAGAATTGAATCTGACAGAAAATCACCTGAAGAGGGCGGTGGACAAGAGATGTCCTCACAACCTGATAAATCTGGAAAAATCTTTGCAGGCAGATTGGGCAAATATTACCAAGTTGAGATGTGGCATTTTGATGGACCCCAATCATTGGAGGTTAAATGCTGAAACCAAATCAAAGGTGATTAAATGAAGTATTGGTTTGAAGGTGTGCATACTTACACAGAGTCGTGGACCTTTTTAGATTTTTTGCATTGTTCCCTCCTAACAGATGTGTTTCTTTTTCCATTATATTCTATAGAATATATATCACGTTAAAATGATATAAATGATGAAGTTCATAAATGGTTTATCATGTTCCCAACGTTTTGGCTTTAAATGAATAGGCCATGAGCTTCTTCATTATGAGCAGAATAGCTTTAGGATGTTTCTGTTCTAGCAGCTGTGTTTGTTTAGTCCAAGTGAATTTCCTTTATCTGCCATTGTAACCTTTGTCCTGCTCTGCAGATGTAGATTAAGACAACTTTGTTGGTAGTAACTTACTATTTGTCTACGGGGGTTAACAGGCTCTTGTTCTCTACAGTAAAGCTCAGAAAGTAACCTCTTCACTTTCCAAGTTAGCTTACAATGTGTCATTTCTCCTTTTTATGTGGAAAATATAATATTTACAGCTTGTAATGCTAGCCTTGTTAGATGTTTAGGAGCAGGTCTTTACCCTGTTCCTTTTTCTCTTCATTGATCCTCAAATGTGTATTTAGGTGGAATATCCTCCTTTTCACTTCAACGATTTATTTGATCACGTTGCTTATTGGTGTTTTTGCAGTTAACTCGTGTTTAGTTTTAAGTGACTTTCAGCTTAAACAGAGCCTAAACAGGGTCACATCAAAAAGTTGCCCTCGAAGACTTGAACTTGACACCCCTGCCCTAGGTATTACATTAGTCTGTTTGTAGTGAAATTAAATGAAGCATTTTGACTAGCATGTATGGATCATATTGAATACTGGCCACAGACATCTGGAAGACTTTAGACTGTTTGTGATTTAGTAGGTTAGCATCCATCTTCGTTATTTTACACACATTTTGACCCACTGGGTTTGAAAAAGTTGACTTTAAATAGCAAAATTCGACCACATGTTCAAGAAAATATTAGAATGAATTTTGACTTGTTGAAAACAATGTACTCTACATAAAAAGGCAGGTTCCCACTTCTGGAGACAAAACAGTACAGAAAGAAAGATTACAACATACCTCTCACTTTTTCTGGCAGACCCTTCTAGTTTATTTGTCTTCCTCTTTAAGGCGTTGTCTGGTTAGCAACCACTACACTATTTATTGCAACCATGTGTAACAAACTCTTTTCTGCCTCCTTATGATGACACTATAAAGCAAAGTTTTTGTAGTATTTACATACAGTGCCTTGCAAAAGCATTTAAAACTGTTTATGGACATTTTCACATTTTGTCCTATTACAAACACAAATTTCACTGTATTTTATTTGAGCTTTATGTAATTAACTGACACCAGGTTGCATATAAGTGAAGTTAAAGGAAAGCTATACATGGCTTTCAAAATCTAAAAGTGTGGTATGGTTTTGTATTCATCTCCCTGAACTTGTACTTTGTAGAGCTACCTGTCACTGCAATTATATGCAGTTATTAACAGATATAACAGATTTGCACATATAGAAATAAAAAAAATTGCCTCTTCTTCTTTAGCTGACAAGTAAAGCTCAGTCAGGTTGGATGGAGATCATCTGGGAATAGTTATGTTCAAGTCTTGGGACCTAGGTCTACACTTTAACTAGGCCATTCTAATAGTTAAATACTTTTTGTCCTTGTATTAAGCTCCATTCATCTTCCCATCATCTCTGACCAGCTTCCCTGTCCCTGCTGAAGAAAAACATCCCAACAGCATGACGCTACCACCACCATGTTTCAACCTGGGGAAAAAATTATACTGTGAACACGATGAATGATAAAACTGAGGTGAAAAAAATGGAGGCGCTAAAATCAAGGCAGTGAATGAAAACAAGCAACATTAAATTTGATAACCTTAATATTTATAACATTAATATGTACCATGTTATCATTTTAATGACCTCCAAATTCATGGATTTTAATTTTCACAGAAGCGAAAATAATCACGTTAGTTTTTACAGCAATCACTTTTACCATGTTCAATATTTCACACCTTCAATTCATTTCAAGTTAATTTTTGTTACACTGACCCCTCATTCACATAGCTTGTTGCATGTAGACTTAAAAGTTGTTTTTGGTCTCACGTGACCAGAGCAGCCTCTTTTTCCACATGCTTGCTTTTTTGTCCTACGTGGTTTGTCGCCACGTATGAGATTCAGAATTTATTTAGTGTTCACTTTCGGTGATGGTTTATCTTCTCATCACTTTCCATGAAGGCCAGATTTGTGAACAACTATCTTGTCAACAAATTCTCTCACATGAGCAGGCGGTCTCTCCAGCTCCTCCGGAGTTACCATGGGCTTCTTGGCTGTGTCTTGGATTTCACAGCCTGTCAGTTAAGGTGGATCGCAACTCTTTACATTTTTAAGTGATTGATCTATTAAGCAGTTTTCATAGCTAATTGTTTTATAACCTACCTGTACCTTAAACTCCGTCATAACTCTACCTCTGACCTATCTGCTGTGTTTCACAATGCTGTTTATTTGTTAATGTTCTCAAACAGACATCTGAGGTCTTCATAGAACAGCTGAATTTATACTGAGATTAAACTTCACACAGGTGGACTCTGTTTGCTATTTCCATGACTACTGAATACAGTTAGTTGCACTGGTCTTTTTTAACAGTACCAAATCAAAGGGGGTTGAATAAATATGCATGCCACTCTTTTCAGATTTTTATTTTTAAGATTTGAAATCAATATAGATTTTCCTTTCCCCTCCACAGTTTTGCACTACTTTGTATTGCTTTATCACATAAAATCCAAATAAAATACAATGAAGTTTTTAGGTAGTATCAATACTATTGCTGGGTAGTGTAATGGAAGCCTACGAGACAGATTTTAATCCTTTTTTAAATCTTTATCATAAGTTTACCCAACGTCTCTATTACAGGTCATATGTTAGCACATATGCTCTGCCAATTTCTGCTCATATGAATCAATTTGAAATTCCTTTGTAGTTGTTTTAGTGGAGGAGTTATAGATTTATTCTCATGAGTTTTAATTGCAGTCATGGAGCTGAGCCTAGCTGTTAGGATGGATGTTTGAGGTTAAAGACTGAAGGCATTTATTTACAGCTTATACCGCCCAGGTGAATAGATGTTTTTTTCTTTTGTTACTTAATGGATTTATGCAGACTTCAAAGCTTTTTTACACAGAATAGACCGAACAGCCATTTATTCACTTTAATCCTACACTGTAATGAGAATATGCAGTAAATAATATATTTTTTTAACAAAATAAGCTCCCTGATACCATAAGCTGACCTAATTTTCTAAAGTAATATTTTGCTTCTTGTTGTATTTAAGCTATCCCATGTGTAGGAATAGATTTAAGAAAGAGCTGTAAAATAAATAAAGAACTACTCCAGCAGGCTTCCCAAATTTACCAATTTCCTGCTTTCTGTTGAATAATCTCTTGACTCAGCTGATGTGACTATGTGGGATCGCAGCATTGAAGACTAATGTCATGGCGTCTTGTGACTCTGTTTTTGTTTCTCAGCGATCAAAACATTGTTTTGAACTTTACTCATGAGTTTCTGTGCATGTACTGTATATCGAAACCAGCCAGCACATGCCTCCTCAGAGCATTTTAGATACAATGGGACTTGGAGTGTGCAGCATGTGTGTGACTATCTGTGAAGCACAGTGCATGTATATGAGAGATGGAGAGGGAGGTAGGGGGTCACTGACAACCTCGAAGAAGTTACAGTAGCAGATAGTTGATGCCTGAAGGCCGTGTAGTGGCGGAGTTATGCAATCTGTGCAATGTCATTACTGAAGGAAACCCACAGTGTTAGGAGCTGTACTGTAAAGACAACTGCAGGCGCTTCACTATCAAACTGAGCCGGATGAAGAACCGGGCGATCACTGTTTTTCTAATTCTAGGATCATAGCTGAGGCCTGTCACAAGATCTGACTGAATATGAGAGAATCATAAAATTTTTCGCTGATGTGACAGAGTGTCATACAAGCAGTTTTTAAAATAGTAGTTTGAAGTAGAGCTTCCCCTTGCCTGTAGTCTAAATTACGCAAGATGTAACTGCCCTTGTGGGTGCAGTATTTAGCTTTAGCTTTTGTATCAGTGTTGGGGACTGTGAGACTTTGTATTGTCTAATTGCTGAAAGCGTGTTTGTCTTCTATAGAGAGTTGCATTTATCACTGAAACAAACGACAAAAAAAAGCCTGGACAGCTGCCACTTGGTGAGCAGCATGGTGTGTTAGAATAACATGTGGCTCTAGGAAAAAAAAAAGGTCTGGTTCTGCTGACTTGGCAAACTGTTGTTTACCTTCAATGGGAAGCTTGGAAAAAGGGGGGGAGGGGGAGGTTGCGAGACACTAAGTGTGTGAGGCTGCCAGATGATTTTCAGAATCAACATGATGTGACAGCTGAGTTGTATGGAGGGCAAATAGGGACAAATTAAATAAATTAATTTATCATAAAATAAATAAATTTCCCATGAAATAAAGAAATGTACCATGAAATGTCCCATTAAATAATTCAATAATATATGATGAAATTAAATATTCAATTTTCACTTTTGAAAAAGCATATAATTATTTCACAAAATAAATATAGAGTGTAAAAATTGTGTTTCTATGGGGTAGCCAGTCTCTGGCACTGTTTTTTTTGGGTCACAGGCTGAAAAGTTTGGCAACTCCTGCTCTAGAGAGTCTGTTCATTCCTCAAGATCAGATATGGAAGTGTTTTCTTGAAAAACTGCTTTATTTATGTTTGTGTTATAAATAATAAAAAAGTCAATATATTTTTTCCTGATTATGTTGCTGTTGATGCTCACAGTTTCCTTACTTTTCATGATTTTATTCCCAGCGTTTAATGAACCACAGGGGAGAAACAGCCTGCAATCACCGTGTCTGAAGGTACTTCCATAACTGACTTGTCACGGGTCAGTGTGCATAAGCATCCATTGTTATTTATTCAATAGGAATGGACATTCAGAGGTAAAATGGCTGCCAATAAATTTGACTTATATCTCTGTTATGCACAAAAAAATAACTTCTTTGAGGTATTTTGTTTAAGACCAATACCTCTTTGTAGCCTTTTTATGTTGAACTGCAGAAGACGTCTTTGATCTTACACAAATATGTCTGCAAAAAAATATGTGTGAACGCCTTAACAACATCAGGGGTCTTGATGACTTGGGAGAATGCTGGAGGTATGCCAGAAGCTTAACATGGACCACATCGGTCGGTGAGATTCCTCTTTGATCACTGGATGTCATGTGGTGCCTTTACGACTGGACTTTAGACCTCAAACACTGGGCCGCCCACTGAATGTTTGGCAGGAGAGTGTGAGGCCATCTGAACAAGATAAGAAGCATGGAAGGGTCAATAGAAGCAGCCTGTTAGTCAACCTTTCTTTTCATTATTCTGCTGTGATAGGAAAACAGTTTTTCTCAGCTGGATCCATTTTTTCTGTAAGCCAAAATATGTTGACATCATTTTCAGTTCTATTTTTTTGTGCATGCTTGTGTTTTTAACTGTCACAATTGTCAGCTCTTGTGGGCTGGAGGTTTCTGCAAAAACAAACCACTATTTTAGCAAATGCTTTTCCAGCAATTTGGGTCCAGTCATGTTATGTCGTTTCTGTGGGTTCGTGTGGACAGTTTGTAGGCATGATAACAGATGTATTTATGCACAAGATGTTTATAAAAACATCTGACGTTCTGGATTGGTCATCATGTGTAATCCCGCCCAATGCATCTGTTGCTTTCTGTCAACACATTTATCTATCTAAATTATTTTTCCATACGTTTTTATTACTGAGTGAATTATCATTATTATTATTATTATTAATATTATAATTATTGTTATTATTATTATTATTGTTATCATTATTATCTGACCAGCGTCCCTGTGCCTGCTAAAGAAAAAAGCAGCCCTGCAACATGATTCTGCCACCACCATTTTTTACTGTGGTGATATTGTGTTGAGGCTGATTTGCTGTGTTGCTTTTCTTCCAAAGACTGTATTTTGCACGTAGATCAAAAAGCTACATTTTGATCTCATCTGACCAGAGCACCTTCTTCCACATGTTTGCTGAGTCCCCAGCATGGCATGGATAAACTATCCCACAAGGTTCAGTTTTGTACAGTGCATGACTAACAGTTGCCCTCTCAACAGATTCTTGTAATGAGAGATTTGGATCTTTGCAGCTTCTCCAGAGTATGGGCCTCCTGGCTACATCTGTGAATATTACTGTCGATTCCCAGCAGTTAAGGTGGCCATGTCTTGGTATTTTTGCAGTTTTTTCCATTCTTTTCTCATTTTCAGATTAAGGATTGCATAGTGCTCTTCAAAGTGTTCAAAGCCTGTGATATTGAAATAACTATAAAGGCATCCCACATTTTTAGTTGAAACTAAAAATTGATCTTTTTTCCTTCCACTTCAGTTATGCACTATTTTTTGTGAAATGTAAATACATTAATATTTGTTATTGTAATGTGAGAAAATGTCTAAGGGGGAATGAATACTTTACACTGTAGAATATTCTTTCACAGTATTTTTTATTTATTACCCATGACAAGACTTTCAGCGCAGCATCTGTACTTTATAGATGTTTTTTTTGGCTTGTTCTTCATCTACCATATAAAATTTTGATTCATTTCTGGTAGTTTGGGCAAATGTCCACTAATGAGGTTCAGCCAGCCCTGGGTGTGTGGGTGCTCAGGGTTCTGCTGCCTTCACTTGGTTGTATTGCAGTGGTGACTGATGGCGGCCTGCTTGTACCCATAGAGGCAAGAGACATGCAGCCCCCTCACTCAGGACCAGATATGTCAGTGTGACACTAATACCGCATTATTATATGTGTGTGTGTGTGTCTGTTCCTATTTCTGTGTGCATACTCTGCTTACAAGCCACTCTTTGTGCTTTAGAATGCTATACCAAACCTAATTTACAGTCATTTGGTTCCAACAGCTGAGCTCATTTTTGTGAGTTTTATTATCCCAGCATGGATTACTGTTATTTGTGCCTGGTTTTAATGTTGCTTCTCACACCATTTCGTTAAATCTCCTTTTGGCAAAGAAGTACAAGTTGAAGACAAGATTTAGAGCTTTCTTAAGGAAAAAAAAAAATACATGCCCGAGTAACACAACGGTAAAAATATTAACATGATTGGATATTTTTTGTGTTAGAATTGTCTAAATTTGCTCACAAATAAGAAGACTGTTAAGTAGGGGTCAGCAATTGAATTTGCTCAATCCACTGCTTAGGTGCTATTTGTTGAGATATTAAAATAGGTCATTTATTCATGTTCTGTATGAAAATAACATATTTGAAGAGTTGGATGGACTTCCAAAATCCTAGATGTGCTTGATAAAGATTTGGGAACACAAAGGTGAAGAAAAATCCAAGATCATCTCCCCATGCTTCAACACTTATGTCCCTAAATTGTTTTGTTTTTGCCGTTTTTAGTAAACAAAAAATAAACTGCGTGAAAGACCAAGATGTATTGATGTGTTTTTGGTGGTTTTATTGCATTTAATAAACAGGGGGGGAATCCTGGTTGTTTTTATTATTTCACCTGAAGATCCCCGGTCAGAACCAATTCATTTGTGTACGTCTGCTTTTAGATACATGAGATATAAACGGCTTCCACATGTGTGCTGTGATTGGCTGCCATCATTAACTTTCTGAAGTTGGCTGGAACAGATTACTGTATAGGATTATTCTATGATGGCTGGATGGCAGAAAAGCTGGCAGGCTACAACTGTTTCATTTTATACATCAACACCATATGTTATTCTAAGTCCTGATTTACTTTGTTGGTTAGTAAGAAAATAATCGACGAGTCCATTACAGCAGACCTAAACTTAATATTTGAATACCAGCAGATGTTGCTGTGTTATTCAATCCTATGACTTGCCTGTGGCATTCCAACCCCCTGCTGCACCGAAGATTTAATCTTTTTAGGAATTATGTCTCCTCTGCTGTGATCTCAAAAACTCCAAAAGCTGTAAAAACTCCATTGCTTCTTGTGAAGTTTTAGCTTTGGGCTAAAGCTGGTTTTTAGTACTCTAAAAAAGTTTTGTCTTTTGTATTGTCTTACAAAATTTGGAGATGGAGGAGAGGAATTTTTTTTTTTCCTGAACTTGGAGCCAATTAGTTTGGCTTGTTCTCTGCTTGCTCTGTTAGTTGTTCTTTCAAACAGCTCACACACAGAAGCCCACAGCAGGTGTAGATTGCAGATGAAAAGCACGAGCTCTCTGCAAGTCGCCTTTCTTGTCTGTGGGGTTGTGCATACAATGCCTCTCTGTGTGGAAATGGTGAGCCTGTTTGATCCAGTCTACAGAGTGAGGTACTGTGTGTGTGTATCAGTGTTTGGGTTTGTGTGCATCCTGGGAATTTTGTGCATTCCACTGTGGTTCTCAATGCTCTATTCACCGTACTCCTCTGTGCAAAAGCCAAACAGTCTATCAGCTGCTCCTGCTGCCCATTGCCACTGAACTCAATTTGCTTACATTCTAGCAAAATAACTACTTAATGAAACACTAGAGAGCTTGACAGTGTTTTTGCTCACAGCTTATCTTATTCTTGTAGGGTGTAACATTTTACCAACTAGAAATTTGTCTTTAAGTCAGACTTTTGAATTTGACGTCATGGACCAGAAGCTGAGAAAGCAACCAAGCCAGAAAATGTTTTTAAAAGGAGCTCTTGTGTAACAGAGCTTTCAATATAAATACATACACTCACCGGCCGCTTTATTAGGTACACCTGTCCAACTGCTCGTTTATGCAAATTTCTAATCTGCCAATCACATGGCAGCAACTCAATGAATTTAGGCATGTAGACATGGTCAAGACGATCTGCTGCAGTTCAAACCGAGCATCAGAATGGGGAAGAAAGGTGATTTAAAGGACTTTGAACGTGGCATGGTTGTTGGTCAGACGGGCTGGTCTGAGTATTTCAGAAACTGCTGATCTACTGGGATTTTCACGCACTACCATCTCTAGGGTTTACAGAGAATGGTCTGAAAAAGAGAAAATATCCATTGAGTGTCAGTTCTGTGGGCGTAAATGCCTTGTTGATGCCAGAGGTCAGAGGAGAATGGCCAGACTGGTTCAAGCTGATAGAAAGGCAACAGTAACTCAAAAACCCACTCGTTACAACCAAGGCATGCAGAAGAGCATCTCTGAATGCACAACACGTCGAACCTTGAGGCGGATGGGCAACAGTAGCAGAAGACCACACCGGGTCCCACTCCTGTCAGCTAAGAACAGTTAAGCTGAGGCTACAATTCGCACAGGCTCACCAAAATTGGACAATAGAAGATTGGAAAAACGTTGCCTGGTCTGATGAGTCTCGATTTCTGCTGAGACATTCGGATGGTAGGGTCAGAATTTGGCGTCAACAACATGAAAGCATGGATCCATCCTGCCTTGTATCAATGGTTCAGGCTGGTGGTGGTGGTGTAATGGTGTGGGGGATATTTTCTTGGCACACTTTAGGCCCCTTAGTACCAATTGAGCATCATGTCAACGCAACAGCCTACCTGAGTATTGTTGCTGACCATGTCCATCCCTTTATGACCACAGTGTACCCATCTTCTGATGGTTACTTCCAGCAGGATAACGCGCCATGTCATAAAGCATGAATCATCTCAGACTGGTTTCTTGAACATGACAATGAGTTCACTGTACTCAAATGGCCTCCACAGTCACCAGATCTCATCCCATAGAGCACCTTTGGGATGTGGTGGAACGGGAGATTCGCATCATGGATGTGCAGCTGACAAATCTGCAGCATCTGTGTGGTGCCATCATGTCATTATGGACCAAACTCTCTGAGGAATGTTTCCAGTACCTTGTTGAATCTATGCTACGAAGGATTAGGGCAGTTCTAAAGGCAAAAGGGGGTCCAACCCGGTACTAGCAAGGTGTACCTAATAAAGTGGCCGGTGAGTGTATTTAAACGCTGCATTTGCTTAAATATAATATATTAAGACTGCTGTATATTTGGGATGTATGAGATTAAACCTGAGAAGGAAGGAAACATACATAATGGAGAGCTGTCATCGTCAATAAAGCTTGAGATTAGGTTTTCTTTATATTGTGTAGTATTATATTAGTTAATATTATGTTAATGTGCGTCCTTAGTGTATGGAGTATTTTTAGCAGCGGCAGTATTAGACATATTTTGCCATTAAGGCTGCTATCTTGTAGACTCTTAGATTTTGTGGACAATTGGTTGTTCATTAGTAATTGAATATATTTTTCGGAAACAGTATCTTTTGTTGAGTCTTTATAAACCAATAAATGTATACATAATTTCATAAATATGATACTCTGACCTTTTTTTAATCTTGCAGCTAAAAGTTAATCCAAAAATAAATAAAACTGAAACTAGTGCTAAAAATAATAATAATAGTAAGCATTAATAAAATAATAACTAAAAAGAAAACCTAAATAATAAAGAAAAACTAGCAAAACTAACTGAAATAGAAAAAAAGGTCATAATGAAATAAAACAAACTATAATGAAAAATCCAAAACTATTATAACCTTGGTCTGAGATGTTCTCAAGTAGGGTACAATTAACAGATATTTACGAAATATCCCATAGAACACCGCAAATTTTTGTACGTGAAAATACATTTGAAATTAAAGGACCAGAAGTGCAAAATGCCAAAGAAGAGAAATGACCAATATCTTATTTTTTTTACTTTTCCTTTTTACCCCTTTATCTTAAATCAGTCCTTTTCAATTTTTTTTTGTCAAAGTAAAGCTGCACTCAAAATTTCATGTTATTTTCCAGCAGAAACTCAAGGGTGCTTCTTTCTTATTGTGATCAAATGTTTTCTATTGTGAAGGGAATGCATTGTTAATTTGCAAGACTCGCATGAGATCTTTTGTGTCGAACAGATGTTACTGTTATTGCTGGAAAAGAAGTAAAGCAGACATAACAAAGGACATGGTGATTATTTTGTAAGACCTAGCGAACATGATTGTTACGCTATACTTTAATGAGATATATGTGGCAGATTTCAGTCCTTTGCATTCCCTTGGTAGGAGTTGAGTGTGCAGTGAATTTCCAATGAAAGACATAATTCTGAAATGTTCTAATCTTAATCATTATTTTGAGTGTAACTAATGTATATTAAAACCAATTTTGAAAAATTCGTAATTACAATTTAAAAAGAAGACCTACTCACAATCTTAAATAAATGTTGAACTATAAAACTGTATTAATCTTCACTTGAACACATTATGAGGTGTTGTTTAGACAGATTTGTATAGACTGTTTGCTTCTGGTTTCTATGCAAGGGTGTGTGCTGGTTTCTGAAGGCAGTGGAAGTGTGGTGGAGACAATCACAGCAGGAATGGTCTGGATAAATGAGGTATTGTTACCATTAGGGAAGTAATATTCTGAGAAGAACATCACACATACATGTTGTTGATCCAGTGTATTTTTCCTTCATATTTATGACATCACATATTTATAACGGTCCAAAGACCTACACTGAAAACAAACAAACAAAAAAAAAACATCATGGTGTTTCCAGCTGTTGTTTTTGTGTTAACCAAGCTTGTTCCCCACATCCTTCCTCTCATCTGAACACCATTAGGTAAAGGAAGAAAGGTAGAATAGATACCAAAGAAATAAAAACGTGTCCCTAAATAATGAAGAGCATGTCCTTAGTCAGTTACAGAATATTTATAAATCAACCGTTTTTATTCAACCTAATTTTGTTTAAAATGTATTTATTCAACCTAAAATCCCAGTCATTCTGAATCAGTGTCAACCCAAGAAGCCACAACAAATTAGTCCATAAATCAATTAGGTGCATTAGGTGTAATACAAGAGGATGGCATGTGGAATAAGAATTGAACATGCTTACTGAGATGTATATAATATTTTATTAAAAACCCTTTTTGGTTAATGATAGTGTCAAGGCATATCCTTTAGTATGCATTGTTCCAGTGTGGTTTTGATCTATTCTTCCACATAAACTGTTTCAAAGTCTTAAAGGTTCAGGTGGCCTCCAGGATAAATTAAGTTTCCCTGACTGTGCATTTGGGATCATGGTCTTGTTGTAAAATCCACCTTGGTTTCATCTTCAGCTTGTTCAGAAAATTTCTCCTCTCATCTTTACTGTATGAGATCTTCCAGTACTATATGCTGAAAGACCGCTCTACACTATAACGTTCCTTAAATCTTTGTTCATGGTTTGGTGTTTTGAGGTGATATGCTATCTCTCATCAGAATGACCTTCAAAGAGTTAAAGTTTGGTCTCATCTGACCCGACTCTATTCTGTCATTTCATTGGCTTGTCTAAAGCAAACTTTAACAAGCGTTTGCATGCCTGATCTTCAGCAGTGGAGCCTGTTGCAGCGAATGTGCATAGAGGCCATTGCAGTTGTGTGCATTACTTCTTGTTTTCATGGAAACTATACCTTTCTTATATCTCTCTGAAGCTCTCCTCAACTTGTCCTTGGCTTTTGGGCAACGCTTCTGATTATTATTTTGACTCTTCTGTCAGAAAACCTTAGAGCACCTGGGTGTAGCCGGTCTCCAATGAAATTATGTTCTCTCTGCTACAGGATTATGACCCAGTGATACGCACTGGAAGATCAAGAATTTTAGAAATATGTGTGTAGCCAATGCTATCAGTATATTTTATAACAATAATGTTGCAAAGGTCTTGAAAGAGCTCTTTGCTTTTATTTACCATGAAATGCTCTCTGTGCATTACACTGATAATGAGAAACCTTTTAATAGGCTATCAATTGTGATTGAACCTGCTACTTGATTGTTGATGCGTTTTCTGCAAGTCATTTTGTTCATGTGTTCAAAACGTATTCCTGTCATTAGACTTTATTACACTTAATTTGTTGACTAAATTGCTTTGTATATTTGTATGCGTAGATTATTTATGTTTGTCACTAACATCTGGTGTAATTTTAATCTTATGTTGAGTCAGAAAAATATTTACTGAGAAAAATGTAGATATGCTCAATACTCATTTTCTTCTGTGTCCAAGCAATAGAAAGTTGAATTGAGATAAACTTTAAAAAAATATTTGCATAACTGCTTTGGTCAAGTTCAGCTATAATTTGACAAAAGAAAAAGAAAACATACTTATTAAAGCCTTGTTCTTCCTCTCTGTTGAATCAAAGTAAACAGCTCCACATTAGTTGGGGTTTACACAAGGCTTGCAATTCAGGGTGCAGATATTCATGAGTAATTTAAAAATACACGATCAGAATATTAATTTCTTATTGGCACAAACCTATGTTTGCTTTCATCTCTCAGTCTGTGAGATACCAAGGTGACAAGCACTTTCACTTTTGCTTTTTTGTCATCTTCAGTACTTTTCATCTTCATGTCACTTTTTACTAATTGTTCAAATGCTGTCCCCCCATTTGAACATAAGTGGGGACAGCTTTTGTTCAATTACAAAGTGTCCCCACTTTGTAATTAAACAAACTAGGCTGTTTTGCCCTCTGTGAACTAGTGAACTAGAAGAGTCAGGATATGACTGATGAAACAATAGGCCCAGTTAGTTGCTTGGAGTTCTTTGTTCTATTTATTCTTTGTTTAATCACGTCACCCCATCTGTTGGCTAATCTGAAATTGATCATTGTAGCTTCTTACCTTTGATGCGGTTATCTGATCTGTTTGGCCGATAGAACTGGAATATTTGCAAATGCCAGCTGTATAAAAACATATGGCAAAAATGTTGCCAGTCGACACATATCTTTTATTAAATGGCTCACTTTGATTTACGAGCAAATGTAAAGTTAAATTTAAAAGTTCAATAAAAAATAAAATATTATTTGAAGATTAAGGATAATAATGTGTACATATTTCTACCGTGTTTTTTGGCAGAAACTCATCGCCTCACATCTTGAAAGATTCCCAAAAAATGTCTCTCTTATCCAAAGAATAACAGGGGAGAGTCTGAGATAATAGTGTCCGAGCTACCACACCCTGTTGGCGGTTGGACGTCTCGGAGCTCTTCCGGTCCTTGGTCCCCAGAAGCAATCACACACTCTATCTAAAGACTCTTAAAATGAACGAATCTCAAACAGTTTCTAACTTTTAGCTCCTTTAATCTAATTTAAGGCAGAGGAATGATTACAGAGATCAGCGCTGAGGCTCCCGTCTCGGACCGTCGCCGTCTGTGTAAGGATGACGAAGAGCCCCGATAGAAGGTCACAGGTAGTTTTATATCTGGCACTCCAATGCAGAGGATGTGCCCTCCCTCTGTGATTATCAGTATACTATGTGTCACCATTGTGGTGTCTATCTGTTAGGTTGTGTAGTAGCGGGTGTCCATCCTTAATCTAAGTGTGCCGTGGCTTTCTAATCAAACCAGATACCGGCTGCTCCACTATCAAACCCAGTGCTCCAGCCTCAGGTCATACATGGGCCATTTATCCTTGTGATATGTGTTGATGAGCATTCTTTTCCTATTCTAACAAAATGGAAACATTAGAACTTATGCTTTATATCACTATGGTATAAATGGGAAAAACAGCTATGAGTTTGGCTGAGATTCGTAGTCTTTATCTACAGATTCTGCCTGCAAATCAGTTCAGCCAGGTCTCACAAAATGTTAGAAGTAAATTGAAACAACTGTTCCCTTTGCAGTGTTTAGTGCAGTATGTAATGACCCAGCCGGCAGAGGAGGATATGCTGAGAAAGAATTGGGTACTAAGGAGCACAGATATTAGGCTAAAACGGAGGGAAGTCCCAAGTGTCTTCAGTTTCTCCAGGTTGTACTGGAAAGAAGTCAGACTTCAAAGGAAGGAAGAGACTCTTATAGTTTTTCTGCTGTTTAAACTGTTACTACTAATGCTTTGGAAGTGTTGAAGTGCCTATAGCTAAGAAGTTATCACTATAAATATTTTACTGCATTACTTTGATTTATAATTTCCATGTATTATATATGATGTCTTTTTGAGTAGGTAAAGGGCCTAATTTACATGCATTGTAAATAAGGTTTATCTGTAATGGAGTTTCTATTAATGGCTACACTATTGGTGTTTATGTATGTATTTCATTTACGGTTACTCAAGCCACTTTTCCATTGCAGAGACTTTCAGCCATTACCCGGGATTTGGAAAGCCCTCTTCACCTGTTGACCAAATTTTACCCGAGTAATTTCAATGTCCTGGATCCACTCTTTCCTGGATAAAAGGTCCTGGTCTGAGGGTAGGACTTTCAAATTTCCCTGGGATTGTTGAGAGTCAGGCTTATGTGCTGAGCAATGATGATTGGTGGACCCTTTTTTGCAGTGTTCTGACTTCCGCTCACCTGCCATACGTCCTGCGTGTTTGTTTTCTACTTTTTACGAGATCAATAAACAATAAACAAAAATGTCCTTTTTGTGATTGGGACAGAAGGAAGAGGACATACGATAGGTGAACAACCAACGGTCGGTCAGGCTTTGCTTATTTGGCCTTTGGTTTCTTATTATTGCCACCCGCTGGACTGGAGGAGCAGTGCAATTTTTTTTTCACAACCTCCCTGCGGCCTTTCAAAGCAGTGGAAACACAAAGCAGACATATTACCCGGGGTTCTTTTCACCCAGGTAAATAACAATTCCAGGAATTTAAATCTTGAGACTTGATTTGGGACTTGATTTGATTTGTCTTAAAAAAGACAAATCAAAATTTTGAGCCATACTTCTCAGTGCGCCCCAGGGCAGCGCTGGCTACAATGTAGCTGACCACTGTCTGTGTGTGAATGTGTGTATGAATGGGTGGATGACTTACCATATTATATGGTAAGTATATTAATATTTACCATATTTATGGGCTATAGATGTTTTAGGAAAATTGTTTTATTTCAGTTTCTTTATTGGGGCCTGCCATAGCAATGAATGGAAACAGAGGCCCTTTTAGTTTTCATTGTAATGACTTGCTTGCTTCATACCCACTGCTATAGGTTGGGGAACAGTGAACTTATAAAAAGCAAACATTTACAAGTGACTTTTTCAACATAATGCACTGGATGGTTGCATAACAGATTAGAAAGATAAAGCAATGTAGAATTGGAAGACCACTTTAAAAATTGCTTGATAGTACATTACATAAAACTTTTGCTTTTAAGCTCAGCTAATTAAACTTGGCCACCTCTACCAGATTCCACTGTTTATAAACACTGCCTCTGGTAGTTATGTCCCACGAAATCAAATTCTGCAAAATGCCCAATAGGACCTTGGGCTAGCCCTGGTAGGAGAGTGTCATGATCCACAGTGCCTCAAATTCTGATGGAGTGGCCACAACAAAGACATAGAAAATGTTTTGTTGGAGCCGAAAAGGTTTATGTGTGAGAAAGGCTTCCTACAAACCTCCCTCAGTTAAACCAGTTCAGTCAGAAGAAAAAATTCAGCAAACTATTGCAAGAAGCTTTTAACTGACAAGTATTTTTATGAATTCCATTTGTTTTTGTGTTTCCAGAAAAAAAGAACAAAGAGTTCAAAGAAAGGTGTAAAGGTTCTTCGAGTGATTAATGCCTCCTGATGTAATGAATTCAGCAACGTATCTGATTCCACAGGAATATGCTTGCTGACCTTGAGGAATCTTCTATAATTTTAAAGCCACTTGTATCGATTTCGAAGTGAGGCACATAGATTTGCTGACCCAGTGTGTCTGGAGTTAACTCTATAAGTCTCTTTAAGGGCGGGGAGTGGATTTATCTGTGGCACCAGAATGGAGGAGAATTCTGCCTTCCAAGCACATCTGAGTCCAACTGCTGCTGTCTGTAAGAAGATGTGGAGAGCTGTACTGTGAAGCATCTCATTAGTCACTGTTTTTTGTCTTTCAAGTAGGAGACTCTTAAATTACACTGTGGGGAGTAAGGAAGAACAATCTCTAAAAGCAGATCCGTTGTCTCATTCTTTCTTTTTTACAGACTTAAAATAAAGCAGGCCGGAGTGAAAAGATGAGGGGTAAACCGGAATTAAAACCTAAAGAGTAAAAACTGTAAAGATAAAATTTTGTGCACTGATTTACTGTTATAAAAATCTCACTTTCATGAGTATCCTTATTCAAAACAAGTTTTAGTACATTCCTACTAATTGAAATTACATTATAATTTCACTGGCTTTGATTTAATATCTGGATTAACTTCTAAACAGTGCAGTTAAATTGTATTTTATGTATCTAATATTTAACATGTCTAAAGCATGTATTGATAAGTCCGTCTGATGCCAAAGTCAAAGAAAAAAGCTATTATGTCTGTAAAATGTTTTGTTTGTAAGAACTTTCCTGTAAGTCAGTCAATAAAATCATGTACAGCATGGCATATTGTAGTGACATCCTGTTTCTCAGGCTTTGTTTACACACACAGGCAAGAAGCTGGTGATTCTGTGGTTCTGACTTAGCTTCATTATGTTTATACAGCAAGTGGGTCAAATTACTGTTCTACAGAAATGACCTTGTATGGTGTCAGTTTCCTAAATTAGGCTATTATTCAATTCAAAAACATTCTAATTTTGAATAAAAACATAATCTTGAAAGATATAACAAAGACAGACATTTTAATCAAGTCTTTTCCTCATCGTTACCAATGTTTAATTTGACTTTCAGTAAAGCAGATTTTTCGTCATTGAAATCAACTAATAGCATTGATGCATGCTAAAGAGATGCGTGAGAAAAGATTTTCTTCTGCAGGCCTGTCCTATATGATGCCGTTTATACCCACCCTTTGAAGCTGACATGATTGTAGAAAGCTTTACTTTTAGCGGACGCATGGGGTGAAACAAAGCGAAAGAAGACTCAGTGGCGACATAAAAACTGCACGGAGGGAGCCCAGACGTCAAAGGGCCGATCCACTCAAAAAAATTAGCATATCGGCCTAAATTTCAGTGTAGCAGTGACAATTTTCAGCGTAGCAGCCCGCTTGGTTAAGCCTCCCTTTTCATGAGTTTAATGAATCTATATAAAATGAGTTTTACTCTCTGAAAGAAGAGACCAAAAATCTTTTTTATTATAATCTTATTTTTTTTAGATGTACCTGTTCATCAGCTGTCCAGAACAATGCTTCACAAGCAGTCTTTGTTAGACATGTTGACAGCTTAAAAATTGTTTTCATTTGCTAAATAACAATTAGCATATTATTTTGGTACACTTGATTTTTTTTCCTTGTGATTTATTTGCTATATCCACACCCTGAAACTGTAGATTACATAGATGTTTCTTGACTGAGATCTTGCAATAAACCAGCTGAAGTTGGGATGGAGTTTATTTTGCAGTCTAAACCCATAGCTCTCCAAAATTTTTATCTGCTCATCTTTCTATCCTTTCCTATAAGGGCTCATCCCTGTTCTCCACCAATACATTCCTACTTTTTTTACTTTTGCAGCTTTGAAGTTGCCTGAGTTATTTGTCTGAATGCAGTTTGTCACCTCTCCCCTTCCCTCACGCGGTGCTTTCTTAGTTGTTTTTCTATCATAATGAAAAGCTGGATTCTTTGATGGGAAACCAAGAAATGGGAATGCAGGCCCCCTTTTCATTGTAGTCAGAGCAGGACTTGTTTTAATTACAAATCTTCAACTGATGTATAGTTTTTATTACTTTGGATGAAGATTATTTTTTCTTCAATGTGATCCATGTTATAAAAAATTTATTAACAGCTGAAACAAAGTCTAGGTCTTTTGCTTGCATTTCTCTAAAGCACATAGTTGCAAAGAACACATACAATTTAACGTGCTACTGTATATGCTTTTTAGTAGCTCTATAATGCAGTACCTGTAACATTTTCTTTTGCTTTTAGCTTTGTTTTTATTCTTGATTTGATGGTTGATGACAACAATCAGGTTTTTATGATGACTAACAACCAGTCTTTAACATCTCTGTAAAGGAATTTTGGCCTACTATTTCTTGCTGAATTGTTTTTCATTCAACCACATTGGAGGGTTTTCAAGCATTACGACCTTTTCACAGTCATGGCACAGCATTCATTTGGATTTAAGTTCAAGACTTTGACTAGGCCACTTATTTTAGTTTTTTTGGGCGATTCAGAGTTGGGATTGCTGGTGTGCCTCCTTATTTTCCTGATGCATAAGCCATTTGTGCTTGACCTCAAGGTCACACACTGACAGCCTAGAATTTTTTAGTAGAGAGCAGAGTTCATGGTTCCATTAAATGTTACATGTTGTTCAGGTACTGAAGCAAAACTGTACTCATCTACCATAACACGGTAACTGCAGTGCCTGACTTTCAGTATGAGGTTGTTTTTCCGAAGTGCTCTGTTAGTTTAATGCTAGATGTAACGGTACTCACACCTTCCAAAATGTTCCACGTGGTTTTGTACAGTACTCAATGTTTAATAAAAAAAAAAACCTTCCTAAAAGTTAAACTGTTGTCAGTCCACGAAATATTTTCACAAAAGTCTCTATAATCATCAACATGTTTTGAGGCAATTGTGGGACAAGTCTTTGTACTTTTTATTTATTTTTATATTGGTCAACAGTTGACTTGGATTTCTCCCATAGGTGCCATTTTTGCCCTCTCTTTCTCCTATTGTTTAATCATAAACACAGACCTTAACTGAGGAAAGTGATTTCAACGTTGTTTTATGTTGTTTTGGGACCTCCAGACTGAGTTGTTGAAACACTCTTGGAGTCATTTTAGTAGGCTGAGTAAGCCTTAGAAATGGCTTTGTGCCCTCAAAAGTCCTTGAAGTAAGTGACTTTGTTTCTCTTGCCGTTGAATTTGTTTTAGATCTCAAATTTAAATTATGTAGCCTTAGCTGAAAATCATCTCACTGAAACTATAATCAATAATCAACAGTGATAATTTGTATCCACAAACTGAAAAATGAATGAGGAAAAAGCTGTCGTCGTCATCTTTCGTTTAATCCAGGACTGGTTGTGGGGTCAGCAGACTCAGTAGAGACTCCTAGACGTCCCTCTCCACAGACATCTCCTCCAGCTCCTCCGGGGGGGAGACCAAGGTGTCCCCAGGCCAGCCGAGAGACATAGTCCCTCTAGCGTGTCTTGGGCCGTCCCCTGGGCCTCGTCCTGGTGGGACGTGCCTGGAACACCTACAGAGGAAGGCTGCCCGAGCCATCTCAACTGGCTCCTCTCGGTGTGGAGGAGCAGCGGCTCTACTCTGAGCCCTTCCTGGATGGCCAAGCTCCTCACCCTATCTTTAAGGGAGTATATGGCCACCCTAAGGAGGAAGCTCATTTCAGCCACTTGTATCCAGGATCTCGTTATTTCGGTCATGACCCAAAGTCAATAGCCATAGGAATGTAGATCGACCGGTAAATCAAGAGCTTCACTTTTCGTCTCAGCTCTTCTTCAACACAACGGACCGGCACAGTTTCCCCATTACTGCGGCAGCCGCACCGATCCGTCTGTCGATCTCCCACTCCATTCTCCACTCTCCTGTGAACAAGACCCCAAGATACTTGAACTCCTCGACTTAAGGCAGGAACTCCCCTCCAACCTAAAGAGGATAAGCCACCCTTTTCCAGTCGAGAACCATGGCCTCGGGCTCGGAGGAGCTGATCTTCATCCCAGCCGCTTCACACTCAGCTGTTAACCGCCCCAGTGCATCCTGTAGGTCTTGCCTAGAGGGGGCCAGCAGGACCACATCATCTGCAAAAAGAAGAGACGAAATCCACTGGTCCCCAAACCAGACCCCTCCGGCCCTTGGCTGCACCTAGAAATCCTGTCCATAAAAGTTATGAACAGGACCGGTGATAAAGGGCAGCCCTGCCGGAGTCCAACATGCACCAGGAACAGGTCCGACTTAGTGCTGGCAATGCGGACCAAACTTCTGCTCCGCTTGTACAGAGACTGGATGGCCCCTAATAAAGGGCTCCCAACTCCTTACTCCTGAAGCACCCCACACAGGGCACCATGAGGGACACAGCGGAATGCATTCTCCACTTCCACAAAACAAATGTGGACTGGTTGGGCAAACTCCCATGGACCCTTCGAGTACCCTGCAGAGGGTGTAGAGCTGGTCCATTGTTCCACGGCCGGGACGAAAACCACACGGCTCCTTCTGAAGCCGAGGTTCGACTATCCGCTGGACTCTCCTCTCCAATACCCTGGCATAGGCCTTACCAGAGAGGCTGAGGAATGTGATCCCTCTATAGTTGGAACACACCGTCCGGGTCACCCTTCTTATGAAGGGGGACCACCACCCCGGTCTGCCAGTCCAGAGGCACTGTACCTGACCACCACGCAATGTTGAAGAGGTGTGTCAACCATGACAGCCCTACAACATCCAGAGAATTGAGGTACTCAGGGCGGATCTCATCCACCCCCGTGGAGCTTTTTAACCACCTTGGTGACTTCAGCCTGGGTCATTAAAGAGTCCAACCTCGAGTCCCCAGCCTCTGCTTCCACCAGGGAATGCATGACGGCAGGTTTGAGGAGATCCTCAAAGTACTCCTTCCACCGCCCGATAATGTCTCCAGTCGAGGTCAGCAGCTCCCCACCCCCACTGTAAACAGTGTTGGCGATGCACTGCTTTCCCCTCCTGAGGCGTCAGATGGTTTGCCAGAATCACTTCAAGGCCAACCTGTAGTCCTTCTCCATGGCCTCCGTGAACTCTTTCCAGGCCTGAGTTTTTGCGTCTGCCACAGCCCAGGCCGCGGCATGCTTGGCCTCACTGTACCCGTCAGCCACCTGAGAAATTCCATAAGCCAACCACAGCTGATAGGACTCTTCTTCAGCTTGACAGCATCCCTTACTGCTGGTGTCCACCGCCGGGTACTGGGATTACCGGCACCACAGGCACCGCAGACCTTATGGCCAAAGCTACAGGCAGCAGCATCGGCAATGAAGGTGGAGAACATGGTCTACTCGGACTCTAATGTCTCCAACCTCCCCCGGAATCTTGTCAAAGCTCTCCCAGATGTGGGAGTTAAATACATCCCTGGCCGGGGGCTCCGCCAGACGTTCCCAGCAGACCCTCACAATGTGCTTGGGCCTGCCAAGTCTGTCAGGCTTTTTGCTCTTCTAGCGGATCCAACTCACTACCAGGTGGTGATCAGTGGACACCTCAGCCCCTCTCTTCACCCAAGTGTCCAAAACATGCAGCCGAAGGTCTAAAGACACGACAACAAAGTCGCCGAAACGACAGTCAGAGACCTGTCCCCAACCCGAAGGTGCAGGGGTGCGACCCTCTCTTCCACTAGGGTAAACCCCAACATGAGATGGCTGAGGTGGGGGCAACAAGCAAACTCGCCTCTCCCCGTGGGCCACTCCAGAGTAGAAGAGAATCCAGCCTCTCTCGAGGAGATGGGTTCCAGAGCCGATGCTGTGCGTGGAGGTGAGCCTGACTGTTTCTAGCTTATATCTCTCGACCTCCCGCACAAGCTCAGGCTCCTTCCCCCCTACCGAGGTGACATTCCACATCCCTAGAGCCAGCCTAAGCATCCGGAGACTGGGCCCCCGAGGTCTCCACCTTCGTCCACTGCCCGATCCTCTTTGCCCACGTCCCTCCTGGTTCCCCCAGCAGGTGGTGGGCCCACTGGGGGATGGCCTCGTGTCTCTCATTCGGGCTTGGCCCAGCCGGGTCCCGCGAAGAGCAACCCAGCCACCAGGCGCTCTCCGACGAGTCATGACCCCAGGCCTGGCTCCAGGGGTGGGACCACGGCTCCGTACGTGCCTTGTGTGGTCCTCATGAAGATATCTTGAACCGCTCTTTGTCTGACCCGTCACCCAGAGCCTGTTTGCCATGGGAGACCCTACCAGGGGCATTTAACCCCCAGACAACTAGTCCTCTAGGATCATTCGAGCAGTCAAACCCCTCCACCACGTTAAGGTGGCGGTTCAAGGAGGAGTAAATCAAAAGCATTTAAGTTAAAATGTTCTTCTGGCTACCTGGTTAGCTGTGCTGAAACTGTAGTGCTCTGAAAAATTTTAAGCAGCATCAAGATTCACTTTCCGCGTAACTCAGTGACCAGTCCGGATGTTTTGTCTTCAGCTGAATCAGAGCTGAGAAGCCACTCTCACAGAGATGGGTATAGCTGAATGATTGGAGGATTTATACTGCTCGAAAGAAAGACTATACAATTGCAGACCTATTACCAGGAATATTTGCTCATCGCCACCATGCTGCTCCAGAACCCAATGATGCCAATTTTAGTGTTTTGTCACGAACGATTTCAAGTTTAATATTGAAGGGTTCACTCATCCACAGTCTTCCCGGAGTTGTTTTCCAGGAAAATAGCATCCTTATTTCTTAGAAGCCAGCCTTGTAAGTGTGTTTTGCCATGTCATATTATCATATGGAAACACAATTTGCATGTATGGTTTAAAAAATGTCAGAATGAGTGTGAATGGATGACTCAATTTATCTATTTTTCTTGACAAAAGCTGTTGATTCAAATGAAGTTGCCAAGCAAAATGTTTAAACATACTCTTTATCTGCCTTGTACTGGATCAAGTCAATGACAAATTTGACTGTGTGTGTGTGTTTTTTAAGCATTTGGCTAGAAGATTACTTCACTGACTTGATCTTCTGAGTAATACTCTTGTGATCCTTTGGTTTCATGATGCAGGCTTCATGTTTAAACACTCATCTTAGAGCATGGCCAGCTCCATTGGTGATTTACGGTTAGCCAGAGGCAACTTTAAGATGAGCACATCTTTGCTAAGATATTTCACTACTAACTTGTAAGAAATATTACAGTTTAATTTGCCTTCAACTATAGATGTTATATTTTAATAAACATGTTCACCGGCTTTATTAAACAATTAAAGTTAGGGCACTTGTACCTCTGAGGCATATCTATTTTTTCATGAAATATAAAGATAAATTTTCTAATTATTTATTCCTTTGCGTGTGTGTTTGTTTGTGTGTGTCAAGCTATAGTCTGCACCCAGAGGAGATGCAGGAACTGTCAGTTTTATGAATCTGTGAATTTATATGACTGCCCTTTGCAATGTTTATTGTAGAAACTCATTTTGCTGTAACACTAAAAAGACAATATAGTTCAGCCATCTTGGTATGTTAGGGGGGTTTATGCTCACTGGACCTGCAAACTTGATGACCTCAATGACTCACTCCATGAAGGCTGAGGCATGTAAGCAGTAAATGTGGATGCCTGTCTCTCAAATTAACGACAGAAGAAACTCGTATTTTCTGCAATTTCCCTTTGCTTTGCTGCTGTTTGTTGAACTACACCCTCAGGGATACCCAGCAAAATACTGCAGTAGATTGTGTGATGTTGGTCTGTTAATCATAAACTAAAATGTGAAACAGACCTCATTACTTGTGCATTTAAAAAAAACTAATAACTTTCTAATTTGTCCGATAGATTCTTAGTTTGATGACCCTATTTCATAAGCTGGCTTTTTCGTTTTTTCTTCTCACTGGCCAACTGTGTCATGCCCTTCACTTTTGTTGTCTCAGGCCATTCTTACAGAGCAACATTTAATGGAGTTTAGTGTGTCTATGACTGGCATGCGTTTTAATTGTGGTAATGAAGGTCACCCACAGGAGCAGCTGGACTCCCTCTCTGTGTCTTCAACACTCTCTGTAGGGAAGTCACTGCTTGGCTCATTTCTCACCAGGATATCAAAAAACAGCATATGGTCCTCACCTACATCCTCACACCTCTCTCAGGCCTGCCACTGGGCAATTCAATAATGCAGCCCAAAGCCAGTGAAGATTTGTGATGTCCTGTGAGGTCTGCTGTCCAAAATAAGGTTAAATGAGATACAAGTGTCCTGACTTCTTCGCCATCATAAAACAGCTTTCTACTTGAAATGACACAAATGCATTTTAAAGTAGTGGCTTAAATTAATTCATTGATTATTTTTTTCAGAGTTTATTTTGGCTCCCTGTGACAAATTTTGTTGAAAGTTGAAAAAAATGTCTATGTTCTATGAACTGTGCCTAACTGATCATGTTCTATTTATGCATTTCAAAGCTATGCTTTCACATTTATGGAAACTGTTTAACGGGGATGTGCTGATACAAAGCTTGATAATAAAAATGCTTTTCGTTTTGAATTGTAGTGTCAGTCAGTCATGCCATCTATCGTGTACAGTGACTTCTTCATGAATGGTATACGTTCCTGTCTTTAAGCTTGAAACGTATGTGCATGTACATGTGCTGGATCGATCCAAGTCTGCCTTTAAGTCTTATATGACATGTGGTGCATTTTGTAAGCTGTGTAGCTGATTTCGTAATTGTGACAATATAGACTTTACATTTATGTGGAATATGGCAATAATGTTGGAGTACTGTGCTTCCTCTTCTGTAGTTGCTCTCTTGGTTTAACACTGCATTACTAATTTTGGTTTGGATCCTCATGCGTCTTTTCCTTGGTAGTCTGGTAAAATTAGCATTTTTGTTGACAGATGCACAGATAAGTCAGCTAATGACAGGAATCGTCTGATTTTTAGCTTGAGCTGCTCTGTCTATTAAGTGACCAGTTGTAAAGTAAAAAATTAGGTTGTTTTCTGATTCTGTGTGAAATAGTTTTGTGCCCCAAAATCAGGCAGATTAAAATCCCTTAAAAAAATGTTGAATGGTGTTCATTTATTTATTTATTTTAGGTTTTGTGACCCTAGAGGTCTTTTCGACGCCGATGAGGCAGAGAAAAGAGGGGAAGACATATAGCAAAGGTCCGGTAGATCAGGAAACGAAACTGGACGGCTGAATCTGAGACTATTATCCCTCATATTTCAGGCTCTTGCTCTACCCCTACACCATGTGTCACCCTATTTAGAATGGTGTTTTTTTTTATAGTTATGAAATGAAATCAGAATTGGACTAAATATTTATTAGCAGCTTCACGAAAAACAGAGATTAGAAAGGCCAGATATTTCTGATTGGTGCATCTATTTTTTTATTTCTAATTTCAGTTTTTGACAGGACTGTCATCATTAAGACTCTCAGTTTAAACACAAAAATGAACCTTGAGTTTTGTGTTACTTTATTTAAGCTAGCCCTTGAGCTTTAAGATAGCTTTAAGATTTTAAGATAAAGCAGGTGATGCAAATATGTGAGATGCATGTCAATTTTAGCTCCCCTCTATTAGCAAAAAGTTAATTTAAACAGCTTTTGAAAGAGTTCCAGATGTGAAAATTTACTTTAAATACCTAGACAGTTTAACCTCTGCAGCAACATATGAGACTCCCAGAAGTGGAGAATACAAAAAATAATGTTTTATAAAACTAAGAAGTGTGCATAATTTTTTTATCAGGCGTTCAAGGGAACTCCATCCGATGGTGGTATCTTAAAGTTTTGCCTCTGTCGTGCTGTAAAGGTTAGACAGGATACAGACTGGCAACTTGGCATCTCACTCTCTCCAGGCATCTGTGTGAATGAACAGGCCTGGTGACAGCAGACTGCAGGGGCTCTGTTGGGTATGGCTGATATTTCCTCTGTCAAGCCCTATGTGGGCTGTGCTTTGGTATTTTACATTAAGGGGAGGGCTTAGCATCCCAGCTGGCTCCATGACAAAGCTTCAGCACACGCTGTTTATTACTGGGATGTGTAGCATATTACTTAAAGGAGAAATTAGATTTTTATTATTTTTATTATTTTGGTTTTTATGTTGAGTCCTTAAAATTATTCTTAACATACTTTAATAGTATTACTTATTAGTGATTGTAAAAAAGAAAGAGCAGATTGGTAAAACAGTTAAAGCTGTCTGTTTTCTTTTCACTTGCCTAGGAAGTAAAAAAGGAAAAAGACATTACAGTACAGTATCAATCTTATGATCTCCAGCTGTTTTCCTGCTACATAGAACATCCTTCATGGAAATACCAGATGGAAACCCAGGCAGGGAACAAGTGAAACTTTCCAGCCTGTTTATGACTCATTCTGACAGAGCAGCAATTTGTGGCCTTCAGTGACACTGTTTCTGTGTAACCATGCATAACCATGCAGTGAAAGAAACGATATATGCTTTTCAATTATTTAAAAAAAAAAAAAAAATCTAAAAAATGTGACTTTCCTTTTTATCTGCCTATTATATATATATATATATATATATATGTATACAGGGGTTGGACAATGAAACTGAAACACCTGGTTTTAGACCACAATAATTTATTAGTATGGTGTAGGGCCTCCTTTTGCAGCCAATACAGCGTCAATTCGTCTTGGGAATGACATATACAAGTCCTGCACAGTGGTCAGAGGGATTTTTAAGCCATTCTTCTTGCAGGATAGTGGCCAGGTCACTACGTGATACTGGTGGGGGAAAAGTTTCCTGACTCGCTCCTCCAAAAACACCCCAAAGTGGGCCTCAATAATATTTAGATCTGGTGACTGTGCAGGCCATGGGAGATGTTCAACTTCACTTTCATGTTCATCAAACCAATCTTTCACCAGTCTTGCTGTGTGTATTGGTGCATTGTCATCCTGATACACCGGCACCGCCTTTAGAATACAATGTTTTGAACCACTGGATGCACATGGTCCTCAAGAATGGTTCGGTAGTCCTTGGCAGTGATGCACCCATCTAGCACAAGTATTGGGCCCAAAGGGGAATGCCATGATATGGCAGCCCAAACCATCACTTTATTCCACCCGCATGCTTCACTCTGGGCATGCAACAGTCTGGGTGGTACGCTTCTTTGGGGCTTCTGCACACCGTAACTCTCCCGAATGTGGGGAAAACAGTAAAGGTGGACTCATCAGAGAACAATACATGTTTCACATTGTCCACAGTCCAAGATTTGCACTCCTTGCACCATTGAAACCGACGTTTGGCAATAGCATGAGTGACCAAATTTTGGCTATAGCAGCCCGGCCGTGTATATTGACCCTGTGGAGCTCCCGACGGACGGTTCTGGTGGGAAACAGGAGAGTTGAGATGCATGTTTAATTCTGCCGTGATTTGGGCAGCCGTGGGTTTATGTTTTTTGGATACAATCCGGGTTAGCACCCGAAACATCCCTTTCAGACAGCTTCCTCTTGCGTCCACAGTTAATCTTGTCGGATGTGGTTCGTCTTTTTGGTGGTATGCTGACATTACCCTGGATACCGTGGCTCTTGATACATCACAAAGACTTGCTGTCTTGGTCACAGATGCGCCAGCAAGACGTGCCCCCAACAATTTGTCCTCTTTTGAACTCTGGTATGTCACCCATAATTTTTGTGTGCATTAAAATTTTTTGAGCAAAACTGTGCTCTTACCCTGCTAATTGAACCTTCACACTCTGCTCTTACTGGTGCAATGTGCAATCAATGAAGACTGGCTACCAGGCTGGTCCAATTTAGCCATGAAACCTCCCACACTAAAATGACAGGTGTTTCAGTTTCATTGTCCAACCCCTGTATATAGGCCTATATATATATGTACGCTGCTTAAAAAAATAAAGGGAACACTTAAACAACACAATATAACTCCAAGTAAATCAAACTTCTGTGAAATCAAACTGTCCAGTTAGGAAGCAACACTGATTGACAATCAGTTTCACATGCTGTTGTGCAAATGGAATAGACAACAGGGGGAAATCTTTGGCGATTAGCAAGACACACTCAATGAAGGAGTGGTTCTGCAGGTGGGGACCACAGACCACTTCTCAGTACCTATGCTTTCTGGCATATGTTTTGGTCACTTTTGAATGTCGGTGGTGCTTGCACACTCGTGGTAGCATGAGATGGACTCTACAACCCACACAAGTGGCTCAGGTTGTGCAGCTCATCCAGGATGGCACATCAATGCGAGCTGTGGCAAGAACGTTTGCTGTGTCTGTCAGCGTAGTGTCCAGAGCCTGGAGGCGCTACCAGGAGACAGGCCAGTACACCAGGAGACGTGGAGGAGGCCGTAGGAGGGCAACAACCCAGCAGCAGGACCGCTACCTCCGCCTTTGTGCAAGGAGGACCAGGAGGAGCACTGCCAGTGCCCTGCAAAATGACCTCCAGCAGGCCACAAATGTGCATGCGTCTGCACAAACGGTTAGAAACCAACTTCTGGAGGATGGTATGAGGGCCCGATGTCCACGAATGGGGGTTGTGCTCACAGCCCAACACCGTGCAGGACGCTTGGCGTTTGCCAGAGAACACCAGGATTGGCAAATTCGCCACTGGCGCCCTGTGCTCTTCATAGATGAAAGCAGGTTCACACTGAGCCCATGTGACAGACGTGACAGTCTGGAGACACCGTGGAGAGCGATCTGCTGCCTGCAACACCCTTCAGCATGACCAGTTTGGCAGTGGGTCAGTAATGGTGTGGGGTGGCATTTCTTTGGAGGGCCGCATGGCCCTCCATGTGCTCACCAGAGATAGCCTGACTGCCATTAGGTACCGAGATGAGATCCTCAGACCCCTTGTGAGACCATATGCTGGTGTGGTTGGCCCTGGGTTCCTCCTAATGCAGGACAATGCTAGACCTCATGTGGCTGGAGTGTGTCAGCAGTTCCTGCAAGATGAAGACATTGAAGCTATGGACTGGCCCGCCCGTTCCCCAGACCGGAATCCGATTGAGCACATCTGGGACATCATGTCTCGCTCCATCCACCAATGTCACGTTGCACCACAGACTGTCCAGGAGTTGGTGGATGCTTTAGTCCAGGTCTGGGTGGAGATCCCTCAGGAGTCCATCCGCTGTCTCATCAGGAGCATGCCCAGGCGTTGTAGGGAGGTCTTACAGGCACACGTATGACCTCCCACACACAATACTGAGCCTCATTTTGACTTGTTTTAAGGACATTACGTCAAAGTTGGATCAGCCTGTAGTGTGTTTTTCCACTTTAATTTTGTGTGTGACTCCAAATCCAGGCCTCCATTGGTTAATAAATTTGATTTCCATTGATGATTTTTGTATGATTTTGTTGTCAGCACATTCAACTTTGTACAGAACAAAGTATTCAATGAGAATATTTTATTCATTCAGATCTAGGATGTGTTATTCAAGTGTTTCCTTTATTTTTTTGAGCAGTGTATATATATATATACAGGGGTTGGACAATGAAACTGAAACACCTGGTTATAGACCACAGTAATTTATTAGTATGGTGTAGGGCCTCCTTTTGCGGCCAATACAGCGTCAATTCGTCTTGGCATTTGACATATACAAGTCCTGCACAGTGGTCAGAGGGATTTTAAGCCATTCTTCTTGCAGGATAGTGGCCAGGTCACTATGTGATACTGGTGGAGGAAAACGTTTCCTGACTCGCTCCTCCAAAACACTCCAAAGTGGCTCAATAATATTTAGATCTGGTGACTGTGCAGGCCATGGGAGATGTTCAACTTCACTTTCATGTTCATCAAACCAATCTTTCACCAGTCTTGCTGTGTGTATTGGTGCATTGTCATCCTGATACACGGCACGGCCTTCAGGATACAATGTTTGAACCATTGGATGCACAAGGTCCTCAAGAATGGTTGGCAGTGACACGCCCATCTAGCACAAGTATTGGGCCAAGGGAATGCCATGATATGACAGCCCAAACCATCACTGATCCTCCCCCATGCTTCACTCGGGGCATGCAACAGTCTGGGTGGTACGCTTCTTTGGGGCTTCTCCACACCATAACTCTCCCGGATGTGGGGAAAACAGTAAAGGTGGACTCATCAGAGAACAATACATGTTTCACATTGTCCACAGCCCAAGATTTGACATCCTTGCACCATTGAAACCATTGGCATGAGTGACCAAAGGTTTAGCTATAGCAGCCCGGCCGTGTATATTGACCCTGTGGATATATATATATTATATATATATATATATATCTATATATATATATTATATATATATATATATATATATATATATATAGATATATATAATATGCCATAAAGCCAAGTACAGTCAATTGCATTTAGAATACATTTACATTTCGAGTCCACTCATGTATAATTTAATCTCTGTATAGTGACAGATGTTCTATGAAGGCCTGCAAGATTTGAGAATATTAGTCAACAAACAGTATTATGGAGACCAACGAACACAACACATGTCTCAGATGGAAGCAGATCCCCTGGTAAGATGACAGGAAAATTAAGCTATGCAAGGCAGAAATTTAACACTGCACATCCCTCTGAACACACAGATGCCCATACTGAAACATGGTGGTGGCAGCATGATGTAGGGCGGAATTCCTTCAGCAGGGACATGAAATCTGGTTAGCATTGATGAGAAGATGGATGGAACTAAATGCAAAAAAGTCCTCTATGAAAAACCTGTTGAAGGCTGCAAAAGACTTGAGCCTAAGGAAGGGTTCACCTCCCAGCCGGACAATACCCCAAACTTGCAGTCAGAGCTATAATGGTAGGGTTCAGCTCAATGTATATTAATAAGCTAGAATGGCCTAGTCAAAGGCCAGACCTAAATCCAATTAGGAAACTGTGGCAATACTTGAAAATTTTCATCCAGTTTGGCTATGTTAGAGCCATTTTTCAAAGAATAACGGGGGGGCAATCTATCCAGAGATGAGCAAAGTTTGTAGAGACATACCCCCAAAGACTTGCAGCTGTTGCATGCATTATATGGTGCTTCTACAAAGTATTGACTCAAGAAATCTGAAAACAAATAAAGGCCACACCTATTCTCAAATGTATTTTTGAGAAAAGAAGCCAATAATAACAATATGCAATGCAGAATTTCAGCACTGCATGACACTTTCTTAATCTTCCAGGCCTGTTTTTTGTAATATTCCTTCAAGGCTCACATTAAATGGCTGCTAAAAAAGCTGAAGATCATCTGCTTATCCTCATTTAGAAATCTGTTCTTCGTCTTCCTTTATTTCTAACATGGCACATTCCTCAAAAAGTGCAAGAACTGACCATATTCATCCAAAATAACTGTTCCTATTGAGGATACCAAGGGCCCATACTGAGTTCAGGATAAAAGCATATATTCTGCACCTCATGCATGGGCTTAGCTGCAATTGAAGAAACTTGTTTTACTGAGTGAGTTTAAACAAATATTAAACATTTGCTCAGGTGTAATTTTGGACCATTCTTCCACACAGTCTTGAAATCCTGAAGGTGCTGTGGGCCCTTTCTGTAAATTCTGAACTTCCTTCATAGTTTCAAGTCAGGTGACTGGGCGGGGCACTCTAGCAGCTTTATTTTCTTTCTACGGCACCAATTAAGACTTTCATTGGCTGTGTATTTGGGATCACTGCCTTGCTGAAACTTCCACGCTTTTTCCAGGCATACGAATATCTATATTACATAAAGCATAAACAAAACAATTTTGTTTATTTCTCTTTGGAAACTCTAAGCTGGTAAAAATAAAAGAATTACAAAATAAATACATTATGAATAATAAATAATAGAACAAAAAATAATTGTTAGCGCAAAACATAAATATGAATAAGTTATTTCAACCAGGCAAACTAGCTGAAATACTGAAATATTCTAAACATTTTCAAAAAATTCTGGGAAAATGTTTTCCATCAATTCTAATCACTGTCTGTATTAGTTGCTCATATATTCCTCCAGGTTTAAAATTCAGGTGGTTGCACAGATTTGTTGAGCTGCTGAGTGGTCCACACGCTGGCAATCAATACTGCACATCATGTGTTATTGATCTGCGTCTGTTATTGATCTGCCAAAGCATTCCCACATAAATAAACTGACTCGACCTTCTTTTGTTTAGTTTCCTTTTTTTTACTAAGCACTGTTGATCATTTCGTTCTTTGCCTTTTCATTCCTTTCCAGTTTTTGGAGTGATGCCTTCTAATGTAGGAGGTTGTTTTTTAATAAACACAAGTCCGTTCGTAGCCATGAGGGTAACACTGCTTCTTCTTCTTCCCTCATCTTTCTGCCATTCTTTCCTGACACTTCGAAACTATACAGTGTCTTTCACATGTGGCAGCTTTTACTCATGCAGGTGTACTCCTGTTGTGTTAGAACTAATCCTGGTACCCTGAATTAAGTAGCATTGTTTTAAATAACACCATAGAAAGTATGCATAATAAAGTCTGACATTCTCTGCAGATGCATGGTTTCCCTAATGACAGGAGTGCTCATTATTTGTCAGTTTCACCTTGACATTCTTTAACTCAAACTAAAGTATATTTAGAGAACCTGGAGATTTTTGTTATATAGCCTTAATTGACAGGAGAAATATAAGTAATATTTTGCAGCAAAAAAACTTTAAAAAGTCAACAGAATAGGATTGCTCATTAGTTTATTAGTCTCACACTGGCAACCTTAGATGCCCTCAACATAATTGGATTCCTTTTTGTCAGACTGAAATAAATTAAGCGTTCCCAATGTAATAAAAGTAATTTTTGCCCTCTAGGTTTTCTTTCCGGACACATCCACTTTGGTCACAGAGAATAAGTGTTGACCAACGTGTATTATTTTCAATATAAGGTTATGCTTTTGTGTTACTCTGTTCAGATTAAATTACAATGAGGGGCTTTCTGTAATGATCTGCTGTAGAGTTTTGGACAAATATAAGTTTTACCTTTGTTGCTGATGCTTAGGGATGCAGCTGTAAAGCAGACTGTAGGCGTACCTGTTAGCTTTTTCCTCTGAATGCACTTTTACCTCTAGAAACTAAAGTGGAATGTACGTTTATAGAGTTGTCACTTTTTGAGTAACTGTTGTTTTGTTTCCAGTTTTTCCATTGTATAATAAATTAATTGTATAAACAAACAAACTCTTCTAATTGTGTTTTTATGTACAGTCATCATTTTCAGCACAAAATGATTTGTACCTCAGGAGAATTTAGTTACTATAGTTACCTTTTAACTAACCAGGCCTAATCGACATTGACTGCAATATTATAGCTAAATGTTGCGTTGACACTTTTGGTTATTATTAATTCATATAGTTTTATGGTCTAAGTTATAACATTTTAGGTAAAAGCTGTTACAGATTATTTATTCCTTTGGAGTTGCACTCGCAACTCAATTGAGGCCTGGTTTTGTTTATTTCCAGGTCGGTCTCACTCTGTTAACTCGGGACTTTTTTCTTTGTCTTGATTTTATGTATTTTATTTGTGCTTAAGGTGGTATTTTATACATATAGGCATTAAAGTCTCAATCAAGGCTAACATTTGATTAAGCTAAAGTAAAAATGCTGCTGAATTTTATAGTAAAATGTGTTTTGAAAAATACAAAAAGACAATAGCTTGTTATACAGGTCCAACTGTGGAAATTACATTTATTTGCATTTAGTATATAATGCTTATTTCAAACTGATGTTACATCTGTCCCTGAGTATAACTGTAAGGAAGTCTTAAGTTAGTTTCCCATAAAGATTTCCTTGTATCAATGACCTCTGGTTCTGGAGAAATCCCTTGTATCTACAGTAAGGGTTGTAGGGTCATGTGTAATATGTAATCAGGTTAAGGAAGAAAAAGGAATAGCTTTAATCTGTCTGTGTAAAACGTGAAATTGGTTTTGCTTCATTTGTATTTTTTGATGATGTTTTTAATTTTCTTCTTTACATCAATCCTTCATTAGGATTAAATCCGGATGTCCGCGCATCCTTAAAAACTCTTAAAGAGTCTGAAATTTATTTATCTAAAATTAAGGCTTTAAAATGTATTAAATTCAAGGGGGAAAAAAGGTTTGCCTTAAATATGTTAATCAAAGGTCTTAAATTTTGCTGTGGCTGGACTATTTAAATCTCGAATATTCTCGTATACGTAGTTTGTTCTCATGGACTTTTCTGTCAAACAAAAGTTTGTAACTCCTTCAGGCAAACTTGCAGTCAGAGCTATAATGGTAGGGTTCAGCTCAATGTATATTAATAAGCTAGAATGGCCTAGTCAAAGGCCAGACCTAAATCCAATTAGGAAACTGTGGCAATACTTGAAAATTTACATCCAGTTTGGCTATGTTAGAGCCATTTTTCAAAGAATAACGGGGGGGCAATCTATCCAGAGATGAGCAAAGTTTGTAGACACATACCCCCAAAGACTTGCAGCTGTTGCATGCATTATATGGTGCTTCTACAAAGTATTGACTCAAGAAATCTGAAAACAAATAAAGGCCACACCTATTCTCAAATGTATTTTTGAGAAAAGAAGCCAATAATAACAATATGCAATGCAGAATTTCAGCACTGCATGACACTTTCTTAATCTTCCAGGCCTGTTTTTGTAATATTCCTTCAAGGCTCACATTAAATGGCTGCTAAAAAAGCTGAAGATCATCTGCTTATCCTCATTTAGAAATCTGTTCTTCGTCTTCCTTCATTTCTAACATGGCACATTCCTCAAAAAGTGCAAGAACTGACCATATTCATCCAAAATAACTGTTCCTATTGAGGATACCAAGGGCCCATACTGAGTTCAGGATAAAAGCATATATTCTGCACCTCATGCATGGGCTTAGCTGCAATTGAAGAAACTTGTTTTACTGAGTGAGTTTAAACAAATATTAAACATTTGCTCAGGTGTAATTTTGGACCATTCTTCCACACAGTCTTGAAATCCTGAAGGTGCTGTGGGCCCTTTCTGTAAATTCTGAACTTCCTTCATAGTTTCAAGTCAGGTGACTGGGCGGGGCACTCTAGCAGCTTTATTTTCTTTCTACAGCACCAATTAAGACTTTCAGGCAAACTTTGGAGCTTCACCAGTACAGACACCAGCGTCTCTCCTCTCTGCTTCTCCTGCCAACTACCTCTCACATCAGAACCTCTGAGCCCTATTTTAAGTCCTTGCTGGGCTGTGGCCCAGATAATTGTGGATTATAGTCAGAGGATCATTTCAGACATAAAAAACATATTAAAGATATTATTGCATATACAATAACACAAACATTATAAGTATTTAGTTAATTTCTGTTTTTATTTTCTATTAAATTATTTATTTTTTATCATTTCACACAGATTGCTTTTAATGTGACAATGTCACACAGTAAGGTTAATAGCGGAACAACGCACTACACTGATGGCTGCAGGAGGGGCTTCAGTCGCCACAACTCAAGCAACCCAGTGGGTCAGTGGAAACACAATTGGTACTGTATCGAGTAGAGCGAAACCGAGTGGAGCGGAGCCACGATGCCTAAAACGAGCCAGTGGGAAAGGGGCATATATTTACAGTCTTTTCAGGTCTTAAATTACATTCAAGGTAGCATTAAAAAGGTCGTAAAAAGTGTGAAATTTGACTTGCTGAAACCTGCAGATACCCTGTAAATACAATCGTCACATGTTGCAGATATTAATAAATCCAATCCTTTTTTTTATAAAAGATAAAATGGAGTTTAAACGAAAATTCAACATGGAAGACTCACCATCACCTCCAGCTTCGTCTAATTACTCCTCCATGTGGCTCTGCTCCACCAATTAGCGTCAAGTCCGAATTTTTCCCCAGCCAATCAGCCTTCAAGGCTCCGCTTTAAAAGATCTTCTTCCATGGAACCCTCCTTTCTTCAGCAGAACTTTGACCCTCCTCCACCCCATCTTCACCATTTGGCTTCCAAACTCCTTCCAAATCTCCTCAGGCCTCCACTCCACCACCAGGATCGGATCCCAGGGGGGAAGACATCTTTAAATCTAACCCTAAGATGTTCATTCAAGCGCATGCCATTCTCAGCATTCACGTCTTCCACTGAGGTCCAAGCGTCAAAGATATAAACATTCACCAATAATCTTTTCTAATTGCGTCCCTGTCTTCTCTTTGTGAGTCTTTCCAGGTTGAAATATCGGTTTATTTATATATTTGCTTTGATAGCCAGCATGAACGGTACACAGAAGTTTACAAAGAGAGCTAAACTCTCATACATGCTCAAATATTCACCTCATAATACACTCTATGTAACCTTTCCTTTAAATTTCATGTAACTTTGGAAACAAAAACATTTTATTTAGGACCCATGAATTGAAATGTCATGCTATCCAAGTGGCTCTAATTTGAAGTGAACCATAATGAAGTCTATGTGCTATAGAAGAGACTCTTGAATTTGAATGGCTGACGCACACAATTTGTCAAGCCTCCAATATCCCTTTAATGTGTTGTCCTTGGATGAGTGTTATAATTGGATGGATAATAGATGTGACTGGAGGCAAAATGTAGCTACAGCCGTATGTGGTGAACAGCCCATTTAGGTTGGAAGTCGTGTTTAAAGGAGCCTAGATAAAACGATTGATGAGCATTTCAAAGGATAAAACTCAAACACTTAACACATTTTGAATATATTTGTTGGGCACGATGTAACTATATGCCAACATATAAATGCATTTTACTTGTATTTGCTACAAACAAAATATTGCTGGGTTACCTCATGGTAAGAGAACTATAATGTTGTGAATTTACATCAAACATCTGGTGAAAAGAACTTCTGAATGGGGCATTGTAATTAATTTCTTGTCAAATGTGATTACTTGTTTCTCTTTATGGCTGAATCAATTTGTGTTGAACCAAAACTATAATAATTTTAAATAAAACATAAACTACAACATATTTTAAGTCAAAATGTAATTTTCAAATGGTATTGTTGCCATTTTAAGGCTTCTAATGAGATCCTTGGTTGAACTATGACATGCATCAGAGTTTTTTTTGGCTGATTTCCAGGCTCTAGTTTTTGTAAAACTTTGACCTGCCAGTACTGGTTTTAGCCTATTCCACTTTCTCCTCTGAAACATATCATAAAAAGATATAAGAACAGTGTTGAAAGTATTTTTTCTAAACTTTCTAAAGTATTTTTTCTAAACTTTCTGAAGTAACTATTAGTTATTTATATTAGCAGCAGAGGCAATGTCAAGTGAGAGAGTACTTGCTTTAAAACTGGGCTTTACTGTTTTAACAAGGACAAAATGATGAAGTTGATATTTTAAGCTGTTTTCATTAGCAGTTAGCACTATTCTCAAGGTTAGCTTTGCTAAGTATAGACAGTGGTCTCTGTGTGTATTCCCTAGAGAATGTGACCCCTTACCTGAGATTTCCCAAAGGCTGCCTATATTCCCAGATTCCACATTTTTCATAATAAACATAGGTTAAAAGCTCAAAAAGATGAAACAGAGCAATTTTAGTGTCCTTTGTGATGTCTCCTTGTTGTCTGCTGAAGCGTTGCTCTCCCTCACACTGTTGCAGCCTGAGTGAATCTCAGAAATGTCTCAAAATGTCATGGAAAATATAGTTTTTTTTTAAATATTGTTCTAAATCTTTGAGCTTCTTCTGACTTCATTTGTATAAAACTGCAATACTGAAAATAGCTAACGGAGATTTTTTCATTTCGAATTAATGTATACCTGAGAAGTGCTGTTGTCAGCACGACATGGTAGCTTTTGGGTAAGGTGGGTTTACTGATTGAGAAAAGATCAGATTTTGTTTCTTTTTGTTTTGCCTGTTCAAGGCTAGTCAAGTCTTTTTTTGAAAGTCTTTTTTTTCCCCATCACCAGCCGATTTCTTGGTGCAGCTCTAAGTTAAACTATGTTATTACCTCTGTGTTAAGTCTATGGTTTCTGTATCTGTTCAATGGGTGGCTCTTTGTTCACGGCAGTTATAAAAAGCCCATCCCTGTCCTATGGCTATTGTTTACGAAGATAAATATCCTCTATTATTCTATTGGTGCCTTGCCACTGCATGGGTAACCATCCTCCCTACGAAGGCCTAGAAACACAACAGTTTCAGTGTTTTCCATCCCATGAATGGACTGCACAGGCCTTTGTTCAGAGTACTCATTACTGGCCTAGCATGTGCTGTAGTTTGTTACATTGCCAGCCTTTTCTCTGAAGATAAATGTTTCCCAGCCTATACATAGTTGAGGGAGCTTAGTGAAATATAAATAATAATATAAAATACAATTTTAGGTTGTTGTAAAGAGGTGTTATGGGATTAGAATATGTCAGTGATAGCTTTCACTTATAAAATCAAATTCATTACAAAAAAAACTAAAACTCACAAGGAGTTGATTTCTTGCTGTTTTTTATTGTACTCACATAAGTAAGTTCAAATATGTGCCTGATTTATTTTTCTTTTCATATTTATCTGTTGCACACCGATGCTAATGCATATAAAATCTATCCCTTGATAACATTTATATTTTATAATGAAAGCCGGTCTTCTTGGCAAGTCAAACACTAGAAGAAAATTTCTTTGCTGTGGAGCACTTAGCTTCCATAGCTGCTTCTGCTTTCATAATGATATTTAAATGGATTTAATGTGTCTAACTTGGCCTTGGCCCTCATGACTTGCTGTCCTTGTGTAACTATCTGCTTCACTGAGTGTGTGTTTTTGTCCCACTCAAATGAGATCACCATGGCGACTGCATTATCTCAATGATGGAGCAAAGAAAAGATTTACTGCTGAAAGAAGTGGGTTTATCCTGAGCACATATGGCTGCAGTAGTGGTAGCTTTCAGGAAACACTTTCATCTTTTTTCAATGACTAACAAGATATTCTTGGCCTTTTAACCATAAATGACAAGATGATACAAAGGAAAGTTTTGTGCCAATGTGACTTTTGAGTAACTAAAAGAAACAGAGGTGTCTTGGTTTGTAAATGTTTAGATTTTACCTTCTTGTGTGAATCTTGCTTAAGCAATCAGTTGCAGCACTTCATATACCATAATTTAAAGTTTAATTGTATGCCCCATATATTGTATGTTCTTTGGATTCCCTCTGGTTATTGATAGAGATGCACTGATAAGAGGTTTTATAGTTAATTACGGATCTTGTTTAGCTCTGACCTGCTGATATTGGCAGTGACTGCTTTAGCTTTCTCTTTAAGAGTTTTAAATACCAGCAAACACATTTGTTGTTCCCTGAATAACTGGACAATTTTAATGTCTTAACAACAAAAAGTTTATAGGAACAATGATTTCTCAAAAAAAGCTCAATATTATACAGCTGTCTTTCTCTTGTTTTGACTGGGAACTTCAAATGCAGGAAAACCCACAAGGTTTTGAGGCAAATTTATCTGTACAGATAAAATCCAGCTAAAAACAGTTGCAGCATACAGTTGGTTCATACCCATGGTAGATTTAGATGTGAAATGATTGTCATTAAACCAAGAAGTATTTTTCTTCTAGGAAATGAGATGTGCATCTCTCAAAAGATAGTAACAGTTATGAAATAATTTAACTGTTTTTATTAACTTTTTATTCAAAAATGGCGCATCCAACGTTATTCATACTTTTACCAATAATCAGTGGAAAACTATTGGCATTACACCATTTAGATGTTTCTTATAATTAATTAATTAATCTTTTTGCATGTTTTCACTGTTATTTTGACAAATTATCTTAATAATGAGCTCCAAGGTTTCCTTGCCATAACCCTAATGTTTAGTGTCTACCACAGATTCTCTTTCAGAATGAAATCAAGACTTTGACTGGGCCACCTTATAACAGTCAGCAGAAGGAAACTTGTTGATAAAATTAAAAGATTACTTTAAAATTATACTCTCGCCACCATCACCCCACACTATGTGTCAGAGACAGCCTTTGGTGCTACACAGCTCTGCAGTTCCAAAGGATATTACCATTATTTTAAAGTTGATGTTTTATACTGTCTTTAACATCTTTATAATTGTGATCATCAAATTAACATGGTTAGGATCACTAAGACCAAGTAGACATGTTCTAAGAATAGTTAACCCGAGAAAGACGGCAGGACCTGATTCTTTCTCAGGGCAGGCACTGAGGGACTGTGCATCCCAGCTGGCTGGGGTTTTCACCAAAATCTTCAACCAGTCCCTGGGTCAGGTCATAGCCTCACATCCTGCCTGAAGTCCTCCACAACTGTTCCATCAACCACAGAAAACCATCATCAGTGGTTTGAATGACTGTTGTGCAGTGGCACTTGCAGAGATCATCATGCTTTCGAAAAAATGATCACCTAACCTGGATGGCATTAAATTGACCTCCGATAATAAAGTAAAAAACCTTGGTGTTATTTTTGACCAGGACACGTCATTTAAATCCCATATTAAACAGGTTTCTAGGATTTCCTTTTATCTTCTCCGGAACATTGCCAGAATTAGAAATATCCTATCCAGGATTGATGCTGAAAAACTAGTCCATGCATTTGTTACTTCAAGGCTGGACTATTAATATAATTATAATTCTTTACTATCAGGATATCCACAAAATGCAGTTAAAAGCCTTCAGCTGATTCAAAATGCTGCAGCAAGAGTTCTGATGAAAATTAAAAAGAGAGATCATATTTCCCCTACTTTAGCTTCCCTTCATTGGCTCCCTGTTAAATCCAGAATAGAATTTAAAATTCTCCTCCTCACAAATAAAGCCCTTAATGATTTAGCTCCATCATACATCAGAGATCTGATTGTTCCATACGTTCCTAACAGAGCACTTCGTTCTCAGACTGCAGGTTTACTGGTGGTTCCTAGAGTCTCTAGAAGTAGAACGGGAGGCAGATCCTTTAGTTATCAGGCTCCTCTCCTGTGGAACCAGCTCCCAGTTTTAGTCCGTGAGGCAGACACCCTGTCTACTTTTAAGGCTAGGCTTAAAACTTTCCTTTTTGATAAAGCTTATAGTTAGAGTGGCTTAGTTATCCTGAACTATCTTCCTTATTTTACCTCCGTCTTCTTCTCCCTTTGTTGGATGGAGTAAGGGGGAGTCAGGTTTTAGCCTAAACCGGCTCAGTTATGGTTGAGGTGCAAACACACCCTCCATTTCTGCTACCTGTATGACCCTTCTCTTTTCCAATGGTTATGGTCAATCTGACAGAGAGAGATATCCCAATCGTTGTGGTTTTTAGTATAACAGTGGCCATCAGTGGGCTCTAGATGGACAAACTGTCTACTTTTAAGGCTAGGTTTAAACATTCCTTTTTGATAAAGCTTATAGTTAGAGTGGCTTAGGTTATCCTGAACTATCTCTGTAGTTATGCTGCTATAGGCTTAGGCTGCTGGAGGACATAATGACCACTTTCACCCTCTTCGCTACTTTCTCACACTACTCTTCAATTTTGTATTAGCTTTTAACTTCGTTCTCTCTCTTTTCTCTTCCTAGAAGCTACACCTGCCCTGACTCTGTGTCTACCTGTAACACCTTTCTGGAGAGGGGAATCCTCCAAGCTTCTGCTGGCAACAACTTAATGCTCACCCTCTACCGATGATCCACATGGCCCTGTCTTTCAGTGTTTAGCCCTATCTCTCTCCTAGACATACCTACTGACTGAGCTTTTACTGTAACTAACTCTATGTGCTCTCTTCAGACTCTAAACTTGAAAACTGGCTCAGAGTTTATCTGTTCCTTCTTTCTAGGTGAAACGACTAAAGGAGCTACATCCACTAACATTTACTTTTCCTTCCCAAAGAAAGTACTCCTGAATCAGTGCTTCTTTGTTCTCTTTGTGTCTCTGCTCTGTTCTCTCTAACCCCCAGTCTGTCGTGGCAGATGGCCGCTCACACTGAGCCTGGTTCTGCTGGAGGTTTCTTCCTGTTAAAAGGGAGTTTTTCCTCTCCACTGTTGCTACATGCATGCTCAGTATGAGGGATTGCTGCAAAGTCAACGCCAGTGACTGTCCACTGTCTCTACATGCTCATCCAGGAGGAGTGAATGCTGCAAGTCACTGACTGGATGCAATCTGCTGGGTTTCCTTAGATAGAAAAACTTTTTATCCAATTTGAATAAATAACTGAATCTGACTGCACTGTTCAATGATTAAGATTAATTGAAATGTATGTACCTGACTTTTGTGAAGTGCCTTAAGACGACATGTGTTGTGAATTGGCGCTATATAAATAAACTGAATTGAAACTGAATTGAATTGATCTGGGCTCATATCATGTCCAGCCACGCCCCCAGGTTTGACCTTCACCAGTTCACTTTCAGAGCTAACGGATGTACAGAGGATGCAGTAGCTATCACTCTTCACGCTGCTTTATCCCAACTGGAGCAGTGGGGAAACTATGCCGGCTGCTCTTTATAGATTTCAGTTTAGCATTCAGTACCATCCTCCCAAAAACACTGGTGATAAAACTCCCCAACCTGAAAATATCCCGTCCATATGCAACTGGATTCAGTGGTGACTGGACTTTAGCTGCCTGTCAGGGGCAGGGCTATTTTGTGTACTTCTACCTTCGCCATATGTACCAGGAGTAGGAGAGCTGGCCCTGCTGCTGCTCATAGGAGAGGAAATGCTGCCATCACAACAAAATTCAGCGCTTTTGAAAACCACATATATCCTTGCCTGCTTTCCAGGTTTTAGCGGCATGTTTTTCTGTTCGCTCTCTGTCCATTGTCGGGAGCGGGTGTTCACCTGCGTCCGAGCGCACGTAACACAGTGTGTCAGCATCGGTGACACAGAGTATGAGGAGTGTGTTTTCGTCCAGCTTTTGTCAAGTTAGGCCATTGAAAGTAGTTTAGCGACAACGCAGGGACAGAAATCACTCACCATGTGATCTAATAAAATGAATGACATCAACTTTGAAAACGTACTAATACTACATGCCGTGATCGTCTTGGGGGGGCTGGTGGTCATGTTGCTGGGCGGGGCGCCCCCCTTGCATTATGGAAGGGGAAACACTGTTGTATCTCACATGTCTACCTTAACAACCACAACTGTGATAATAATTCCTTGAGGGCAAGATGATCCAATGAATGTTTCCTCTTTGATGTCTGCAGGCTGTAAAGGGTACTCTACATGTTTCCCTTTCAGCTGCAAAAGTAAAGAATAACAAGGGATTTACTGCAGGAAGTGAGAGCATGTCACCATCAGAGCATGAGAAGGAGGAAAGGAACACCAACATGGCCTTCCTGGGACAGCCAGTTTAGGGCTTCAGTTTTGTTTTTTTTCTACTCTGTATCATTATCTCTTTATCTCGTTCATAGTCCTTTTCTTGTACCTTATCATAAATCAACACAAGGTGTATGCTTAAAAACTCATACTAAAAGGATCACAGTTTTGGTATTAGCCAGATTTTCATAGGGAAGGATTTGTGGAATAATGTTAAAAAAAGTACACCTTCTTTCAAATCCTGAGGTTTACATATTAGAACAACAAGAATCTGGTCTTTGACAGATTGTATTTACTCGAGATGGAAAAAAACACAGCAGATTTGATGATACTATTGTTTATTAAACATAAAATTAGGCCAAAATGACAAAGCCATGTGTGTGAAATTAAGCACAACTTTGCTTTATCCATCTGGCATGAAAAGGAAAGAAACACCAAAATAGTAATTATTAAATGAATTTGTCTGAATAATTAACCGATCATCAGGAAGTGTGACAAACAAAAAGCAGGCATGTCTGAAGTCTGTTGGTCTGCAGAATACAAGTGTTAGGTGAGCCAGTGCCAAAGCAAAAAGAACTCAGCAATGACCTTGGAGAAGCAATTGTTGCTGCCATGCAAACTGGGAAGGGTTATTATAAGGGTCAACCCTAAAATTAACCTTTTGAAATTATCAGACAATTCTGGAAATTCAAGAGCTCCATATCAGACTCAACAGTTCTCAGCATGACGGCATTAAAAAAACAGTAAACATGTATGGCCTTTTTGAAAGGGGTTGCCAGGGAAAAGCCTCTTTTCTTAAAATGAGCAACTGCATCACCACTTAGGTTTGCAAAGTTGCAATTGAATGAGCCACCAGACTTGAAACAACAAAAAACAAGTAATAATTGTAACTGTGGACATGGGAACCTTGCAGTTACTGAGAAATGAAAGTATTGTAGGCTCAAATGTGAGACCATTTGTCCAACAGCTGAATCAAACTGGGCTATTATGATTGTAAAGGCAACAGCAAATGTACAACAGAAAGAATGAAGTGTTGCAAAAAGGGATTCTCATTACAGACTTGAATTTGATATATTTATTGGTATTTATTGTGATGCTAATAAAAGTTAGGATAAAAGGTGTTTAGAAAATTTACTGCAATTTCTTTTTGCAATAGATTGGACAGCTGGGGCTGTATGCCAGTGTATATAATAAGATTACGACAAATGCAGGCACTACTCTTAAAAATCTTTCCGATTATCAGATAAACTCATTACACAGTAACATTACAATAGATTACATTACATAACATCAAGTGGTCCAACTGTACCAAAGAACATAAAATAATTGCATTTAATTATATTTCAAATAAATTAATTAATAATCCCGTACTCTTCTGTTAGTTTTTGGGATTAAAGCTTGTTGTCATAAAATTCTGTAATTGCCCATCCCTGGTTGCCAATGCCCTAGTCAAAGCCCAGACGTCAACCCAGTTTCGAGGCTGCAGTGTGACCTTGTAAGAGCAGTGAAGAACATGTCTGCAAACCTCAAAGAACTGAAGATGTTGTAAAAAAGTGTGGGCTAAAATGATGTGGTTGACCAACAAAGTAAGACAGATAATACCTACTTGAGATTTTTGCTACTTAAAGTGGTTCTACAAACTATTGAGTCATGTTGTCTGCTTAGGTTTTACACAGCTTTTCCATTTTAGTTTTGTTTATTAAATGTTCACAAAATATTAACTGTGATTTGTTTTAACATTTAAAGTTTAATTTTGAAAAAAGTTTTTAAAACCTGTTGTTGAACTGATCATTTTTGTCCTGATGTGTAAAAAGCATTAAACTAAAGGGTGTGCTCTCTTTTTCCCTATGAGCTTATTCACTGATCTTTGCATCATAGAAATTTAAACTTGAGTCAACAGGCAATCAGAGAAACTCGAAGTTAACATTGTTAAGCGTGTGGGGAGTGTTTCCAGGCTGAAAGGTGTTATCAGATACAGTCTGGGAGAACACCCTAAAGTGGCACGAGATATTAACCATCATTAAACTTTGATTTCATGTCATGCTTAATGATTTTAGGTAGATATTTTACTCCATTCTGTCATTTTGTAATTAATGTTGCTAGAATATTGCACATTATTTCCACACCAACAGTATCAATTAATTTCAATTTGCCATGACAGCAACTTAGAAGTTCAATTTTAGTAGAGCTCTACTGAACATTTTCTTCTTGCTTGATTGCTATTTCAATAAAGTCATGCATGCGAACTTTCAGTAATTGTGTTAATATTCAAGGGAGTTACCCTGACAAGAAGGCAGTAAACAGCTGAATATGAAATTGATTTGAGAACCTCGAAGGTGTCTGGCAGCTTGAGTAAAACTTTTTTGTTGATGTGTTTCTAATAAGGTAAAAGACACCTTACTAAATCTTGCACTAGTCTACCATCTGTTAAATAACCCTAAACTCACCCTAACCCATGGAAAATACTTGGGATTTCCAGATCAGGGTTTTTCTGTCCCTATTTGCTTAAAAACTCTGTAGTTTTATAGTGTTTAGTAAAATAATGTACTACATTGCAGCTAGGTTGCAGCGACCAATACAGTCCCTTTTACATTAGATGCCAGAGTGAAGGGTGCAAAACACGTTCTGATTGTTAAGCTGTTGTCAAACTGTTTTCTATCTTGCAATGCATATGGATTAGGTGTGTTACACAGGTCTAAATATGAGAAAAAGAAAGGGATTTAGTGGAACATCAAGTCTTGTCACATCTTTAAAACATGTGTGTCACATTTGATGTGCCCGGAAAATAAAATTTAGTGTTATGTCGGTTCCCACATGGAAGGTCAGATAATTATTAGCTGAATTGATAAGAAAATAGGTCATGCTATTAGTTTCACTTTCACATTTGAGCATTCAGCATGCTAGGGTGAGTGAGGCATTTGGTATAGGCAATTATCATATCAAATACTGTTTCAGGAAATGGGTTTCTCATACAAATAAACTCTAATATGATTGACTGCCATTATTGTGTGTGGTTTTGCGGTACAGTTGCACGACTTTATTTAACTAGTATTATCAAATAGTTTATTTGATAATGAGTAAATTTTAATTTTAAAGCAGTGTGTTTGTTGAAATCTAGCTGTATCCAGTGACATATGTATTGCCAAAAAAATTGCAATAAATGTTTAAATACTTGTTACTTTTATCATTTTTGCAATTAAAAATACTCAAAGATTGTGATAAAAGTTTTGAAGCAGTGTACATGTGCGTCACAAGTTTTGGCATATTCAAAGTTGTATTTGTGAGACACGGATAAATCAAAAAGGCATGCTATTACATTTTAATAAATGCTCTTTCCATTTTTTTACATCTTAACATAAAAGATTATCAACTGAGAAGTAACATGTGACTTTATTAGGTATTTGTTTGTCTGTACCTCTAGTTGCTATGTTTCTCCACAAAGTGAGTCGCATGTTTGCAGATAACTGAAAACCTCCTGCTTAATGTGAAGGCAAGGCCCCTTTTTTACATGAAACACTGCTGCTTCATCAGCATGTACAGAAATGGTGTACATGCTAGAAAATAATTTCTTGTTCATTTCAAATTTTACTAAATAACTTTCACCCATCGGTTCGTAACTTAAATAAAATGAAATAAAACTTGTGTAAGCATAATTTCTGTTTAATCAGTTTGGGATATAGAATGTCATTAGCTACTTTTGTTGCTTCTGAGACATATAATTTTAGTCCAGTGGCAGATTGTAGACAGTAGATAGTCTTTTGTCCTTCAACATAGTGGTTGATTGCACCCTGCTGTAATCCTCTTATTAAAATCTTCTCATTTCTAAAGCTATTAGTCATCAGTGTCACACTCACAAGGATCACTGATCATTGACTTCATTTGTCTGTCTTCACTTCAAATGAGTAAATGAGGAAGATAAGTGCTTGCTTCTATAATTCAATCTATCTATATTTTGGTACGCCTGTTTCTTTCCACCCACAGTACCTCAAATATTAACTGCTGTTGTCAAAATGGATACTCAGAATATAACCAAATATCTCCTCTGCCGTAGGAGTAAAGTTTAGCCCTACCTTTGTAAAACATTCCTAAAATGGGTGCAGCACACCCTGAGGGAACTAAGTCTGAACTATAGGAAAAATAAATATTCGACAGCTGTTACTGATGTTTTTTCAATGTACTGATGAGTAAATGCCGATGAAGTTAACTAACCATCACCCTGTATCTGAGATGATTCAGTCACACATGCTTTGTTCCAGGTCTGGGTATAAAAGTGCAACACAATAGTGCAATTGTCCCAAGGACAGAGAAAAGGGATTTAGTGCAGAAAGATCTACCGGAAAACCTTAATGATGGTGGTGCTGTACAAAGACAGTGTTAAATCTTTACCATTAGTATATGAAAGTAAAGCAACCAATTCATCAATTTGGTCATAACAAAACTTATTTTGTATATAGTAGAGTAATGCTATATCAAAATAAACATGTCTTGAGATTCATTAGACTATCAGTGTAGGAACATTTGCGGAAAAGCCGTACATGGCTGTAGAACAGAAAGTTAATCTACAGCATCCTGTAAATAAGTTAACTTCACAATATTTGATCACTAATAACTCATTTTGCTGGCGCAAAGTGAGTTGTTCACTGTTGATGGTCTCTTTTTTCTGCAGACATGATGACTTATTTAATTATTTATATTTTAATTTTACAGGCATAAGAGGACAAAATTTGATAGGTAAATAGCACTCCAGCATTGCTTTAATACATTTTTGTCACTGTGGGGTACACAATTTGATTAATCGAGAAGCCAAGCTGCAACGGATCATTTGGAGATGTCATAAAATTCCTCTGCTTGGACCCTGCAGCTCGCACATCTTGGAAGCGCCACATGTAGCTCAGTGTTACAGATTTAAAGTAACTTCAACTGAAATGTCAGCTATGACCCAATCATAACATTAATTTATTTCACATTACGCTAATCAGGCTCAGAGCGCTGGATGTTTGAAAGTAAAAGTGAAACTGACGTCATGACTTCCACACCATTGATCCCAGTATAGTCATGCTCTTTTCAGGACAGGAGTGCATCCGATACAACATTTGAAGACATGAAAGGGCCTGGATCTTGTTTAAAATCCATCCATTTATTTTCCACATTTAGACCTGAGTAACTTTTTTTAATGCCAAGATAGGAAACAATGTGACAGCAGCTTAACTGATATTTTATTAAGTTTAACTTAACTGAACCCCATCAGCCAGGTAAAACACCGTAATAAGGCCTAAAGCTCTCCCTGATAAAGGCAGATTCATACTTTGCACCCTTAAATTCAAACAAGTTTTTATTTAAAAGCACCAACCTGCCTTGAGGTTGCATTTGCATTCATATCCAGAGTTTCTGGGTATGACTTGAATCGGTTTGTCCAGGCATATATAAAATGTTTGTTGTGAATTGGTAATCTGTGATTAAACTGAATTGAATTGTTCTGAATAGTAAAAAGAAACTACACTACTTTAAATTATTATTTGTGTTTTACGTATTCAATACATATATAGGGTTTTTGGGGTACTGGGGTCCCCGGATTTTTTCCATTTTGCCTTTATCTTTGTTTAATATATAGTGGAATGTCTACTGTGTCATTTTGTTAACGTTAAGGGTAGATTTAAATAAGCTGTAGGGTTAAATCCTTGAATATTTTTGTTGTTATCAGGTGTTGTATTTTTTTTATTTAATAGTGAATTATTCTTTTTTACTCTTGTCTCCACAGTAACAAACAAAAAACCATCCCATGTATCCCTCACTAAAGTGAAGCAGTTCCAAGGATCATCTGCCTTTGTCAAAAGGTCACAGTGGACAATTGACCAACTACGGCAGGTTAATGGCCTTGACTCCAACAAAGTACGTCGTTAAAATGCCTCCAACAAATAATGTAGTTTCTATAAATCCAATAAGTTCTTATTTGATCTACAACTTTTGCCGAGTTTACACAGTCTGAAGCAAATAGAGGGGTATTAGTTGTGTCTAATGATTTAACCACACAGTTATACTTGTTTTAAGTTGGTTTTATTTACATGTATTTTCCAGAACTACATGCTCTAACCTTAAACGTATGCCTGTTTAATTGTTTACTTAAAGGATTGTCCAGAATTTGACCTGATGTTTGACAATGGTTTGGACCAGTGGGTTGCTAGTTCAGCGGGAGAGAAGTGCACCTTCATCCAAATTCTTCATCACACCTGCCAACGCTACTGCTCTGCCCGGAAACCCGAGTTTGTCAACTGTCAGTCAAAACTGCTCGGTGGTAAGACTTTTCCAAAGTAAAAAATTAAGCTAATTTCAGAAAACAGTTGCTCTACAATAACACATCCACTGATCTACCCCCTGATGCTGTAAGCCCAGCTGGAATCCTATTATGTATGATGACAACCAGCACCTGGTGTGTATGAAAATGTATGCTTATTTCTTGTCCACAGCATCTGTTGCTCTGTTGAAGTGATCAAAAAAGAAGTCGAAAAAATACATCAGCTTTGACTCAAAGCATTTTTCAAGGATAAACTGGTTTTACAGCACAAAGAAATCCTCAAAGCGTCCGACTTTAACTTTTCATAGTGGTCCTAACAATTTTCAATACATATCCCATTTATTAAACTTCCTTTTTAATGCAATATCCCTCCTACTAATGTAAAATTTAAATGTGCTGGAAGTAACTGCTTCTTGCTTTCTCACACTGATACTAAATTGAAGAAACTGGAGGAAAGTATATAAATAATGTCTCCTCTAAGTATGCATTGATTTATAAGATCCACAGCAAAAGCAATTTTCGCATATCTAGGTCTCAAATGATATACTCGTGTTGAGTATATGTTGTTAATGGTGATATTGATGCTTTTTAATATCATTCTGAGTAGCTTAATCAGATATCAATCTTTTTATTCTCAATTCCTATCTCACAGCTTCAGTTGGTTTACTCTATCACTTATGGAATAATTTGTAGAAAATGTCCTAAACCTGCCTACCAACTCCTTAGATACAATAGTCAGTTACCTGGAGATTTTGATGTATTTATTTATGATTCTGCTGTTGAGAAATTATTCAGCATGCACTGCACTGCAGCAAGGAGAGATACTGATGCTGTCATCACTAATCACATTCCTGTTTTTATGTTTGTCAGTGTGTGTGTGGGAACTGACTATCTAATCATTGATGATAAAGCTGCCATGTCTTCCCATCCTTTTGCTACATTGCTTTGACCTCCCTCCTACATCAGTGACCATGTCCATATTTAACATTTTTCAGTCGACCTTGGTTTATAGTGTGGTCTCTGTATGAGTAGGTGGGGAAAACTTACTGTTTTGCAGAGGTCTCTTCTGACTTTAACCAGTAAATCCAATCTCTGACTGCCAATCTGTTGATAAACTCTGCTCTCTTTGGATCTGTTGAGCATGATTGATGGTGAACATCTCAATTAATCACTCATATAATGCACAAAGAATGCGGAGAATCCCTGTATACTGCCAGTTCTGTCGCCTCCAGTTTAAGTCTCACACCAGTGCAAAACAAAAATCATGACGCTGCTCAGGTGTGGGACCCTAACTGTGGATGGACTCTATCTGCAGAAAAACATGGGATGGTAGGCATTTATAAATTCAGAAATAGTGTCAGTGCTGAACATAAATTTACCTAAATGGAGAGGTGCAAGTAAAACAATTATTCACTATTTAAGAGAGCAAAGCTATTAAAATATTAAACATTGTGATGCACCGATCAAAATTTTCAGGCCAACTTCTAATTTTGCATTTTTTTTAAAAGGCTTGACCTCTCTATACAGATTTAGGTCGATTCCAATTTCTCTTCAGAAACTTACATAGGAAGATATAAAATCAGCACACAAAATATTTTTTCAGTCTTCATGAGGTCATTATTTATTTATCTAAGGCAACGTCATGGCATTGTGTGAGAGATAATTTTTTATAACAAAAACAAATTTATTGGAGTTAAACCCATAATCCCATTTTATATTAGCACATTTGGCTCACATTACTTAGAGTGGTCAATTTGTGGTACTTTAGATGAGTATGTTAAAACTAAGATTTCAAAAGGCTGCCAAAATGTTCAATTCCATAGTATTCCATAAACAACAAAAGGGTGAAACAGAGCAATTTCGCTTTAATGATGTTCACCCTTTCAGGTGCTGAAAGTGTGTCTCTCTCTCTCTCGGTGCCTGGATGAACCACAGACAAGTCTTAACATGTCATATTAAGTAGAGTTTCCTTTTTATATAGCTCCTTACTTCTCTGTGCCTCCCTGACATCATCTTAAACACCTCACTAGTAATAAAAATAGCTTACTCTTAGTGTTTTTCACTCAGTAACAGCATCTACTCCAAAGAGTATTTTTAGCACTTACAATCAAGATAAAAATCAACCGAAGTCATGACAGGTTTTATCTTCCACCAGGGGACAGTGACAGATTTATTTGTCCAAAGCCGTGGTTACTAACCTAAGCTACTTGTGCACAGACTATAAAGACTATAAAGTCTTCCAATGACCAAACAAACAAGGACAAAGCCATGGTAATATTTAATAATTTTTGGCTTCCAGTGGAATCTGCTCATTTAATAGTGGAAACGGATATTTGGGACAAAACTTTCTATTTGATGTGCTGATTATTCTTCAAAGACAGAATATTATAAGTTAGGTGTGTTAAAAATAACTATGTCTGGACTCAGTAGTTATTGTAATTGAGTTTGACTTAATAATGACCAACAAGCCACTGGATAGCTGTCCTATGTGGTGCGCTGAGAGAGTGTTAGTGAGTTCAACTGCAGTTTTTTATGATCATAGAAAATAAACATTTTTAAACATCCACAATGACTACTTGCCAAAGCTGCCTGCTACCTTACTTAAAATCCAAATTTATTGAATACAAAGTAGTATTTCCTTTCAGTTGTTTGATTGGGTTTACTACACATAACTATTTTTTATATACTTTCATCACAGTGACAGAGAACTAAACTTCTGAATGATTTACTTCTAATTTATTAATAAAAATAATAATGACAATTATAATAACAATAGTAATAACAATAATAATAATAGTAATTCAGAACTAATTTAAGAATGAATAAACTGTAATAAAGTTCAATGTTGTTGGTGTTTTCTCATCACAGAAGGCTTAGATACAGTTATTTACCACTGCAAGGTCTATTTGAACAGAATGAGGAAAGACTTAGTGCCACATCGTGGTCATCTGCCAAGACAAGGTAAGCACCACAGAACAACAATATGTACCTTGCAATTAAAATATATTGGCTGCCTGATGTCAGAAATAATTTAATGTCTAGGACAAAGGAATTATTAATATAATGGTTGGAAATCAGCTGTTTATGTGAAAAAGGCAACCAAATTGGAAAGAGGCAGAAAAATTGGCTCTAATTAAAAAACAGAATATCAAATCCAGTGGGCTTTGTGCTCTCAGATTAGTACGCTAACAGGCATGCGTGCCGTCTTATTTACTCTCAGTGCTTCCATTAAACACAAGAACATACTGTGTTTCACTTTATATGTGTCACTGCAAGAGTCAAGCAAATGCTGATAGGGATTTTAATTTACATTCAAAGGTTATGAGCCATGAGCTCACTGCCCTCACTCCTCACTGTCAGACTGACAAAATTTTGTTCAGAGGTAAATCACAGTCTGGTGTTCAAGGACAGTACAGCAATAGGTTGCATCTTCACTAATGCTCTCTTCAGTATTCTGTACTGTTATGTCGGTTGAGTCAGATCACGATTTATGCTTTTTGGGGCAATAATGATGGATTTTATGACTTTTTCTTGTTTGGAAATCAAAACAAGTAACTCCTTTGAAAATGATTGTGTGATAGTAGCATTAATCAACTGCTTAAAGGCACCGCATGGAGACTTTTCATCAATAATTAACAGAGTTTTCTTGAACTGTTTTAATATTATTGTTGAACACACAAAACAACATCATGTTATATCAGTCAACCCAAAATTATTCATACCCCTGACAGATTCAGATTTCAAGATGAAGTTTGTTTCTGATTGGAAATGAGGCAGGTATCTCTCAAAAGATTAAACGATGTAAAAGGAAATGGTCCATTTTCAATTCAGAAAAACTTGATACATTCCCAAGGGAAATTGAAAAATCTGAAACATTTCTTCTAAACTGTCAGAATAAGCTTTGCATATACACTGCATGGCCAAAAAAAAAGTCACCACCAAAAAAGAAGGTCACGCACTCCAATATTTTGTTGGACCGCCTCCTGCTTTGATTACGGCACGCATTACCTGTGGCATTATTTCGCTGACCTTCGGGAATGTCACAAGATTTATTTCCACCCAGCGTTGCATTAATTTTTCACCAAGATCTTGCATTGATGATGGTAGAGTCTGACCGCTGCACAAAGCCTTCTCCAGCACATCCGAAAGATTCTCAATGGGGTTAAGGTCTGGACTCTGTGTTGGCCAATCCATGTGTGAGAATCATGTCTGATGCTCCCTGAACCACTGTTTCACAATTCGAGCCCGATGAATCCTGGCATTGTCATCTTGGAATATGCCCCTGCCATCAGGGAAGAAAAAATCCACTGATGGAATAACCAGGTCATTCAGTATATTCATGTAGTCAGCTGACCTCATTCTTTGAACACATACTGTTGCTGAACCCAGACCTGACCAACTGCAGCAACCCCAGATCGTAGCACTGACCTCACAGGCTTGTACAGTAGGCACTAGGCATTATGGGTGCATCACTTCACCTGCCTCTCTTCTTACCCTGATGTGCCCATCACTCTGGATCAGGGTAAATCCTGACTCATCAGACCATATGACCTTCTTCCATTGCTCCAGAGTCCAATCTTTATGCTCCCTAGCAAATTGAAGCCTTTTTTTTCCGGTTAGCCTCACTGATTAGTGGTTTTCTTAAGGCTACACAGCTGTTCAGTCCCAATCCCTTGAGTTCCCTTCGCATTGTGCGTGTGGAAATGCTCTTACTTTCACTATCAAACATAGCACGGAGTTCTACTGATGTTTTTCCTCGATTTGATTTCACCAAATGTTTTAAGTGATCGCTGATCACGATCATTCAGGATTTTTTCCGGTCCACATCTCTTCCTCGAAGACGATGGGTCCCCACTATCCTTCCAGTTTTTAATAATAGGTTGGACAGTTCTTAACCCAGTTTTGGTAATTTCTACAATCTCCTTAGATGTCTTCTCTGCCTGATGCATGCCAATGATTTGACCCTTCTGAAACAGACTGACATCTTTTCGACGACCACATGATGTGTCTTTCGACATGGTTGATTAAGAAATGAGAAGCAACTCATTGCACCATTTAGGGTTAAATAACTTGTTGCCAGCTGAAACATAATCGCCCATGCAGTAATTATCCAATGGGAGGCTCGTACCTATTTGCTTAGTTAAATCCAGGTGGCGACTTTTTATTTTGGCCAGGCAATTTATAAGCAAAAAATGATCAATTACTGATGTTTTTCTTAGAACCTTTGGGAAACCAAGAGTAGTCTAATCAACAGTAATCAGATAATGCAGCACGTTTTAGTTGGAACTTGTTGCGAGGCTGAAAGTACATGCTTGTTATTGTATAAACGAAATTACTGTAAGACACACTTTCTCTTAGGACTCTCCCACATATTACAACCTAAAGCATTGTTCCGTATAGCGATGATATGACCAGCCTCACCTCCAGAATGAAAATATTAAAGCACTACAGCATGTATTGCTCCATGAATCTCTTATGTAGCAGTGTTTGGGTTTTGGAGTTAACCATATAATCTCATAAATTCCCAAGGAAATGTGACTCAGCTGTCAGTGTGATATTCCCATTGATACCCATCAGATCATTTTCCGACTATCTAAGGAGTTCAGCCTTTAGTCGACTGCTTGGAATCCACTGCAGAATTGCAAAGAGGAGGAGGTCCAACTTCCTGGATTTAGTTCTCTTTGTTTCCTTTCTGAAAACAACTTCTCTATTTGCTGAGCCTATATTGTCCAAGAAATATTAGATCATGATTACAAAATTGTCTGTTTGTGGTTGAGAGGGAAGGGTCATGGATGGAGGAACATTGGTTCACAAAAGCTATACAAAAACCTTTATATCTATTCTTTTAGTCCAACATATCTGGGGAGATGGGAAAACTTCTGCCTAAAAGGAAAGAATTTTGAGTATAAGCCTCTCGAGTACTACAGCTGTTTCTACTTTATGTGAATATATTGATGGCTAATCATCTTCCACCATAAGATGAGATATCAATATTCATTTTGAATCATAGGAGCTGCACCACATAACATACTTTGCTCCTACACATCTATTTCGGGTTGTAAAGCTCCAACTCACTCCCCTCCTCAGAAACCATCCCACAGCCTCCCCACCCAGCATTTCTCTAATTACATTCTACAGTACACTTGGGGGAGCCTGTCCCACAACCTGCCACTGATTTCTGAGAATAGTGCAGGGAAGGCTCAAGAGAAAAGAAAATGGTAGGCAGACAAATAAATGGAGATGTTCTTTTGAGTGTGAGGAGAGGGGTGCGGGGGTTGTCCTTTGGATGAAGGGAGCACGACTCCCTGGGCTTTCATAGAGGAGGAGGAGGAAGGGGATTAAGACAAATCTGTCTGAAGGTGAAAAGGTCTTCAGCTTTCTATGAATGACTTAAAACCTTATAGAGAAAGTTTACTTTTCCAAAAGTGAACCTTGGATATTATTTTGTGCCTGTTTTTCCACCTCTTTTTTTTAGTTCAGTTTGTGAGTATGAATGTCTATATGTATACCCATCTGTGTGTCTGAAGCCTGGCATGCCTCTACGTAAATGATTTTGTTTTATCCAGGTAACTAATTGTTGCTAATTTTGAAAAACGGCCAGCTGGCCTTGCAGTCTGCTTTGGGGCTGTCACATAATCCAATGCTGTGGAGCTGTCCCAATTATCTGTCACTCAGCCTACCTGTGAAGGGACATACACTTACTATATTGGAGTTTTTTTGTGGGAAATAATACAATCCAGGTTGTCAGTTTCCAAATGCTCTGTTTCCCCTCAGTCATTATATGCATATTCTCTTGTGAGCCACCAAATGTATGTGTAGATGACATCCTAAAAACACCTCAGATGTTTTTTTTCTAAACTAGCATGGTGCCCTTAGGTAGAGCTCTAACAGAACTCCTATCATGTGGCAGATGAATGGCTTGTCAAAGGAAACATCCGCAGGGCTGCCGAATTTATCTGAAGCTATCTATGTTCTCTGTCTTTCTATCTACCAGTGGGTTTCCAGAGCAGCCCAGGAGGCCAACTGCCCTTTATCATGCTGTAGTTTAGGAAAGAGAGTAATAAATATTTGGCTCAAGATGTTTTAAATTAAATGAAGTGGCAAACCCCTTCCTATTCACCACTTAGACGTTGAAAAAGTTTGATTGTCCAGTCCACACGTGTTTGATGGACCTTGAGGGTTGAGGGTTGACTATATCCCCTGATGTCCCCTGTGGCGGGTGCTGTGGTATTATCGAGTGCAGGGATGTTTTAAGACCTATCCGGTTCTGGTTTACCCAAATCAAGAGCTGTCAGCAGGAGATGGATAGAATGATTCAGGCCTCATCTGCAGTAACATCTTCTCCAGTCTTGCATTGTAAAGAAAAAGCCGATCCTAAAAGTGAAGCTGTCGGTTTACATGTTCTGACCCTCACTTATGATCACAAGATATGGATCATGACCGAAAGAACAAGATCCCAGATACAAGGGACTGAAATGAGCTTCAATTCAATTAGAAGAAAACGTCCCCAAAGGGAAATCAAATGTCATAACTTGAACTATCTAAGTTTCTTCAAAGAGTTGTCGAAGATGGATATGACTGTGGGCAAGAATGATCTTCTGTCTCCATTCCAGAGGATCTGCGAGGCCTCTTACTGTAGACATGTTGCTATTGTATTACTGTCTCACAAGGATGATGTCTGTCTAATATGTTCTTCCTTTCACGAAGAATCTTTTTTTGCACAATCAGTTTTATGGCGGTTCCCAGAGTAGAGCAACCCTTCTTTATCAGCTTTTCAAGCTTTTTTAATTCACTGACTGCTACCACATGAAACGATGGCAGAACGGACTTGTAGAAGATATGCAGCATTTTGCTGCAAATACTGAAGGATCTAAGCTTCCTCAGAAAGTACGATCTGCTCTGTCCCTTCTTGTATGCAGCTTCACTGTTGCATGAACAGCGAAGTATTTATACTTCACCACCTTCACTTTTTTCGAATGATGGAAAGTGTGTTTGAGATTTTCCCCTGAAATCTAAATTTATCTCCTTTTTCTTGCTCCCGTTCAAGATGAGATTATTGTTTCCATACCATGCCACAAAATGGTCGTCCAGCTCTCTATACACAGCCTCCAGCCCATCTCCGACACACACGACAACTGCAAAATCATCCGAGTATTTCTGCAGATAACAGGACTCTGACTTTTACTAGAGGTCTGAGAGTGAAAAGTTCATGTGGGTCTCTTGTGTTTCCAGGTGATTGTGGACAGATCCTCCTGTATCTTCTGGAATTTCAGACATAATAAAACTGAATGATTAGCCTCCTCTGTTGGGTGGCCAATTCAGCCTTAGAGATAGTGAAGATCTCCATGACCTGGCAGTAGCCCAAAGTAAACCTACTGTTCCTTGCTGTCCCTCCATTAAAAGTAGTCAGTTGAGGCAGTTGGAGCATCTGATAAGGATCCCTGGTGGGTGTAAAATTTCTGGATGGATGGATTGATGGATTGTTGTCTATTATGTTGACTATTATGAACAAGTAGAGAAAATGTTAATTCAGTGTGACCTTACTTTGAAGAAAATTTGTGCTGAAGAAAACTCATTAGCCACCCTCCCACATTGCACCTGCTGGAGATCATTTGTTTTTTGATGACAGTCTGCCATCATTAACACTATTGGTCAGGGGCACTGATTGCACCACATGTAAGGTTACATGTTTTATCATAACATCACGTCTCTTTCCCAAAATAAAGCACATTGTTTCTCTTTTCTCCCCTTTGTTTTTCCCTCAATTCTTGCCTCTCTTTACTCTCCCTTTTTTGCCGCTTTGCACCCACTTATAGCTGCAGGTAACAGTATACTACACTCAGCTGCAGACAGTGTGACGAGTGCTGTACAGAAGGCGAGCCAGGCCCTGAATGAGCGCGGTGAGCGATTAGGTCGGGCTGAGGAGAGGACTGCAGACATGATGAACAGTGCTGAACAGTTTGCTGTCACTGCGCACAAGGTGAGGCATATGCATGCAAGATGCATATTAATGCATAAACCCAGTATCTGCTTTCACAGGTTATAAGAAAATTGTAGCTTTTGATTCCCTACTTTAATATTGTGAAAAAAGCAGTTTCTCATCCTCAGTTTTAAAAAAATGGGATATTTGTTATGCTTCGCTGTGATGCCACCATTAACAGTAATGATCTGTGCACTTTGAATTTAGTAATGTTTTTCCTCCTTCCCTCATTTACTCTTAACCATTTACCATTGTTTCCATAGTGTTCATTACTGAGAAAAATGTACAGCATGCTGCTTTCTAAACTGAAAAAGATTGATTGTTGAAAAAAACCCTTTTAGCTATACTACAATACTGGATAAAATATACACCTAAGGCTTGCAGATTAACTGTAAAATCAGGTATTCTCTCATAGGTGCCATGGAAAGCAGGATGTCATTAACTTCCATAACAAATTCATTCACTACAGACACTTTAAGCTATGCACCATAAAAGTGATGGTATGATGATTAAAAGTAAATTGAAAAAGCTTGCTTGACCCTCTTGCTGCTCACAGATGAGATTCCCTGCAGTAATAAGATACAAAACGTGTGAAAATCAGCGAGAAATGTTATTGCTTTGTTTCTTTTCCAGAGAAAATTAATACATCAACCCCACAGTGAATGACTCATTTGCTGCCACTTCTCATCCTACTTGATGCAATTTGCCTCAAAGCTTAACTGTTTTGCACTTTTTTACTAATATGCATGCTGTTTTACTGGATACATTGTTAACCCTTTGTAATTGTAATAATGATGGTATTTGCCCCCATTTATTTTTTTCTTCTCTGTTCTTTTTGAGGCCATCTGTTTACGCAGTAAGTCTTGGCTTTTTGAGCAGTTGCAGCAAATAAAACAGCTGCAGTACTGCAAGCGGGTCACTTTGACTTGTTTTTCCTCCTGGTCAAATTTCTGCAGCTCACTTTTGGCCGCAGACTGTTCTAACTGCACTGTTTAATTTTAATCAAAACTGCTAATTTTCCTGTGATGCTCTGCTGCCCCCACTGGATCGATCTGCAGAATTCAGTTCTTGTTAACTCACATCACAAAGCTCTGTACTCCATCTGTTGTCTCTGGATGTGTGTGTAAATGTGTTGTGGGTTTAGTCCACGTCTCCCCACCCTGTGGCTTTGCATTTGATTGGTGACCCTCATCACTTCCCTAATAAGACTCCCATAAAGCCAATTAGAACCACTATTAATAAGATAGATGAAGTTCTAGAAGGCATAATTTAAAAATAACAAGGTCGACTGGTTTACCTACCAGCTTTCATTTTTTTAAAATAAATTAAATGATGCAGCCTGCTCCCTTATCCTGTGACTGAGTGTGTATTTTACTCAGGAGTCTGGTATTTTACCAGTAGGATTAAATGCACTGGCATCCTTCCCTTGAATTTTCTCACTGTGATACTCTTTAATCCCTCCAACTTTTCTGCAGCTTGCCATGAAACACAAATGTTAGGACCACTGCCAAAACCAGCTGGGCTGGAGGTGTGAGCACAGACCAGTCGGTGCACAGGAGAAGGAATCCAGCGTTGATTCTTTTTACATTTTTTTAATATGATTAATATTTGTTAACAATGTTAACATATTACTCTTTTGGGTTATCATATTGTGGTGCAGCTCATTCCTAATAATAGTGATGCATCATGTACAATGACTTGGAAAAGGATTCAGACCCCTTTCACAGTTTTTTTTTCATATCTTGTCATGTTAAAAATCACAGACTTCAATCTAATTTATTGGGATTTTATGATAAACCAACACAAGGTAGTGCATAATTGTGAAGAGGAGATGGGATTTAGTTTTGGGGTAAGGCTATAGCAGGTTTACAAATCTAGAGAACTTAATGTTTACAAATTTCCCACAAAATGACAGATTGGATGGAAAGAATCTCTGAACAGCAGTTGTTCAAGTTTTGACACAGATTCTGAATTCAGTTCAGATCTGGGCTGGAGTTGGATTTAAGTTTGGACTTTGACTGGACCAATCTTAACACAAAACCATTTTACTGTTGCTCTGCCTGTACGTTTAGTCTTGTTGTCCTCGTGAAAGCAGAACCTCCACCTCAGTCTCAAATCTGTTGTGGCCTCTATTGGGTTTTGCTCCATGGTTGTCCTGTATTTTGCTCCGTCCATCTTCGTATTAACTTAAAACAGTTTGCCTCTATCTGCAAATGAAGAGCACACCCACACCGTGATGCTGTCACCACATTTAATGATAGGGATGGCGTGTTTGTGTGTTGATTTGCAGTATTAGATCTCTGCCATACACAGCATTTTAGATGTATCATCTGATCAGATCCACATGTTTCATCCACTTACGGCTTTCTTCTTGTCCTGTCAGAAGATTCCAATTGAACAATGCTTCATGAGATGTTCAAATCTTGGAATAGTGTTTAATAGGCTAACCCTGCATTACATTTGTATACCTGTCCTGTCTGTTGTTGTGTGTTAGTCTTCATATTGCTGTTTGTTCAGTAATGTTCTATTTTCTGAGGCCTTTAGAGAGCAGCTGAGATTAAACAACACATTAACTAATTAGGTGCTTTCTGACAGCAATTGATTGCACAGAAATTTATGTAGGGGTGTAAAAGTAAAGGGGGTTCAAACAAATGCACTCCACTTTAAGATTTCTAATTTGTTAAAACAGTTTTTGAAAACTTGTATCCTTTTCCATCCACTTCACAGTTATACACTCTCTGTTGTTCCCAATACCATAAATTGAATTTTGTATTTGTGATGTGAAAGTGTGTTAGTTTGAAAATGTTTAAGGAGTATGAACTCTTTCAAAAGGTGCTGTAGATGGGAGAGGAAGAGACGACTTTGAGCGGAATGTTTATCGTTTTCATTACCAAAAAAATTCACTACAGTGACTACAGTTAATAGTTACAGCACCTGAGTGCACATTGTGATAATAATGTGTGGATTAAAATTAACTAAAAATGATCAGCAATCTCTCCCAGACAAATAATACCCAGTTTCTCATTGTTAGGAGTGCACAGTGCTGGGTTTTAAAGGCTTATTTATGAGTCAATAACTTCTCGTCTACCTTTTGATATGGGTGAGTTTATTAGCTAGAATATACACATTTTGCACCTAAATTCCAAAAGACTGGGTCTTTCTAGCAAAATTATGGAACCAAATTTGGGACAGTAAGTTTTCACCATTAAGCTGTGAGACTGTCTCTAAATATCAATTTTCACCGTACATTTTCCTTCTGTTTCACTCTTCAGTTTTTTCCATTGTCTTTGACTTCAGAAAAGTACAAACAGTATTGGTCATTATGTTTCCTTTTTATAAAATGCCAACAAATATATAGTGAAGGTAGATAATAAAAACACTTTTCATCTTATTGATACATTTCTCATTGGGAGCAGCAAAATGACAACGGCAAGTATTAACATTGTTTTTTTTAAGGATATCTATTACACATTGTATTAATTTATGTTATAAAGGGGTACATTAAACCAGCCTCTGGTCTGTAAGATCAATCTCTTGTACCAATGTCTTAATGTCTGTAGACCTAATTTGTCCCTTTTATGGAATATTTTGGAATTAATCCTGGCTGTAATTCACTTTTCAACATCCAAAGGTCAGTTCCTTTGCTTTTCTTTATTTAATGTGGGAATTGTCGAGGTGAATGCTGATCATGGATAAATGTCTTCAGCAGCAGCCATGTGTGATAATTTTTGTTGCTTTTTTTATGTGTACATTTCTACACTGACTGTAATTTTAAGGCCACAGTTAGGGTTTATCTGACTCTTTTTACTTCGCATTTTTCAAGTCATGATGTTACAAAGCACTGATGTAATAATCCTGCAGAGCACAGTTGAGTTCATAATGAAGTGTTCCAGTTGCCTCACTTGGATGTTTAACTTTTTAATAAATAGAAGATTGATTTCTATTATTCTGGGTCCTTTTTTCTAGCTAGCTTAAGGTTTGCGTTTCTTGCTTCCAACAAATGTAATGCATATCTGTGTGCTTTTTGGTACTTTGATACATCTTTAGTCAGCTCACATAATTGTTCTGATTTCACACGATGTGCCAACAGTTTTAAGTGTTTCAGGGTTTATTATGTTGCTTTCTCCATTTGACGTGCTCAGTTTCATTTAAGCTTTAACATTTTTGTTTGTTTTCTTTGATTTCCACTTTCAACTCTCTGTGTCTGTAACATGTGAAATAAAGTCCACAATTAAAAAAATTACAAAAATAAAATTATTGCTCACTGGTGTTTCTTCTACACTGTGTGTGTGATCTGTTTGTTGCCTATTGAAAGTTTATAACCTAAAAAAAATGATAACAGGTTAGTTTTTGTTGTGTGGATTTAACTTTCTGTACTTTGATGATGACATTATACTCTTACTTCTTTCTATAACGAAAAGTTTTTTTTTCAGAACAGCTCAACATCAAGGCAGGGTGTGATGGCCACCACTTCTACGCCGTTGGCGTTTGAGAAGTGAATACTGCCATCATGTGGCGGAGTTTGAAAAGACTAGATCCCAAAAAATTAGACCCCACCTTCAACTATAAAGCAGAAATCTTGTTTTTTGTGACAAAACAAATGTTTTTGTTAGGTCTTAATAAGGAGGAAAATGTAAACTCACATTTTCAGCTTGTACATATTACATTGTGTTAGCTCTTGGTTACACAGTTTATATAATATAAAGGCGCTTGTTCCCACTTTATAATCCAAACTTTCAGTTAAAAATGGATGGTACATAAAGACGACCTGTGAAAACCCTACAAAGGATGCCACATTTTCCCCAGCTCCATCATCTTTATCGTTATGTCTTAGGACAGAATCCATGTGATTATGTGCAGGAGTTACGCTCCTTTAAGTCACCTTTAAGAAATACAGGATTCTTGCTTTTACTAAATAAACAAACACAAGATTGTCTGTTGGAGCTGTTTTTAAAAAACGTAATTATTTAAAATCTAGTTATTTATTTTTTTGTTTTTCATATCTTGAGAGTTGTATGTGGATCTTTTATTGTGCAGTCAGATGTCACCTTCAGAGGTGCATTGGCATTCGTGTCAGACAGGAAGAGCCTCAGCTTGAGAGTTTTGTTCTTTGAAAAAGACAACACAGATGTGGATGAAATTTCTGGATCCCTTTTGTTACAGAAAAAAAGACCCACAATAGTCACTGAAATAAGTTGCAACTGACATAAGTAATATTTCACTGAAAATTAGACATTTCTTATTGTCAAGATTGAATTGTTAAATTGTGGTACATCAGAATATTGTTCTAATAGAACTGGTCAGGGGATAAGGGATTTAGCTAGGATTTATAAGCTTAATCCTTTTAACCTATCCTTTGGATCAGTTTCACAAAAGCAATAATATCAGTAAATCAGTTACCATGGTAACATATTCTAGGACGTAAGTCTGGTCAGGAGCAGGCCAAGAGCCCGTTAGTTAAACCTGGAAGGCGCGTCCTCAGTCAGGAGTCACCCTATTAAGAAATTACTTTTTCACAGTAATTCATTAAGTCTGATGTACAGTTAGTTTACGTTGTTCATATCTACCATTAAAGTAATACTATATGACTAGGTCCACATACAAATTAATTATTATGGGATTTAACTGTGATCATCATGTTTATAAGGAAGTAGACTGGTATTTTTATATCATCAGCTGATGTATGTAATTTAAGACTTATGATGTGCTGATATGAACACACATACAGTTTTAACCTCCATAGATCTATAAATAGAACCCTACAGAGCCATGGTTTTCACCTTACACATGTTTTTAGACACAATGAACACAATGAACAAATAAGCACTTATTCCAATGAAGTCTTTTGACATGAGAGACCATTTGGGCCTCAAGAGTTCAAACTTAATATTTTCAGAACAAATAATTCAGTATATTTACAGATTTCTGGATCACACTGAACTGAGCCATGCCTCCGCCTCGGGTTTACCACAGATGCTCAGAGTTGGTCTTCTACCCAAGTGGAGCTGCCGAATAATGGCCAACATTTTTCTTTTTAAAAAACTTTGGGAAAAAATCGGGTTTGGCCCCTGTTTTTTTTAAAAAAAACAATTTATTAAAAATTAATTTTTTTTTTTTTCACACCAGGGGGCTGGGCCTCTTGGGGAAAACTTGAAAATTTAAACAAAAAAATATGTTTTAAGTGACTAAAAATAAACCTTAAAAAAAATTAATTTTTTTTAAAAATAAAATTTTTTTTAATGAAAATTTTTTTTTTTTCATCCCCCTTCATAAAGAAAATAAACCTTTAAATTTCTGAGGGGGAACAAAAATCTTTAAATTCCCCTGTAAATTTCAAAAAAAATTAAATTAGATTATTTTAAAACCCTTTTAGAATTCCAGGTAAAAAATTTTTAGCTTTAATAGAAATTTTTTTAAGCTTCCCCTTTTCTGATTTTAATTTGAATTTCCTTGTTTTAAACTTTTTTAAATTTTGCCCAATTGTTTTAAATTGGGGTACTTTTTTTTTTGGGTCATTATTATAAAAAGAAAGATTAAAAATTTTTTGTTTTATGGGCTTTTAGTTATTCTTTATTTATTGGCCAATTTTACTTTTTGGGATGACCCGGAAATATTTTAAATTCAATTTAAAAAAATTTTTTGATAAATTTTCCTGCAGAGGTTTTTTTAATCAATTGGATTAACTTTTTAAAACCCCTTGGAAAAAATTTGGTCTTTAAACTTATTTTAAACAAATTTTGGGGCCCGTCTTTTAAATTATTTTAATTCTTGAGGCAGAAATGTTTTTTCTTTTTTTTTTCTTTTTTTCCCTTTTTTTTTTTCCTTTTAAGTTTCCTTAGCATTCCGTAAGGGAACTATTAGTTTTTTGGCTTCAGGGGTGAACTTTTTATTTCCCAGGACATTGTTTATATTCCCTAAAATTTTCTTTCGGCCCCCCCTTTTCTTTTAAATCCGTTTCTTTCCCAAAATTTTTTAAAAACAGGGACCAGGTACATGCAAAAAGGCATAAAATTTTCTTGTTTTTAAACCTTATGCCCCAAAGCCTTTTCAAATTTTTTTAATAAAAACGAATTCCGTTGCTTTTTTTTTCTTATAAAGAAAAAAAAATAAAAAATGCATGGTCTCCTTTTACTACCAGGGGGTGTACTATTCTTTAGAACACACATTGTGTCGCGTTGCTTCCATCATTGATTACTGATTTTTACTGTGATTTAGTTCAGTGTGTTTATTGATCACATGTTGGATCGAATGTGCCAATTAATAGCTGAGAAGCATTCAGTACTGCTAATTGCTACAGCTAGTGACGGAGCTAAGCAAGCAGCCAGTGAGACCATCAAACATTTAGTCCCCGTGATGTTGGAATATTGTTTACAGCTTATAAAATCATAAAAATTTGTTTCACAGATAATAATTATATAGGACCAATAAAAGAAGGCTACAATTATACCTGTTGCTTGTGAAGCTTTTTCTACCACACTCTTTCCTTCTACACAATTTTCCATAGTAATGTTTGGATGCATCGATCTATACAGTCAGCTTCTGCACCAATGAGCTTCAGTTGCTTACCCTTATTTGAGAGGGTGTCAATGACTGTCTGCTGATCAACTGTCAAGTCAGTAGTCTTCCTTGCAAATTTTAGGACACAACATTTTATTTCTGTAAAAGAATGTAATATTAGTTTATGTAAAATTACAGTTTTTTTGGGAAACTGAATTTTTAATTTAATGTAAGCTATAACCATCAAAACTGACAAGCATTTAAATGTGTAACTTTAAATCTATAATTTTCACTTTTTAAATTCAACGTAGGCCCCCAAATAAAATTCTGCTTGTGGCGTTTGTCAAACTTTGGTTAGCTCTGTACATAAGGGATGCAGCAAATGAGTGGAAGAAGGTGCTCTAGTCAGATGACACCAAACTGTATCTTTTTGGCCTTCATCCAAATGCTCTGTGTTGCAAAATATCGACCACTGCACTTCACCCTGAACACACTGTCCCCATGGTAACATAGTGGTGGCAGCATGATGCTGTGGATATGCCTTTCTTATGCCAGGAGAGGGAATCTGGGTTAGACAACTTTTTTGTCAGTTCACCTCATTAAAACTCAGTTTGTGGGTGTAAAAGGACTAAATGGTAAATGGCCTGAACTGGTATAGCGCTTCAACCAAAGCGCTTCACACTACAGTTAGTCATCAACCCACTCATACAAAAAAATCACACACTGACAGTGGTAGGCTAGCATTGTAGCCACAGCTGCCCTGGGGCAGACTGACAGAAGCAAGGCTGGCATACAATCGGTGCCACTGGGCCCTCTGACCACCATCAGCAGGCAAGGCAGGTGAAGTGTCTTGCCAAAGGACACAACAACTAAGATGGGGGTTCAAACCAGCAACCCAGCGGTTACAGTGGGACTCCTACCACCTGAACCACAGTCGCCCCACTAACTGTAAAAAGATTCAAAGGGGTAGAAATACTGTGCGTATACTTGAATTCAAAGATAGTGGTACACAGCACCTAACTTATTTCTTAAAGGATCTTTGATTGTGCAGTCAGATGTCACCTTCAGAGGTGCATTGACATTCCTGTCAGACAGGAAGTGTGAGCCTCAGCAGAGTTTCAGCAGCCGCCTTACTGAGAAGCCAACCAGCCGCCCTCAAGGCAGCTCATTTTTAATCTGCCAACATCCCCACAGGCTTAACGGAAGTAATTACAGGTTACACCCAAAGGTCAGGAGTACAAATGAACTAAACTACACTTCTAGTTTTCATTATCACATACAAAGCTCTGCTGTGATTTTTCAATAGATCTATTTGTCATGACTTGATTTTACCTTAAATAACTACTTTTATAAGTAAAACAGAATATTGCTATGCATTTTGTTATTACTGGGATCGAGAGAAATGTCAGCTGACGACAGTCCTACAAATCACTTGGACCAAAGGAATATGCTTTAAACCTTTTAATTCCATTAGGTTATAAAAACAACTAAATTTTACATTAAACCCGAGTAACTTAAATGTTTTCTGACTTTAATTCAAATCCTCTGGAATTTCTCAGTCATGCAGTATATGAGATGTGACACGTAATGTTTAAAAGGCATAAATCATAATTTTACTGCTTTTCCCTTTTTAGTTGTGTTCTGGCTTGGAGCTCAAAATATTTTTGAATCGTGAATTGAGAAACATGTATAAAATAAAAAACCAAGCACAAGCCAGCTAAGAAAACAACCAAAAGCTACAGTATTGAAATTACGAACGTAATCCAGGATATTTCTATATACAAAAAGATATTAGGGAGCCAAGTGGGTATTTTGTAAAACATAGTGGCAGGGAATGGAGGCAACTGAAAGTATCACTTCTGTCCAGAATGGTTGTTTATTCAGTGTAATGTCTTCAACAGACTTCAGCAGAGGTTTTATCCTAACAGAAGACACCATTACTTTGACAGTCTTATTGCTGAATCCCCTAGAGTTTTTCAGTTGTCACTCTGTTGTGTCCTTGTCCCCATTGAAGCCAAGATTCTAATTGTTACATAATCATGTCCCAAAAAAGTGTTTCAAACAGAGACATTGCTTTTCGTGGATAAACTCTGTCAACATTTCACCAGCTTTTTTTGGGGGGGGGAGTAAAGTGCTCATCCTGTTCTTTTTTGTGTCACCAGTACATTTTCCCATTTGATAAAATGTTTTTTTTTCTCAACAAAGCAATCTGTTTTCAGTTTATGGACAGTTGTCAGGCTCGCTCAGCGGTTCCAGATTTAACACCAGCATTCAAAAATGTTATTAGTGTTTCTGGCTTAAAGAGGCTGGACTCCAACAGCTCTTTTTGTGCCAGAAATGTGTTTTGAAATGACTTACCTGCTTGAAAAACAATTGTAAGTCCAATATAATGTTATGTTTCAAAAGATTTCTAGGTTTTCTGGGTCTAACACATTATGCATTTTGCCCTTTGAATCTTTCTTTTCCATTAATTACTCAATATTTATTTTGTTATCAACTTTCTAGTGTTACAGTACTTTTTGATGAAGCTTTGATGACTGCTAACTTTTTTGGTGCTACTTTTATTTTCAGGACATTTCTGCAAATTTAATGCATGTATGACTGAGGTTATAATAAACCTTTTAAGGTGGAAAATTGAGGATGATCTTTTCTGGAATAAAACATGTATTTTATTAGGTTATTTAATGTTTTATGGGGATTTGATTGTCACCCAAGCACATGGGCTAAATAATCTGTAAAAGATGATTAGAGCAAAGATGTGTGTGGAAATTGCATAAAGTGAGAATGATTCTATTCCTGTTGGTTATAGATTATCAGCTAGTTTCTAAGAGGTAAAATAGTAAATCTGAATAATACATAAAAGCAGGCAAGTAGCAAAGTTAAAAGGTATTCTGTAAACACTCTCTGTTTACCTAACTATGCTGAACCAGATATAGTCATACATATATATGGTATGAACAACAGTAAGTTGCACCTTACAGACACAGTCAGCACATCTGATCTATCTTCTTGAACTTGCTATTGGAGAAGGTTGGAATTCACGTCTGACCTTCCTCAGAAATGTTCCCTATCAACTGCTTGCCTGTTTACATTCTAGTAACTCTTAACTCAAGCCCATTGAGGGAGGGAAAAAAGGCAGAATTTAAATTTGATCTAAGGTAGAAGACGATACCGGTGCAGTATGGGTCACCTCTGCTCTTTCCCAGAATGACTTGGCAGATGTGTAGCAAAGTGAAGTGCACAACAGCTGCTCACTCTAAATCAAGCAGCCCATTCTTCCAATTTTCTCCCCTGCCTTTGAGTTCCTGTGGTGTGCAATGTCAGATGTGCTGGGATCATCATATATTATACGGATAAGAGTTACCTCACACTATCTCTTGTGTCTGTATTCTTCTAAATACCTTTGGTCAAAGTATTGTTTTTACCTTATTTCTTTTGCAAAATGTAATTTGCATAGCTACCTCTTGGCCTTTATAAATAAACAAAAAGGGAAATTCTGGTTTCAAAAATCACCTCAACACCTGCTGAAAATGAGCATAAGAAGACAAATGGAGTTTGGTGCAAAAGATGAGCAGTGACACAATTATCTACCAAGTTTTTATGCTATTTAAATTCATTTAAATTTCTACACATGGAAAAAGCCATATAGAATGCTAAAAGTTTCAATACAAAAGATTTAGGAAATAAATACCAATCTTATTAGAGGATAGAGTGCAGATGCATAGTATATGGATTCATGACACAGAAACTCATATCATATATGGATTTGTGGCACAGAGTGATGTAGTTTAGTTTTTTAAAATTTTTTTCAATTGTGATTATTGTGGCTTTCAGCAAATGAAAACCCAAAATTCTGTTTCCCTAAAAGGTATAACATTATATTAAACCGAATTCAAACAACTCAGAAAAATGTAAGGATTTTTACCACACAAATGTAATGTAGTGGCATACACATTCATGGAGAAAACTACTAACCCAACAGCTGTCCAGGAGTCAGGCATTGACACTCTCTATAAGGAACATAAACCAAAGAAAAGCATTGCTAAGAAGCTGGCTGTTTAAAGAGTACTGTATCCAAGATTATTATTTGGAAGTTGAGAGGAAGAGAAAAATGGGGACTATGGCTGGGCTCAATGCTTCAGGAGGCACCACACACAGATGTATCTAGGAAACTTTCTACTGTATTTATTTAATAGGGACAAGGCATATCAGAGTCAGCTTTATTGCCAGGTTTGTACAGACAAACAAGGAATTTGACTCCAGTACACTTTGCTCTCAGTGAAGATTTTTTTTCAAATATATATACAACAATGGAAATGGAAAATATCTTTTTAAATACACATATATACACAATTGACTTTACAATGAAATATAAAATGAGATCAGTCCAAGTATGCATGGTGTTGTTCTGGACTGTCAAGAGTTCATCAGAGAAATAGCCTGGGGGAGGAAACTGTCTCTGTGTGGATTGGTTTTAGCAGACAGCGCTCTGTAGCGCTGAGGTAAAGGCCTAAACAGTTTGTGTGTGGGGTCTGCAGAGATTTTAGCTGCCCTTTTCCTGCTGTCCCTAGACCTGTATTGATGAACTTGTAAATATGCCAGTTAGACAAACGTTTGACAAAGGGTACTTTTCCACTGTAGTCTGCACCATCAAACACTGTGCGACAAAACCAGACAGTTCACAACACAAATGAGAGAAAATAAATGAGAGAAAGACTTTACAAATAGAACCTATTATTGACATGAATATAACGCCACATTTCTTGTCTTAAGCCTATCCAGAACCAGAAAAGCACCATACTTAGGTTAAGGAGAAAAAAAACGGGTAGAACGGTTGCTCAGTGTGCAAAAGTCCTTTGTTCACATGAAAGGAAATCTTACATTTGATTTGTAAGTGAAGATCTCAGAGTCTGGAGGAAAAATGAGGAGGCACAGAATTCAGATGGAGGAGGTCCAGTAACCTGGGCTTCCTTAACACCTCAGCAGTGACAAAGGTGTGCCTCCGTGCCACACCGCACTGATGCAAATCCAAATGTAACCAAGTATTAAGTGTATATACTGTACATTGCACACTTTTCAGTGGGTAGAGATTTCTGTATGAGAAATACTTTTTTATTAGTGTTATGTAGAGTTATATTCAGATTTTCTGACTACTCGATTTTCAAGGTTTTTTTTAGATGTTAGCCATGACCAGCAAAACAATGATAAGCTCATGCAGTGAATCACTCAGTGTGTGAAATATCTGTATGATACAGAAACTTCACGTTTTAAACTGAACTGACTTAAATAAAATGTATTGAGATACAATGTGGTTATTTTATTAAACCAATATTCCACTTTTGTAGAGAATCTAGTAGTTAATTGACTCAAGTAACAAACTGGCTTCAAACAAGCCTTGACATGAAATTTTTAACTCCTCTGGGAGCGCACGGTTCTCCTGCACCGTCAGATGGATGATAGTGTGAGTTAGGCCTGTTGAAGACTTACGTATGACACACACACATAAGGAAACTGGCCCTAGGCGTTGGTTTCTCACACATCATTAGGAATAAGTTTTTCTTACACAAAACCACAGTTAAATACCTGAACATAAATTAAGTTTAAATGTGAGAATATTTCAGAAAAATTGCCTACTGTATGTCTTAAAAAAACAAAATAAATCCGTGCACCAAAGGTTTGATGAAGAATTCTGGATTGTTGACTTTATTATCTTCGCCATATTAGCTCTGTCTCAATTTTTAAACTATAACCAGTGCTAAAAGATGGCAAATACAAGTTTTCCCTCAGACACTGTTTTAAAATCAGTGGGTTTGCATCAGTTTAACTCAGTCTTACTCCTGCCATTTAGTGTATTTGTCCTTTGAAGTCATGCCTTCAGAAGAGCTTTTAATATCCCTGTTTCCTCCAATCCTGTGAGCAGGATATCAGCATGCAGACAACGCCCTTCAGGTTAGCAGTGCATGCTGTGCAAAGCTTCTAAATTATGCTGGAATATGCAGGAGGGATAGTTCATAACAGAACCTGTCACTTCCTGTTTGTCTATGATCCATCACTGCAGTCTGCTTAATATCTTCCATATTCTGATTGAGGACCAAGGGTGGTGGGGGTCAGTAAGACAAGATTAGTTATTTTCACTTTCTTTGCTTTTCCTCAGACGAAGGTTACTGCAGTCTAGAGCTGCAAGCAGTAGGAGTTTGTATCTGTTTCTCTATCGACTTGAGAGATTTACCTTCTGGAAAATGGGGGCCATGAGGAAAAATGTGTGTGTCAGCAAAGTAATGACAAGCATGACACTAACACCAGAGGGCAACAATTAACATGAATTAATCAGATTGATTGGGGCACCATCTTCTCTGCTTAAAGCTCTGTCTCTCCCTCCTGTGGATCCATACATTCCCATGCAGTCCTAACCGCACACCTCTGACATTCTTCACAAATTGCATTAGATTGAGGAGCTGACAGTGGCCTTTAATCTTGTTCCATGTGTAGTGTCACAGATGTTCCTTTAAAGATTTTGTCCAATCATTTGGTCGTATCAGGTTTTTTTCTTTACTAGTTATGTTCAGAAGTTCACCGAGGTCACCACTGAGTGGCACTGCAGCTTAAGCTGAGAAATACGGAGCCAGGGGACCCAAGTAAACCTTCAGTAGCGTGCACTAACTAAGATAGCGTCAGCTGCTCATTTTAGTGCCAGCCCCTAAAAGTTACCCCAGATAGCTAAATCTGCTGAGCTGTCTCCTCCCTCTGCCCCTCTCTCTGCTGCAATATGACTTTTCCACTCGACTCCTAAAGAAAGTTTCCCCTTCCTCCTTTCCTTGTTTCATCTCCCTCTAATTTGCTCTCATATATAGTCCTTTTTTTCTTACAGGCACCAAGTCTGATCTAGCTGCATTCAGTCTAATCCGTCTAATTCATTTAATCTAATTTTCTGGTTATGGTCACACTGCTGATCTCCATAGCTGGTTCTCTGCAGTCTCTTTCTCTGCACTCTTTTTTTCTCACCCCAAATCCCCTGGAGCATGCTCTTTCTCACTTCTTCTTCCACTTTGCTCACCATGAGCAATTGATTGACAGTATTTCAATCATTCACAGTTATCCAAAAGTCTGTAGCTGGTTATGATGCAATTTAATCTAACTGTATATACTCTGTTTGAGTGACTTGAACCTTGAGTGCCATCTTTCCACTTGTATTCATCAACTTGATGATCTATTAGGTTTGTCATGTAAATAAGCTCTGCGATTGCCTTTCAGGGCATACAGTGACTTGCAAAAGTAGCCATACCCATTGCACTTCACATTTTGTTATGCCATAACTTTGGGTGTTATGTAGTTTAACAGATCTCTGTGTGAAATACCAAGTAGGAAGAAAATGATCAAATGACTTTCAGTTTTTTGACAAAATCTGGTAAGTGGGGCATTTGTGTCCGGCCTGTTATTCTGAAACCCCTGAATTAAATCCAGTGCAATCCTAAACATCAGCAAATTAGTAGAAAGAGTCCACCTGTGTGTAATTTAATCACAGTATAAACACAGCTGTTTTGTGAAGGCCTCATACTGTTCACTCCATCATCCATAAATGGAAAGAGTATGGAACAACTTCAAACCTACCAAGGCGTTGCTTTCCACCTGAACTAACAGATCGGATAAAAAGAGCATCAATCAGAGAATCAGCCAACAGGATAACTATTAGTCATACACTCCTCAAATTTGGCCTTCCTGAAAGAGTGGGAGGAAGAAAGTCATAAGAGGTTTGAGTTGCAGTTTGCCACCAGCCATTTATGGAACAAGATGCTCATTTAAGACCAAAATTAAACTTTTTGGTCTACATACAAAACACTAAACGTAACACTATACTATATCACACCAAACACATCACCCCACAGTGAAACATGGGAGTGACTGCCGTGGGGACGCTTTTCTTATGCAGGGACATTATAGCAGAGCTAATGGGAGGCTGGAAGGAGCTTAATGTAGAAACATCTTAGAAGATTTGAGACAGAGGTAATGGTCACCACACAGCAGGATGACCATCACAAAGACACAGCCAGAGCTACAGTGGAATGGTTTAAATTAAAGCATACTCATGTGTTAGAATGGCCTAGTCAGTCCAGACCTAAATCCGATTAAGAATCTGTGGAAATACTTGAAAATTGATGTTCACAAATGCCCTCCATCCAATCCAACTGATTTAGATTTTATTTTGTATTTTGCAGAGAGAAATGGGCAAAAGATTATTTTGGTATGCAAAGCTGGTAGAGACCCCAAAATAGTTCTTGAAAGTATAGACTCAGGGCTGGATAAAAATCACACATCTTTTTGTTGGTCTATTATGTAAAATTATCAAAATTATTTGATGTTTGTGGTTGTAAAGTGACAGAACAGGAAAATGTTTGAGGGTTTTTTGCAAGGGACTGAAAAAAGAACCATCCTTTGCTTTCTAGTGTACAATTTTTTCACATTTAGCATTCGTTAAAACCTGCCAGCATGCAGTCCATGTATGTCTGAGGGATTATGAAGGTCTATCAGCAGATAAAACAGACTTTCTTGGTGGAAATCACTGGAGATCGGGTATTTAGGTTGAATATTATTTGTCCTCGCACTTCCTTTTTAATCACATTCACAGATAAGCTCAGTGTTATTTGTATCGTGTGGTCCATTTCAGCCTATGCTCTCACCATTAAAATGCCACTTCTTTCATTGTGCTCCTCCACAGCCCCTTTCTGCTTTGCTTCCTTCCTCTTAGTCTGCTGGATGCGGCAACACTCAGCTGTAATTGTCAGTAATAATGGAAGTGTTTCAGACACTTGAGAAATTTATCTTCGCATCTTTTGCCTGTCCTCTATTAACCTGTTATCATGTAAAAGTACAAAAGAGAGATAGAGTGGGGAAAAAATCCCTTTGCGTAGGTGGAGAGGAATCGTGTCAGTCTCAGTGAGAGGATTAGGGCCAGAAAAACCAGACACTCACAGGATCTGAAAGTGGGCCGAACACAACACACCCTTGTGTCACTTCTCACCGTGTGGGTGTGTTTGTCCTGCCTGACAGCAGAAGTAAGAAAAAAGACCCCAACAACATTCCTATATGTGTCTCTGTTTTTCAGTTTTTTTCGTCTACCATCTGCCCTCTGTTTTGATTATTCCTCACTATCTCACTCCTCCTTCAGCTGTTCCTGTCTGTCCTTTCCCCTTGCCACCTGTGGCCCAATTCTGGGTTTATAGGCCAACCGTCTGCTGATTATAGGTCTGTTTTGTTGAATTTTGTCTTAAAGGGTGTCAGGAGACTAGGATACCTGCTACACTAAGCGGCCACTTTATTGGGTACACCTTCCTAGTACTTTGTTGAAACCAGGTTTGCCTTCAAAAGTTCCTCAGGTTTTTATAGTATAGATTCAACAAGTTTATCCAGAGATTTTGGTCTAAAGTTACTTAATAGCATCACATAGTTGATCCTGTGCCAATTAGCCTCAGTTTCCTGTTCCCCAGCAGACTGGAAAGCCACCGGTTATCTTTTGTTGCTGTAGCCCACCTGCTTAAGATCACACTTGTTCTAGGTTCAAAGATAGTATTCCACTTACCTGGTTACAAGTGATTATTCGAGCTACTGTAGCCTGTCCGTCACATCAAACCAGTCTGCCCATTCTCCTTTGACCTTTGAGATCAACAAAGCATTTTCTTTCACACAACTTCCCCACTCAGTATTTTCACTTCTTTGAACCATTCCCGTAAAGCCGAGAGGTAGTTTGGATGCCAGAATTCACTGACTTGCTACAATGCGATTTGCTGATTAGCTGTTTGTATAACAAGCAGTTGAACAGTTATACCTAATAAAGTGGCCTTCTTTCTTTGATATGGACCACAGAATTTTGTTGTGCTGATTAATAAATCTGAGGCATCCCGGGTAAGTGGGAATAACTGGACGTCAGAGGAATTTTTACACATAAACAGTTTAGCCCCTGAACTGCAACATGTGAATGTGTTCTGTCAGTGGCCTTCAACACATAACAGCAGACACATCTAAGAAGAACAGAGGGATGGTTGACACATAACAAAACCCCTTTATTAGCTTTTTAAAAAAAATTTTCACAGCTTCTGCACTATCCTAATCTCCCTTTTGTTATTTGTTCTAGCTTCTTTTCCCCAGTGGAAAAATGAATGGGTTTGGAATGACTGCAATGCAGCTAAAACAACAGCAATGGTCTGAATTTTTTTTCTCATATCATTAAAAAAAGGCATGGTCATCCAGGCCCAGTACAGGTTGTAAGATCTCCTTTGGTTTCGGGATCTGAATTGAAGTGTGTCGGCTGCCCATTCGTCAGATCTTCAAAGAAGAGAAGAAAAAGACACACACCGCTCTCATCTCAGCATGGCTACAGTACTACATAGATGCACAGACTACTCAAAAGATAAAAAAATTGACTGTGAATTGGAGGCTAAGGAATGAGAAATTAAAAATGAAAAAGGGAGATAAGCACTGAAGCAAGCCATTGTTAACTCACACATCCATGAAGCAAAATATGCATAGCTCCTATGCCAACCAGAGCATATTTTCCATAGATATCACACCAAACTGCTAACATTAGACACTTCAGTGATATTTTCAGATCTCTGTGTTGAACCAGCCTCTAAACAGTCTGTGTAAGAAATCCAGGCAGGTGTTTTCCATCCTGCATTGTCCATTTGTTTGTTGTTGCTCTCACACCTCAGTCAGGCCCCACACCATCACAGCAGGTGAAGCAGTGCTACTCCTCTCCCACCTCACACCAACGAGTGTAAATATAACCCTGACTTTGGGAGTTTAGTGTTAATTTATATGCCATATGGAGCATCCTGTGTCACATCACAGAAACTGCAGACGGCAAGAAGCCTGAAAACAGAATTATTTTAATGTGTATTAAAGGTAGTTGAAAAACTACATATTAATTATATTATTCAATAGACTTGTTACTCTTTAGATTAGTTGTTTTATTTTACAAGAATTAAAGTAGTTTTTCCAGAAATCTGAGGGAATGACATCAATTAATTGTCTATCTGGGCCAAACAGACATACTCTAATGACATTGTTTACCAAAAAATATTTATTTATCATGACATTTTCTGAGCCAGAAAGGGAAGCTCTTAATTATCCACACCGTATGTGTTCTGACACATCACCTATGACCTTTACCGAAAGGCGTAGAATAAGGAGGGCCCTTGGACTGGAGCCAGTTTTGGTGAATTTGAGATGGGCCTTTCTCTGAACATTTCCAAAAAGCAGTATAAAAGGGGTGTCAGTTTTGAAAGAAATAAATTCATCTTTTTTTTTTTTGATTTTATGAAAAAAGTTGCAAATCAAAAATTATTTATTTATTCCCAGTAATAATAACATCTCAGCACTCAAACCCTTTTTATTATTCCTGATGTCCTTTTTACATTTTTCCAATGGCGTTTTGACAATTTATCTTTGGTGATGAGCTCCAAGCCTTTGATAACATATTAGATAATAACCAAAATAGCCAAATAATTGCAGTAACTAAGCCAGGACTGTATGAGGTGTTGAACACAATCACTGAAATACACCCAAAACAAAGAAGGAGTCACGCAGCATCTGTTTAAAGATTGCTGTTATTGTCTTACTTGCTTTGGGCCTCGGGTAAGGCTAGAGGTGGGGTTGTGACATCATTGTTTTGACATAGTTGCACATTGGTTTCCTAAAAGGAAATCAAATTAATTGAAACACCTTAGTTAACTACCTTCATTGAGAAAACTCAAACAGTATGTAAATTTTAAAGGCTTGCACTGGTGGCTAAAACAGGCATCCTCTGTAGGATGACAGCACTCAGCCTTGGGGATAGGGTGATGAGCTTTGTCATCATAGGAAAGATTGGAGTAGAGCTGCTATTCCTCCACACTGAAAGGAGTGAGCCGAAGTAGTTTTGGCATCCAGTGGCCAAGTAAGTAAGCAAACTTTATTTATAAACCTTTTTTACAGGTCAAAACTACAAAGTGCTTTACAGTAAAAACAGACGTAAAACACAGAAGATAGAAATTAAAAGTAAAACAGCATATATGCAGCATCATACAGCCTAAAGCTAGTTAAAAGCAACTCTGAAAAAAAAGTCTTTAACTCCGTCCTAAAAGAGTCAATAGAATAAAAACAGCGCAAAGATGGAGGCAACACCCTCCACAACTGGGAGCCAAAGCTTTAAAGGATTTTATTCCTTCTGGTCTTACAATGTGTTTGTGAAACCATTAACAGCCTTTGACTGGAAGATGTCACACTGCAAAAAGAGGTGCTAGAAGGTCAGTGATACTGGCTGGGGCTGAACCACACTTGGCTCCAAAAATTTAAAAATCAATTCTAAAATACTGGGAGCCAATGTAAAGAGATTAAAACTGGAGAAATGTGCTGTCTCTTTCGTGTTGGTTAAAGCCTTGCAGCAGCATGGTGTCCTGACTGGAGACCATCAAAATCCTTATTATCTAAACACATAAAAAGACTGTTACAATAATCAAAATGAGATTAAATAAAAGCATGAATAATTATCTCTAATTTAGCTATTGACACCAGAGTTGACAAGTTGTTGTTGAGAAACTTAGAAATATTTCTTAACAGAAATATTTCTTAACATAAATATTTCTTAGCTAAAAAAAAGGCCTTTTTTCTGAATAATACTCAAGAATGGCACTCCAATGACATGGCCGAGTCCAAAAATGTCAGGTTCCATAACACAACATTAACATAACGTGTCTATGAAATAAAATGGACAGATTTGTTAGGACACCATTTTCAATATTTGTATAAGGCTTCATAACATTTTAACCTTTTATTTTAGTAGCATATTTTCATGCTAAGAATTTGAGAAAAAACAAGCTTTTAATTTGACTGTATTTATTTAGGTAAGGTAGGTAAGGAAAAGTCCCATCCAAAATAATTTTTGACAATATAACTAGTAAGACAACTGTTGGAACATTAAATGTAAATGAAGGATTTTTAAATGTATTTTTTTAAGGGGGGATCAGGTTTTCTGGAAACTTTTGATATTTAATTCAGGACTCTTTACCTTATATATAAATGATGTGACAGAGAGGCCCATTTCTCTTCGCCACTGGCCACTAACTCTAACCCTAATTTATCTTTACACCGTCCACAGTGGTGGATGATATGTAATGCTGTGGGCTTGATGGATGGATGGATGGATGGATGGATGGATGGATGGCCTTTTCTTAGACTCTGTCTTTCATGTTTTTGGTGTCTCAAATGAGCTTTTTAGTCTTAACTTTCCTCTTAGTTTAACATCCAAACAAAGATGCTCTTTAGATTAGTTGATAGATTATTTTATTTGCTCCAAGAACAGCTTGCAAGAAAGTATAATGGAAAGTATTGATTTAATAACTTATTTTGCAAGAAGTTTTAGTGTTATTGAAAACCACTTGGAATTGAAAAAAATAATTACTGTTAGCTTTTGGATTGCTACTCCTCTAGTTACTTTTGTTTGCAATTAGCTACTTTCAAATCATCAATCATCAAAAAAACATTTTCTAACTAATTTTGTCATGCCCTTCCACTAAGTTAACTTTTGAAGGTTACAAGAGGACAAACTGTCTTTATTTTTTTTTATTATGAGGGCTAATGAAGACAGACCTGATTTATTCTTTATATAAATCAAGTCACTGGTTCTTAGATTTTTATTGTGATCCCCTGATGAGGCCTTTAAGGACTAAGCAAATGCATTTTAAACTGAGTTTGATGAGATGCAGGCATAACTAAACTTGAATAATGTAATAAGTCTTATCTACCAGTAACAGGTCTATGCCTTTATTATTTCGTTTCACAGAATCTGACTGTGTCCCTCCATTTTCACTGCTGTTAGTGCCCTTGCTGTGACAGACAATTAGTGGCAGTAGAATAGGCTTTTCATGCAAACCCTCTGAATTCCCTTGTCACAGCTCATTGCGATAAGGCGGCGACTGCATATGCACCGCAAGTAGGATAGCAGAGCATTTACATCGTGCATTCATATTTCAGGAGCCACTTGGGCTGAGATTCATTTTGAGAAGAGCACACACACTGAGGGACGCATACATAAATACTAACCAGTGGACCTAGAAAACAACTGCTGCTGCATGACAGTTAAATGACATTTTTACTCTACAGTCTGTGTGCTTATTTGATTTTGTTTTCAGCTGAACCAAATCTTTTATTTTAATAATGGTCTTTAACCTCTTAAAAAATTCTAATAATATCAAATTTATTTACCTCACAGAAACAATTAAGAGAAAATTACATTTCAAAAGTTGTAAACGTGGTTGCTTTTTATTGTTTTTGGAGTAAACTGTTTTAAAATGGCATTGATATAGTAATGTCAAAGGATAAAAACGTACTATTTGCAGTAAAATCATCTATTTTTCTCTCTTAGGTTTCATTAAACTGAGTGTCTGATAAACTAGTATTGAGATTGGTCAAATATTCTGTCGTAAGCAAATGTACTGTAAATAAAAAAATAAATAAGAAATAAAAACAGCTTCATTTCAATTTCTAAAAACTATTAGATAAAACTGAAAAATTTAAATCTGTGGTGCAAGCTTCCATCAGAGTTTTTCATGCCACGTAAAACATGTAAAAATAATAAACATGATAAAAGTATGTGTTTCACTTATGATGCCTTTTGTACATTGCATGTGTATTAGGGTGAATGTGGTATTATAACAGGACAGAGTAGGATACTTTTTCTGTGATGTCAGGGATTTTGCTTTTTTTTTTCTTGATTTCATGGATAATGATCCCATGACCATCTGGGGATGGAAATCCAATGCTCTGTTCACAATTTATGATTGCTCCAGGTGGTCAGAAAATAAATACCTGAATTAATCAAAAGATTGGCTAGACAGCCCTAATGTTGCAGATACTTCAAGCAATCGACATGCTGAGGTGAGGGAATTCCCATCAGGTCAGGCAGAGTGCCTGCAGCGTCTCATTAGAGTTTACGTTACATTATCGTCTCATTTTTGCAACATTTGAGAAGCATACATTATGTTGCAGTGGTGTACATGTGTGGCATACAGGGGTTGGACAATGAAACTGAAACACCTGTCATTTTAGTGTGGGAGGTTTCAGGGCTAAATTGGACCAGCCTGGTAGCCAGTCTTCATTGATTGCACATTGCACCAGTAAGAGCAGAGTGTGAAGGTTCAATTATCAGGGTAAGAGCAAAGTTTTGCTCAAAATATTGAAATGCACACAACATTATGGGTGACATACCAGAGTTCAAAAGAGGACAAATTGTTGGTGCACGTCTTGCTGGATTATCCAGGGTAATGTCAGCATACCACCAAAAAGGACGAACCACATCCAACAGGATTAACTGTGGACGCAAGAGGAAGCTGTCTGAAAGGGATGTTCGGGTGCTAACCCGGATTGTATCCAAAAAACATAAAACAACGGCTGCCCAAATCACGGCAGAATTAGATGTGCACCTCAACTCTCCTGTTTCCACCAGAACTGTCTGTCGGGAGCTCCACAGGATCAATATACACGGCCGGGCTGCTATAGCCAAACCTTTGGTCACTCATGCCAAAGCCAAACGTCGGTTTCAATGGTGCAAGGAGGTCAAATCTTGGGCTGTGGACAATGTGAAACATGTATTGTTCTCTGATGAGTCCACCTTTACTGTTTTCCCCACATCCGGGAGAGTTATGGTGTGGAGAAGCCCCAAAGAAGCGTACCACCCAGACTGTTGCATGTCCAGAGTGAAGCATGGGGGTGGATCATTGATGATTTGGGCTGCCATATCATGGCATTCCCTTGGCCCAATACTTGTGCTAGATGGGCACTGCCAAGGACTACCGAACCATTCTTGAGGACCATGTGCATCCAATGGTTCAAACATTGTATCCTGAAGGTGGTGCCGTGTATCAGGATGACAACGCACCAATACACACAGCAAGACTGGTGAAAAATTGGTTTGATGAACATGAAAGTGAAGTTGAACATCTCCCATGGCCTGCACAGTCACCAGATCTAAATATTATTGAGCCACTTTGGAGTGTTTTGGAAGAGCGAGTCAGGAAACGTTTTCCTCCACCAGTATCACGTAGAGACCTGGCCACTATCCTGCAAGATGAATGGCTTAAAATCCCTCTGACCACTGTGCAGAACTTGTATATGTCATTCCCAAGACAAATTGACGCTTTATTGGCCGCAAAAGGAGGCCCTACACCATACTAATAAATTATTGTGGTCTAAAACCAGGTGTTTCAGATTCATTGTCCAACCCCTGTACATGTGGTGTCTATTGTGATGCTCATGCTTTGGTATTTTTATAGATGTTCATACAAATCAATGCCAGTCTTGCTTTGGTGGTGATCAAATGTATGTATGCTTATATGTCAGATGCGTAGAAAGCTGTGGCTGTATTAAATTATTTTGTGTCTCACTTCTCCCACTAATTATCATAATCTTCTGGTGCATGTCTCTCTAAGTAGATCAGAAGTTTTTAAATCTAGATTACTGCAAGTGCAAAGCTTATTGTCAGAACTTCAGCTTCAGTATGATACAAAAATATTTTGTAGCACTAGTACCAAAGTTAAAGATAGAATTTACATAGAGTTTACATATAGACAGATTGGCAGGTCTCCATCCATCAATCCAACCATTGTCTTCTATTTATCTGAGATTGAGTTGTGGGGTACTCTCCACTCTCTAGCTCATTCTAGGCAAGAAGGAATATACAGCCCCTTCAGCAAATCTTGGGTCTCCCTCATGGAGTCCTCTCAGTGGGACCTGATGGGAAAACCTCCAAAAGAAGGCTTCCAGAATTCATATTTTTTAAATGCTCCATCAACCTGGAATGACCCCTTTCAATGCAGAAGAGCAACAGCTCCATTTCGAGGTCCCATAAGGATGACTGTGCTCCACTTAATATCTATAAAACCTGTACAGACTCCACAAGAGTAGAGCAAATGATGTCTTTTACCTGAGGTGTAAAGAAAAAAGTTATTTCTGGCCAAGATGGAATTTACATTAAACTACGGTGCAGGGCTCTTCCACTGCAGAATACACAGACAGACAGACAGACAGAGACTTTTTGTGTGCAGAGGTGACTACACAAGATGTATTTTTCCATTGTGGCCTCTTTGTGGGGTTTACGTTTGACTTGTCTGAACTTTAAACATGTTTTCCAGCATCAAAGGTGATGTGGCATGTACAAGTCTGGAAACAATGCATAAAAGAAGGTACGTATATCAAAACATCATAAAAACACAATGCATTCAGTAAGAGATAACTTCTGCTGAGGTAGCTAGGGTTGTGCAAATAACAGTGGTCATAGACTGAAAGCAGCACTTTGTTCCTTGACCCTTTGTATCTCTGTGTCAGCAGCATTGGAAAGAGTGCACTCAGCATCACATGACCAGATGCACAGGATGCCATGGGGGCAAAACATGTGGGATTTAGGAGGTGTTTGGACTCTTTAAGCGGAGATCCAGAGATTCAAATGGGGTAAGCAAGCCTCTGAGACCTGTTGTATTTTTTTGCATCTCCTAAAGCAACTCCTGTGTTTTATATGCATAATTTTAGTTCAATGGGACATTTTGTAAGCAAGAAACACATCAGAAATAGTACAGATCTTTAATATTTGTTTAATAATTAAAAACTGTTCATATGAATAACCTTAATTTTGCAACACAGCAACTTAAACCTTCTTTTAAGCCCAAGCGTGCACAGTAATGTTTAAATCAATATCTACAAAAGTGAATTGGCACTAAACCATATACTGTTGGAAAGCCTGTTTATTTCCCTTTAACTGGTGCCACATCTGTAAAGAAAATGCATTTGTGGGCTGAGCTGCTCAGTTGAATGTTGGTTATGCACATGAAAAACTTGCCATTGCCAGTACTGCCAATACCAAACAGCTTTTATATATTATTTATATGTAATACTTACACTAACAGTACTTGGAAAAACACTATTTGTTTTTACAGAAAGCCTAACGTGTTGCTTCCAGCCATTATTAACTCTTCTCTCTTTTCCCCTTCATTGCTTTCCTGATAAAGTGTCCTGTTCTCTTATTTTTCTATTACACACAGCCCTCCATCACTGCTCCGCCCTTTTACCATTCGTCCATCCCTCCCCCTCACCTCAACTCCCTGGAGTAGAGCGATACTGCTGATGCATCACCACCTAAGATAATTTGTTTAAATGACAGATTAGGTGAGTAACTTGATTTGTGTCCAATAGTAGTGTCTGTTACCAATCTAATAAAGCAAATATCCCCACCCCCGTTGCATCTTCCTTTCAACCCTTTTCCTCCTCCAACATTCCCTGCAAACACCCCCCCCCCCCCCCCCCCCCCGTATCTGCAGCAGTAAGCTCCGGTTTAAAGAGGAAAAAGAAGGGAGGGAGATGAGAGGAGCTTGTCTGCTGCGTCTGTAACATGATTGCAGGTAGGGACCGCCAAGGCCTCAGCATAATTGAATTGCGAGGCTTGGAGGCTGCTAGGTTTGGCGAGGCACTCATTGACTCATTGATCGGCACAGAGGGGCCTCAGAAATATGCCTTGCAGTTGTGGCCAATCAATCAAACAATTAAGTCCAGCCTCTTTGCTGGGCATGCTCCATTTAAACAGAACCTTACCGCTCCCGGTCCTGTTCATCCCAAATTAATTGCTGCCCTCCCCACAATGAACCACTCTCCTCCCTTGTGCACCCTGGCCCTCTTTTTAACTTGGGAAAAGGTAAGTGTGAGTTGGCACTTTGCCACCTCTGTAAAGCCTCTGTGTCAGCTCTGACAATACATAATCCTTGCTCTGCAGTCCGTATGCACAAGGGGTTTTTTTGGCTGTGCTTTCCTGTAAAATCCTGTCATGTTTCACCAGATTTTGGAAACACAAGCAAATGTTATGTCAGCTCTTGTCTAACTTGAAAGCTGACACAGTTAGGAGAAATGTATAGGATTTGTTCAACAAGAAGAGGTGAGGGTCATCAGGGTGGCCTTTCTTGCAACAAGACCCTCCTCCTTCTGTCTCTTTTATCCCCATTCTTCTCTTTTCCTCCCTCCACACTTAGGAAAGTAAAAACCTGCAACACCAGAGGGCAAATTGTTCTTCGATCATGTCTGTGTGACTGGAATCCACAGCTGCCATCCTATGGCCATATGGCATTATCATTTTTGTTGACTATGGCAGAGCCTGTCACCTTAAGACCACACCTTCCTGGCATGCCGCCCCAGCAAGCATCTGTCAAAGGGTCTAGTGTGGGTTTAATATCGCTGTCTCATTTACACTCTGCCTTTTTGCTTCCATTCTCCCTCCTTCTTCGCTTTCCTTATCCCACTCTGCCCCCTCATATCTCACCGCCTTCTGTTTCACTACCGACATTTAGGTGGGTAACATTTAGAAGGGTTTTAGAGAGATTGAAACCTCGTGGGTGTCTGCTGAAATCCTTGCCCTTATACCGCGGCCCCTTTCCTTGGCAGAGATAGTGTGTGATAAATCAAACACACCTCGTCTTCAGGAATGTGTCCTTAATCTTTCCAAATTGGCCACCTGGCCTGATTTGTAACCTTGAGGAAAAGTTGAGGATCTGTGCACAGTGATAGGAGGAGCAGCAGCATGTCACACACAAGAGTGCACACACAAGAATAAGCTACATGTTCCTGTACAATCGGTTCTTGCAGATACACACATACACTGCTGTATTCAAAAGAGGCAAATATACATTGTATTGAGAGCATAGGTGCAAAAAATTGTGCTACTAGTGATTTTGTTGAAAAAAAAATTTAACACAGGATTTTATATACATATATTTATATATAATAAATGTTCTCAAATTAAATGTTGGATTTTTATGTTTTTTTCATGTTTTGTTTTTCAGTATGAGATTGTGCTGCTGCAGAAAAACATGAATCTGCTTTAAGACATATTTACCAGAAGTACCAATAAACTTTTCAGGCACTATTTATGTTAATTTTAAGCGGAACTGTTGTCATAGCTACTTACTGAGAATCATTGTGGCATATTGATCACTGATCTCATGCCAAGTCATTTTTGAAAGGGTGATGTGTCTTTTATGTATACCTGTTGTAGACGATGTTGTGTCTGTGAAATGTGAGTCTTATCATTTCGTTTTAAACCTAATGATGGGAATGAGTGCTTCTATTGGCTGTCCAAAAGCAATTACAGCTTCAGGTAAAATTTTTAATATTTCATGACACAGGGTTTACTCTGCATAAAAACAAAAATCTTCCTTTTCTGAGTTTAATTTAGGTCCTACACATCTTATTTCCATTTGTCTCTATCTTGTCACAAATTTATAATCTGTATTAAATCAGGTATTTAGTGAAAGGCAAGTAAAAATGGATATAAACAGTTTTTTAAGAGTTGATAAGATAAACAAAATGCATATAATACTAGGGCTACATATAGTCTCACAAAGGGTTTTTCTGATCGTATGCTGAGCTGCAATGACAAAAACTATCTCTTGCCCTGTAATTATTACACATCCAATCACCAATCTCCAGCTAGCTAAAAAGAGGATCGGGTTAATTACTTCTGATAACGTTCCTCAACCGGTTCCTCAGGCCTTGAGATGTGTCACACCAGGATGGGGGTGGGGTTAATTTAATTGGATAATTTGTCTTCTTTTCTTGTAAGAGTCTATTTTAGTGGCATTTCAAATTAAACTATTTAATGAGCAAAAGGCAAATATGTCTGGTGCACCTGTGGAATTCATTGAAGTTATTGCATGTTTGTATTATGCTAAATATTTTAATTAGTCCCATAATGTATGAAGGTATTTTTTAAACTTTCACAACTTATCAATCAACAAAATCCAAAAAGACCAGGTGAAATGTAATAATTTTAGTATAGCTTTCAAAGTACCCTGCATGCATATTTTTTTGATATTTAATTAGTAATCTCCATGTGGGTTTTTTTATTTTTATTTTTCTGATTTTTAGGTCATAGAGCTACATTAAACAACTGAACTACAGTGCTGCAAAAAGCCTTCTTGTCACACCTAAATGGAAAAAAAGTAATTGCCTCCTAAACCTATTACCTGGTTGTGCCACCTTTGGCAACAACAAATGCCATTAGGCTTTTGTGATAACAGGCACTTTTACATCACTGTGGAGACATTTTTTTCCGCTTTGCAAAATTGTTTAAAATCAGCCACACTGGAAAATATACAAGCAAGACTGACCCGTTTAAGATCATGCCATAGCATCTCAATAGGATTTAATGCCAGACTTTGACTTAGTAACCTCAAATCCCTAATTTTTCTTTTAGCCATTCAGAGGTGGACCTGGTGGAGAGCTATGACACATTGTACGGCTTAATAACCCAAGTGCATTAGAGCGGAACATCACAAACCAATAGCTGTGACACCTTTCTGGAGAGGGGCATCGTCCAAGCTTCTGCAGGCAACAACTTATTGCTCATCCTCTACCGATGATCCACATGGCCCTGTCTTTCAGTGTTTAACCCTTTCTCTCTCCTAGACATGGCAATTGACTGAGCTTTTACTGTGACTAACTCTATGTGCTCTCTTTCAGACTCTAACCTTGAAAAATGGCTCAGAGTTTATCTGTTCTTTCTTTCTATGTGAAACGACTAAAGGAGCTACATCCATTAACATTTACTTTTCCTTCCCATAGAAAGTACTCCTGGATCAGTGCTTCTTTGTTCTCTTTGTGTCTCTGCTCTGTTCTCTCTAACGCCCAGTCGGTCGTGGGAGATGACCGCTCACACTGAGCCTGGTTCTGCTGGAGGTTTCTTCCTGTTAAAAGGGAGTTTTTCCTCTCCACTGTCGCTACATGCATGCTCAGTATGAGGGATTGCTGCAAAGTCAACGCCAGTGACTGTCCACGGTCTCTACATGCTCATCCAGGAGGAGTGAATGCTGCAAGTCACAGACTGGATGCAATCTGCTGGGTTTACTTAGATAGAAAAACTTTTTATCCAATTTGAATAAATAACTGAATCTGACTGCACTGTTCAGTGATTAGGATTAATTGGAATGTATGAACCTGACGTTTGTGAAGTGCCTTGAAACAACATGTGTTGTGAATCGGCGCTATATAAATAAACTGAATTGAATTGAATTGAAACTGAATTACTAATCCATGACTTGTAGGGAACAGAATTGATGGTTCCATCAGCTATTGTTAATGCGATGTTGTGTGTATTTTGGTCCTTTACATCACAAGAGGCACAAGAATAGAGCTTATCAGCTGGTGTTAAACGTTATGGGTTTTAGCAACTTCTGATAGATTTTTATATAATCTAAAACATCTGAGTTACATTAGGGTGCAAGGGGATTATCCTCAAGTCTTAGTGCCAGAGCTAAACTTTGACGACCTCTGAAGCAAAGATGGATATTGCCATGGACAGAGAAGCAGACCCAAACAGCGCCTTGGTTTGTCTTATAGTTTAACTGCTAATATGTTTATATTCACGTTTGACTTTTTCTATCTTATTGGTTTCGATGCATATTTATCACTCATAAAATGCTACATCAAGTAGTCTTTCTACTTCGGCTATACATTTAGCTTGTACAGAACATCAACAGGTAAATATAATTTATATCTATGCTGGACTGATGCACGAAGGAAATATTTGTCACATTTGCCCACACATGGAAGCTCTAAAAGACAAACTTTACTGTGCCAATAACATGGCTAAATTTTAAACTTTTTTAAACCTTCATACAGAGGAAAAACAGATTCTAATTTTAAGTTGAATATGACACATTTTTAGAAAGAACCCATTTCATAACACCAACAGAATGTATTATGAGATATTTTGCAAACTTTTGTTATTAGGATAAAAGTTGCACAATAAAATACATTTGATGAGAAATAAAATCTATACAGGAAATACAGACTGCAACATGTAACAGTTTTCTACATGACATAATAAGACTGGAATAGGCTATTTACAAACCTTTAATTCGTACAACTGTTGTAAAATAACATTTTGGCTGGTGGTGGGTGCGAGGCAATCCATAATCTCACCTTAGAGCATCGAATAGCTGGAGCTGGTTACAGAATGCAAGTATATGTAATGTAAAGGAGGAAATTTTATTGAAAACATGCAAATAAAGTGAAAAAAAAAACAACAAGGACCAAAGAAAGACACAAAGAAAGGTGGGGAGACGCCAGGAAGAAAGGAAGAATGAAACAAGGAAGGGTACTAAAAAGGGTGGGGGTCAGAAGGAGGAAAGAATAGAAAGAAGGACACGATGAAAAAAGGAAAAAGAAGAAGTACAACACAAGGATGGAAGGACAGAAGAAAGAATACATAGAAGAAAGGACACAAGAAGGGAGAGAAGAAAGGGCAAAAGGAAGCCAGTCAGGAAAGAAACAAGGAAGGAGGGAGGGAGGGAAAAGGCAAGAAAAGAAGAGAACACACAAACAAGACACAAATGAGGCAATATGAAAGAAAGTAAAGATAGAATGTAAGAAACAAAAAAGGAAGATAAGAAAAAAATGACACAAGGAAGGGCCAAGGTCACAAAGACGAAAAAATACAGCCAAATGGAATCAGCCAAAAAAGGAAGGACAGAAAGAAGAGAGGTAGGGCACAAGGATGGAAGGACAGAAGAAAGGAATGATTGAAAGAAAGACATATAGAGGAAAAGAGTAAGGGCAAAAGAAAAGGAGGAAGAAAGGACAGCGAAGAAAAAGAGAAGGAAAAGGAAACATAAGGAAGAGATAAATTAGGAGGAAACCAAGGACACAACATTTAGACAATGAAGAATAAAGTCTGGAAATACTATTATTTCAATACTCTGAAATATAGTAAAATCCATACATTGCTGTAGGAATCTTGTCTTTATGATTGTTTTCTCATTCAATAGTATCTATGTTTGTTCTGGTCTCACACAATAATAAACCATAAATATATGTATATATATATATATATATATATTATATATATATATATATATATATATCGATCTTGGCTGGAAGTCTTCAATAAATAACCCATAATAATGATCAAACACAGATAAATACATGTTCTTGTTGCTGAAATACTCCCAGATTCAAAACCATCATATTATCAATTCATTATTTAATTCCATGTGCAGAACTTGAATGTAGTTTAAATGTGGCTGGGGGACTCTGGTGTGTGAGAGAATGCTCATTTAATGATCTGAGGACCGCAGATAGCAAAAAAAATCCATAAAACTGTGGTTTCTAATTTTCACGCTGTGATGGGTTAGGTTCGACTGCAAGCCTGTACTCGTGCAGCCATCTGGGAGAAGACAGGGAGCATTCACAAAATCTGTTACACCACCGCATGCAGAGAGAACATGTACAATTAATGTTCTGTGGAAAAATGAGAAATGTGGGGGATCATTGAAAGTGAATGAGCACAAACTGAAAGTACTGGATCGGCTAAGTCTTCCCTGAGGCTAAAAACCACAGCACTTTCAGGAGGAGATGGTAAAATTAAGACTGCTAGGTTATATGATTGAGAGCTTTTTCTTTTTGGTGGATTTAGATGCATTAAGACTCATTTTACCCATTCGCTTTTTCCTGTTGGGTAGGGCAAAGATTTCCAAATGTATCAGATCATTAATGTAAAGAAGTTGAATTTTAATTCACATTTTCTATTCATATTTTTTTTTGCTGTTGTATTTGCTGCACCTTCATGAATGACCCACCCCAGATCTTTCTGCAAAGCAAGCCTCAATGTATTTCCTGCTGAGAATCAATAACACAATAGCTTCCCCCCCCCCCCCCCCCCCCTCATTGAAACAGACATATTTGCATTTAATTCCTGCATAAATCTTGGAGTATCTCTGCACTTCAGGGAAAATCTGTAACTGTCTGCCCTCACAGCTGCATAAATACCCTGAACAGGGAAATCACAGCCAGTATTTGAATTTCTGATCAGGAGTCTGTTTGGCTCTATGTCAGCAACTAGATGACCTTCACTCATGTCTATTTGAAACATGCATAGATTCTTGTGAGGGGGAGGAGTAAAATGGGGGTGGGCAATGAAATTGGTGGTGTCTCAGTTCCATTGAGTTGCTGAATTTCTCCTAACCTGCCTCTGACAGACAATTGGGAAGAAGTAGAGGATGGAAGAAAACAAAGTAGGTATGAATGAAAGAAAATATTTACTTAACTGTGGACTTAAAAAGAATGAGGTGGACATTTCAGGTATTACACAGTCTAAATAGGATAAACACTGGTGTTGGGATGCTGCAGGATTACTACAAAGTGCATTTTTGTATTACAAGACAGATCTGATAAGTTACCCAAGGGGTGGCTTCAATATGTTATCCTGATGGATAATGGCCATGCATCTCTGGAACAGAACTTGAAACTTCTGATGTCTAGCCTTATTGTAAAAAATGTTGGACAAACACTGAACACTGCAAGTGTAAATGTTAAAACAAATGCCTGTCTTAAAATACCCTTAACTAACAAAAAGAGGAAATAAATCATGTTACAGTGCTGTTTTCAAATGTTTAGTGTACTTTACATTTTATTGTGAAGAACATACAAACCACAGTTGTGATCAACCATCCTCTTCTTAAGCAAATCCAGAGCAAGATATTTTTTTTCTAAGAAGGGATGACATAAAGTTTTGCATTGTTGCAGGACAAGCGGATGTGCTCAGACTGGCAGAACACAGAGTTTCAGAATATTCTTCCATTTACTGTTATGCATGTTGGAGCATCTGCCTCTTTATCTAATCTCACATTGTGCTATGCAGATGCTCTATCTGCACTAATGAAGAATCACAAAGCTCAGCATACTAAGTGCTTGAGGTTGCTCCAGTGTATGGCAATCTAACCCAGCTAATAATTATTTAACTACTCGGGGGCACTCATAGACCATATAGACAGCATGATCCTTTCATCAACAGATGATGCCCAGGCTATTGCAAAGTATTAAAGTAGTAAAAAAAACAAGACACTTTCAGGTGATGTCAGATTTAACATAGGCCCTTCATTTCATTACACACACAAAGGAAAACAGGTATATCGGAAGCAACACACATTCTTCATAGACATGACAGGACATCACTGGGCAGGTGCACAGCAGTGGCGATTGCTATAAGACTGCAAGGGCAGCTCAGCTTCCCCTAAAATGTCAAAAAATAAGTGATTAAATATATACTGTTGTGTGTACATGTCAACGCGCTCAACTTTTGTTCAGAATCAGCTTCTTATCACTGGTAACGACGCGGCTTTCCTCTCACTCATTCCCACAGCTTCACAGTGCTTTAAAAAGTGAGTTCAATAGCGAAGCAAAAATGCTGGGCTTTGTCCCACCCATCGGACGCTCAGCGTCTCTGGGGGTCTATCGGGCAGCCTCGGCTGCAGCGAAACGAGACGAGTCATTGGATAAATGCTGAGCTTTGTCCCACCCATCGGATGCTCAGCGTCTCTGGGGGCTATGGGGCAGTGGGCTGGCCTCGGCTGGCCCGGATGCTCAGCTTCTGCATGATGATTGGATGATCTGTCTGAGGCTGAATCCCTTTTTGATTGACAGCGAAATGAGCAAATCAGCGAATCAGCGATCTTGAAATTGAGCTTCCCCTCCTTGAAAGACCATCATCCGCCACTGGTGCACAGTCAAGTTCAAATAATAAAGAAAATACAGACTACCAAAATATTGGAATAAACACAGGTCAACTGTACACTTTTCACATTTCATGTTTGTAGATATCAGAACATGTAATGCAAGATAAGAAACTGTACGAAAACAGCTTTACAATAAAAAATCCACTAACACACATTCGATATCCCTGAATAGAAGAATGATAAGAGGACAGTGTTTTGTTTTTTTCATTATTGTTTGAGCAAGACCTGAGGCTCCCAGAATAAAAAGATTGGGAACCATTGACTTTATCCCACATATTGAATACTGCGATAAACACATAAAAGTATGTGACAAATGAGGGTGGCATGTTTTTTCAATCAGCAGCAGGCACCATGTGAAGTTGTAAACTTTGCCTTAAGAATGATTAAGGCCACCAGCAAAAAGCTAATGAACCAGCTAAAGAAAACTAGCAGAAAAACAAGGCAAGACTGGGCGAGTTTATGTAAGCTGTAATTTACACAAAATGGACTCATATTGTTTTTAATTAGGCTTCACATAAGTGTTACAAGATGAGCCACAAGCACGAGAGGAACTGGAGATCAACTGACTTGAAAACAAACAAAGCAACAGAAACAGAAGCACAGAGTAATGTGGCATGGAAGGTAACAGAGCAATGGAGAATGGAAAAATCTGGCAGCGAGGGATATAAACTGACTTTTAAACTACTGGGAAGGTGTATGAGTTGTATAAAAAGCAGGTGTGAATAATTAGTGGAACACAAGAGCAGAACACAAGAAAGAACTTACCTCTAAAGAAAGAAACAAACCGGTACGGAATACCATTAGTGACAATAATCAAACAACCAAAAATGAATCCAAATACCATAACAAGTTTCACCCAAAACAATGAGACCCACAGATCATGACAGTCCAGGACCTTTTCCAGGAACTGGGGACTTTTTCCGCGTTAATTTCCTGTTTACACTGCATATGCCAGATTACCAGGGTAGAGATCTTGTCCAGAAAATGGCTCTGTAAGGGAGGTAGGACTTTTTTAAAATCTGGATTAGTTGAATTTATCTGTTCAACCTCCTGTACATTTCATATTTTGTTGACTTTACCTGTAACATATTAAAATCTCCAATTTCTCCTTTAAGTTGTCTATTCAGGCAAATTGAAATTGCCCTCCGGTTTAATGAATATTTTAGAGTTTTAAATTTGTTAGAATATGGTTTAAAAAAAGGTGTTTTATTAAAAGATTTAAAAGAAACAGGGGAGGTCCTGTGTGTATGTATGAACAATGCATTTTGGGTTCTCTTTTTAGGAGAGATTGTTTAGTCAATCATTAAATTGATAGATCCAATTTCCTCTGAGTTTGGAGGGATTATAATGTAGTTTCACATCGTGACTGCTGTAACAGAATCAAATATTAACCTACACATGCCTAAATCCAAGAAAATCTGCTTATATTCTGTCCACGTTCTCATTAAAAAACAGTGGTGCAACAATGACTCCACTCATAGAAACATTTGAACACATTTCTACATTTAATTAATCCTTCAACAAGTTTGATTTAAAACTGTGTTGTGTGGGTATTAAATCTGTTCCTTATTAAATGTTTGCTCAGATCTAGAAAATTATTACAGACAATCTAGCCCTTATCATTTGCCTTTCTATTTTAAAACATATCCAGTAACAGTTAGTGGGTTCAAGTACCACTCTGACAACCTACCCTGTCTCATCTGCTCTGATGTGAAGGAATTAAGTTTGTTTAAACAGTTGCACAGTCAAGTTCAAAATACAAACAATGCAACTAAAGATTGAGATAAAAATGTTTAAATCATAATGCATAAATAAGGATGGACCTTCTATATGTTTACAAAGTTAATTCAGATAAACAAGAAAGGTCACGAAAGAACTGTCTGATTCAAATGTTAAATCCCCAAGATGACATAACATGTGACTAATGCGTCAATAAAAGCTAAACTGTTAGGGGTAATTTTTTTCTAGACATGTGTCAAACAAGGAAAAGACCCCAGTATACTAAGATAATTTATCACTGATCTCAGATTTTACCTCCCATGTCAGAATGGATGCTCTGTGCAACATGAAGTTTTAACTAATCTACCTAATAAAAATATTTATTTTGAAATGCACTTCAGACGTGCAGAAAAGCAGCTTGAATTCACTGACTGAGTGCCGAATACAGTCTGACAAGTTTAGAGTGATGAAGAATGAAGGAATTAGTCAAACCAAACATTTATCCACCCATTTGTTATGCCAGCAAAGCGTAATTGCTCACAGAATCACACTCTGGGAGAGCAGAGGCTCTCCTATTACTGTAACTCAGTTGAGCTTTTGATGTGCTATTTTGTTGGCTGTGCACATGCTTTTACCAGAAATCTGTGCTGCCAAGGCAATTTAACATGCAAAGGTTAAAGAGGTAATTCATTTATATTTCGAAAAAAAAGTCAAAAGTCTCAATTCAGCTTCCTTATCGTAAATATCAGTTTTGAAGGTTTAGTAGCTGATTAGAAAAGAAATCAGGATTTATTTTCTGAGGAACATGAATGTGTTGCTAATTTCTGTTTTATTTCTCTACAGTTTTTTTTTTTACTAAATGGTCCTCGGGCAAAAATCTAGAAAGTAGAAAAGCTGAAAGACAAATTTATTTAGAGATGTAAATCTTATATGAACCAACAGAGAAAAACGGAAGCAAACTCATAACTTTCTGATCAACTTTTAAATGACATTTGTATGATATTGATTGTTAATAATCAAAATAAGTATAAAAGTTGTCAAGCTCAATTTCATTTCAAACCTAACCATCTGTGGCTGTTGAATGTTAGACCATACGCTGAATAAGAATCAGAACCTTTGATGAGTAATAACATCAGGTCCTTTTGAGGGGCTGGCAGGTGATGGTGTGGAAAACTGCCCATTTTGACAATGACCCATAAATTGAGATCTAGTCAGGCGTCCGCCTGTCTGTCTGTATCTTTATTGGCCAATGTTCAAATGTAATGGCCAGTCAATTAGATGTAATCTGTTATCAGCTATAACTGCTCTGCATACCTCCCATTTTGAAAATGGGATACAGACCTCACTTCTCAGGCTGGTTATGAGAAATGATTCCCCAAGACTCTGAACAAAGTGGAGATGTTGTCCTTTGCAAAAATATACATCTTTTACCTGTTTTACCTTATTTCACAGTAAAAAACAAACAAACAAACAACAAAACAAGTTTTTTAGTTGTAGGCCATGATAGACCTGTAAGATCTACTTTAAAATTGTTCAGACATTTACAGCCATCACACTATTGCAGACGAAAGTAACAATCTGCTGCAGGGAACTCCTCTCTTTCAAAGCTGCATGACCAAATCATGACACTAAAGAAAAAGATAAAACTGATTCGATAAAAGCACAATAAAGCATGGTCATAACGGTTTGGTCAATGTTAAAATGGCTGAGCTTCCTTAAGCAGAAAGGGCGCTGGTGGGCCTATTTACACACAGTTTCACAGTTCGCTTCAAAGTTAAATTTTTCAGCTAAAATAGTCCCAAGATATTTATATGTCTCCACACTCTCAATGGCTTGGCCTTTAATTAAATTGACTTTGTGCTTGTGAGGTTTCCTCCTCAAATCAATGATCATATTTTTGGTCTTACAAGTGTTAAGATGAGTAAGATTCCTCACACCACTGGGCAAAGTAATCGGTTATCGAGCCGTGGCTGCTTTCACTTTCTTTAAGAAGGCTCACAATAACAGAATCATCTGCATACTTTATGATGAACCTGTTGTCATGTCTGTTCTGACACCCATTTGTGTATAGAATAAAAAGTAGAGGTGACAGTGCGCAGCCTTGAGGTGACCCAGTGGAAGTATGTAAATCTGAGAGACAGTTGTTCAGTCTCACTCTCTGTGCCCTTTTAATTAAAAAATCTAAAGTCTAAAGTCCAACCAGCCACATTCTTACTTAAGACAAACTGTTCAAGGAGCCTCTTGAATAAAATGTGAGGTTGGATTGTATTAAAAGCCAAGGAAAAATCCACAAATAAAAGTCTGGCGTGTGTCCCATTCAAATCCAGGTGTTTAAAAAGCAGGTTTAGCAGAGTGAGAGTTGCATCCTCTACTCCTCCGTGAGGCCTTTAGGCAAACTGCATGGGGTCTAAAAAATGTTCAGTCTGCTTTAAAATCTCACTTCTAATTAGCTTTAGCTGGTATGAGTGTTGGAACTACCCTAAAGTAGAAAGCCAGCTTCTTTGTTCACGGTGTGAGTAGAAAATGTGACCTGCAGTTTCAAATAAAAGCCATCTCAACTGCATTCTGTTGCCTCGCCTCCTTCCCGCACGCAGAATGATTTGCCGGTCAAAGTGACAAGTGGTGTCAGAAGAGGGATTGTGGAGGAACAATGAAGCAATGATGACAAGAGGTGGGAAAAGAACTAATGAATCTGGGAGTCCAGAGAGTACTGCAGCCGCGAGTGGGGCGGATGCTGCTACTGGAGCTAGCGCTGATGACAAACTGGATCAGCTGGCCAGTCTTGTCAAATCACTGATACAGTCTCAAACGGCTCGAGACCAGCAGATTGAGAAGGAAGCAGAGCGCCAAGAGGTGAGATGGAAGGGTTTACAACATCAGTTTCGACAACTCCAGGCGTATGTGGAGGAATTGAAAGAGGAACGACAGTATAATGGCGACAGGGTGGGGGAGGATCCTCACACTCATGATGGTGAAGGAGACGGCCATGATGATGGACAAGGTGAGATGACCTACCAGCTACCAGCTGCGCAGAGAGAGCCAAAGCTGCTTCCACTGACTTCTGAAGATGATGTTGAGCACTTTTTAACAACTTTCGAGAGGATGGCTAAGGTGTGTCATTGGCCTAAAGAAGAGTGGGCAGTTTGTCTGGTTCCACTACTGACTGGGAAAGCACGTAGTGCTTATGTGCTGATGGACCTTGCACATTCTCACGTTTATGACAAGGTGAAAGATGCTATATTGACCAAATATGAGATAACGGTCGACACCTATAGAAGGAGGTTTCGATCCCTGGACGTTCATCACGGTGAGACACCAAAATAACTTTATGTTCGACTCAAGGACCTGTTCTATAAGTGGGACAAACCGGAGAAGTCATCAGTGAAGGACATTTCAGAATTGATGATCATGGAGCAGTTTCTGAGGATGGTGAATCCAGACTTGACGGTGTGGATCCGAGAACAAGCCCCAAAGTCTGTAGAGGAGGCTGTAAGTTTGGCAGAAGTCTTCTTGTCAGCAAGGACGGGAACCAGAAGAACCAACTTTGGGCGTAATCACTTCCCTACAGGAAGAAATAAGTCTGACGGGGGTGAAAGGGGTGGTGTTATGGGTCAGACTAGGAGTTATCCCGCTACTAAGTCCTTTTCTGTAGCTAAACCCAATCCTGCTAAGAATTATTCCTCCTCAAAACAAGACGTAAGGTGTTTCCAGTGTAACAGGATAGGTCACACACAGTATACATGTCCTGCCACTACAAGGAGTGAGCCCTCCCTTCTGTGTTCCATCCCTAGACCATCATCCCCATTCCCGGCCCAGGAACTTGCTCACACAGTCCCGGTGCTCGTAAATAGTCAACGTGAAACAGCTTTATTAGATACAGGAAGTTTCAAATCTGTGGTTCTTTCTAGCCTGGTGCCAAGAGAGCTTTGGACTGAGGTTAAGACAAAAATAAGTTGTATTCACGGTGACGAAATGGAGTATCTGGTAGCTGAGATTTATTTAACTATAGGAGGTCAAATCTTTTCATTACCTGTAGCATTAGCTCCAAAGCTGCTGTATGCTGTCATTTTGGGTTTGGATGTTCCCACATTGACTAGTTTAGTGTCAAACGCAGAAGCTGAATCTTTGAATCTCCCTAATAGCTATAAAGAACCACAGGTCAAGACTCAGGACACTGCACTCTTGCAGAAAAATGTCCCCACAAGGACAGAAGCAGAACCTTTTTCCCCAATCTGTAGCTTGGTCACTACTAGAGCCCAGAAGGCACGGAACCCACTTCAAGAATTACCATTCTATGATGTGGATTAGAAGGTGGGCCCGGAAAAGCCATTTAAATCCAGAGCTGATAGGAGAAGGGATAGGTTTATGGGTACGGACAGAAGGGATGTGGGTGAAAAGATGAAACCCTGCTCTTTATTTGACTTTGATATTCCTTCAGATGTTTCTGCCTATCAAAGATCAGACCCAACATTAAAACCATGGTTTGACAAGGTCACTGAAGCTGAGGGGAAGAAGCAAGGAAAAATAAATGCCCTGGAAGATGCAACTTATGTGGTGAGGAATGGTGTCCTTTATCAGGTTAAAGGTGAATCAGAAGCCATTGCTCTACCACAGCAGTGGAGGGGAAAAGTGATGGAACTCGTTCATTCAGTTCCTTGGGCGGGGCACCTTGGGTTTCAGAAATCTCTCCGTAGAATAGCAAGATGGTTTGTGTGGCCAGGTATGTATACACAAGTACAACAGTTCTGCTCTTCTTGTGACACGTCAGTTGACTGCAAACAGAGGTGTTTCTAGAGCTCATCTAAAGCCATTGCCTATCACAGATACACCATTTGAAAAGATAGGAATGGATGTGGTAAATCCTATGGAGAAAAGCTCCTCCGGTAACAGCTACATTCTGGTTATCTGTGCTTATGCTACTAGATACCCTGAGGCTTTTCCTTTAAAATCAGTGAAGGCTAAACAGGTAGCTAGTTGTTTGCTGCATCTGTTTTCGCGAGTAGGCATTCCTAAAGAGATCCTTACCGACTGTGGGACTAATTTTCGGTCAAAACTTTTAAAGCAGGTTTATCAGTTGTTAGGTATAAAGGGTATAAACACCACCCCTTCCCATCCCCAGTCAGACGGGCTGGTGGAACGTTTCAATCAAACACTAAAGAACATGCTGCGGATGTTTTTTTCAGAGACGGGCACAGACTGGGACAAATGGCTGCCCTATATGCTTTTTGAATATAAGTTCCACAAGCATCCACTGGATTTTCTCCATTTGAGTTGCTGTACGGACGACAGGTGTAGGGGCCGTTGGATCTTTTTAAAGAACAATGGGAGAGCCCAAGTCCATCGGGTGAGCATGTGTTGTCCTATGTGATAAAAATGAGAGAGAAACTTGAACAAATGGCTGTGTTGGCACGTCAGCACATGAAGGAAGCTCAAACTAAACAAAAAACCTGGTATGATAAAAATGCCAGTTTATTTCCTGGACAGCAAGTGTTGTTGTTGCTCCCTACCCGTGACAATAAGCTTCTCGCAAAATGGCAGGTCCACACGATGTGTAGGGAAGCTTAACTATGAACTGTATATGCCTGAGAGGAAGAAGAAATATCAAACCTTCCGTATTAATCTTCTGAAACAATACCACAGGTCACCACAACAGTTTACTATGTCAGCTGCATCACAGTTATCTCACCAGGATCCACTGCAGAGTGAGGAGCGTGCAGAGACTGTTTTGCCTCAACTCTTGTGTGTGTGGTGGATGATGAAGAGGAAGATGAGCTATTCTTTCCAGCTCGTGGCTCTTTAGCAGTCTCAATTTCTCTCTCCCATTTCCAGTCGTCTCAGCAGCAGGACATAAAGCCCCTTTTGGATCCAGAGCTGTTTTTGTAAAAACCCGTGTTCACAAGCTTGATACAACACCGGGTTCACCTTAGAGATGACGCCGCACCTCGTAGGAAGGCATCTGACTTTGCGGCGGCGTACCTGGATGACGTGGTGATTTTCAGCCAGACGTGGGAGGAGCATGTTCATTATTTGCAGCATGTTTTACAGCTTATCAGATCCGCAGGCCTTACCATTAACCCCCACAAGTGTAAGTTGGCTCAGAGGCAGGTAGAGTACTTGGGCTATGTGGTGGGAGATGGACAGGTTAGACCTCAAGTGGGAAAAGTGGAAGTTATTCGGGCATACCCCATACCTACAACCAAAAGGAAGGTCCGTGCTTTTGTTGGGTTAGTGGGGTGCTATAGTAAGTTCAGGGCTGCTGTTCTGACAGATTTAACAAAGGTCTTTGCGCCAAATAAAGTCAAGTGGACTGAGGAGTGTGATAAAGCTTTCAAGGACCTGAAGTCTGCGATCTCCAGTGACTCTGTTCTCTACAGTCCAGACTTTGATGGCCCATTTCTATTGCAAACTGATGCCTCTGGAATAGGCCTGGGTGCAGTGTTAATGCAGGACATTGATGGTGAGAGACATCCCATTGTTTTTCTCAGCAGGAAGCTTCAAGACCGAGAGACCAGGTATTCCACAGTTGAAAAAGAATGCCTTGCAGTTAAGTGGGCTGTGGAGTCACTGCGGTACTATTTGTTGGGAGCCATTTTACCCTTGAAACAGATCATAGGGTGCTGAAATGGTTGCACCAAATGAAAGACTCTAATATGCGTATTGCAAGATGGTATCTGTCATTGCAGCCTTTTGACTTCACAGTGCAGTATCGGTCAGGGAAGTCTAACCTTGTCGCTGACTCTCTATCTAGGATGTATGAAGATTGAGCAATTGTTTTCCTGGGTGAAGGGGGAGGAAATGTGACGGAGATTAGGGGCTCCATCCCTATAAGTGATTATTGATATTATATTTATTTATAGAACAAATGCTGTTTTTTAAGTTTTATTTTAGTTATAGTGATATTTATTTAAAAATTCTTTCAGGCAGAAGGACTGGCCATCTTTCTTGGACAGGGGGAATGTGGGGAAGTGTCAGGTTAGTTGTTGAGTCTTATCTTTGGGTGTGTCTCCTTGGTAGGGTGGAGCATACCATTGTCAACTAAGAGGGGAGGTGCTCTGCAGAGTTAGGTTAAGTTATATTTAATTTTTTGATTGATTGCAGATTAATTTAGTCTAATGATTTGCATGCTTGTAAATGTTTATAGGTACCATTTATTGTTTTGTGTTAGGTGGGGTGAATTGTTGTGGTGAACCATTTCTTGTTTTATTTTGTCACCCCTTTAGTTGGTATGAATGTTGGAACTACCCTAAAGTAGAAAGCCAGCTTCTTTGTTAACGGTGTGAGTAGAAAATGTGACCTGCAGTTTCAAATAAAAGCCATCTCAACTGCCGGTCGAAGTGACGATGTCCTTGCTAAAATCACAGGTATCAAAACAAATTAAAAGCATTTGCCAGATCAGAGTCTGAATTAAAACCATCTAAAAGAGCTGCCATGTGGCTTCTGAAGGCCAGCAATAGTCTTCCTGCTAGGCTATGCCGAACCAAGTTTGTTTGTGGCCATTTTCTTCTCCAATTCGTATTTGTACTTTTGTTTTGCTTTTAAAATTTCAAGTTTTAATTCTCGTACTCATACTCGTCATCTTCCGCTTATCCGGAACCGGGTCGCGGGGGCAGCAGACTCAGCAGAGACACCCAGACGTCCCTCTCCCCAGACACCTCCTGGGCCTCCTCCCGGTGGGACGTGCCTGGAACACCTCCCGAGGAACGCGTCTAGGAGGCATCCGGTATAGATGCCCGAGCCACCTCAACTGGCTCCTCTCGATGTGGAGGAGCAGCGGCTCTACTCCGAACCCCTCCTGAATGGCCGAGCTCCTCACCCTATCTCTAAGGGAGTGCCCGGCCACCCTACGGAGGCAGCTCATTTCAGCCGCTTGTATCTGGGATCTCGTTCTTTCAATCATGACCCAAAGTTCATGGCCATAGGTGAGGGTAGGAACGTAGACCGACCGGTAAATCGAGAGCTTCGCTTTTTGGCTCAGCTCTCTCTTCACCACAACGGACCGGCACAGCGCCCCCATTACTGCGGCAGCCACACCGATCCATCTATCGATCTCCCGCTCCATTCTTCTCTCACTCGTGAACAAGACCCCGAGATACTTGAACTCCTCCACTTGAGGCAGGAACTCCCCTCCAACCTGAAGAGGACAAGCCACCCTTTTCCGGTTCCAGTTTTAATTCTTTTGATGCTAAATGCTGGTCAGGAATTGTGCCTTGTTTAAAAGCAATTGATTTCTTGCGTAAACAGGACTTGACTGATTTAGTAACCCATGGTCCATTATTTGGATATATTTTAACCCTCATACATGGAACTATCATGTCTCTGCAAAAAGTAATATAAGAGCATGTAACATCCATCAATGAGTCTAAATAATCACCACATGATTGTTTAAAAACATCCCAGTCAGTACCCCTAAAACATTCTTGCAGAGAGAGAACTGATTCCTTTGTCCAGTCTTTTATGTCTTTGGCTTCGAGTTTTTTCTCTCTTCAGAACAGTCTTGTAAGTGGGCAGAAGATACACGCAGTTATGGTAAGCAGAGCCCAAAGGAGGAAGAGGAACATCTTTAAAGCATTCTTCACTGTTCCATACCATAAATATAAAGTCTTATCACGTCTTGTTGAGCAGGAGACATATTGACAAAACTTTCTTAATGGTTTTTTAAGAGAAGCGTAGTTAAAATCACCTAGAACAAAGTTTGGTGCATCAGGGGAGATGGAATGCAGTTTCTGTACAACATCGAAGATTGTGCTGGAGGCAGAGGTAGGGTCTGCTTTCAGATGAATGTAAACGATTGATATGAAAAGCTGGGGAAACTCGCGGGGAAGGTAAAAGGGCCGTAATGACACAGATAGCTGTTTAATGTGCTGTGTACAAATATGCTATCTTATTGTCACAGAAGAACAGTAACGCCTGTTAATATATAGACAGACACCTCCTCCTTGAGATTTCCCCGTTACCTCTGCCTGTCGGTCCAGCCGAAGTGAAGCCCCAATATCTTCAATGGATAAATCAGAGTCCAGGTCCCCCACAGTGAGCCATGTTTTAGTGAGGGCCAAAACGCAGCAGTCTTTGAAATCCTTTTTGTAACGAACACTACCTTGGAGTTTGCGAGTTTTTTCCTTAGGGACTGCACCTTTTGCCTAGATGAGAGAAGGAAGGGGAAGCCGATCACCATGTTGTTTCCTCAGCCGAAGTTTACAATCTGCCCGTCTTCCCCACTTTCTTTTACTGGCGGCTCTCTCCGGATGAGATCCGGTATTTGTGGATTAAAGTCTGACACTGGAGCTAAGGTGGCAACATTTGTAAAAGTGAATCTCTTGAGTACTGAAGCCTGACTTCGCAAGCAATACCGACAAATTCGCCGGCACACAGCTGATTGATCAGCTGATTCACCAATAACCACAGCCCGAAGTATAAAAGGGAGTCCATTTTAGCTTGCCGGTGTTGGTGCCTTTGATACGCAGGTTGCAAAAGCTTTAAAACATGATAAAAACATTAAAACTTTAAAACTAAAGGAAATGTTTAAAAACAAACAAAAAAAACAACATGCCCTCAACACGCACTCGTATCCACTGCTAGTTGCTGCGTGCGCATGAGCCACATGTTAGACTATGTCTGTCCCCCCCTAAGTTACCTTATTTCATACTATGTGATAGAGAAACTGAAAAGATTCACTCTCTCAGCATGACAAACTCTTATTTTGACTCCAACAGCATAGCAATTGGGTTTATTTTCTCGTAATTCATTTATCCCTCTATCTTCTATAACCATTCAATCATTGCAAAGCTACGGTGCAACAAGGCCCTGTATCAACATACTCCAGAAACTTAACAGGAATTGATTTCCCCTAAATATGCTTAATATTTACACATTTACGCAAACACAGTTTTAGACACAACAACATGGCAAAATAAAGATTGCACAGCCATCTGTCTTGTGTATGTTGGTGTATTGAAAAATGTGTTAAGTGGGTCTAAATGCTGGGAATATTAAGTGTATTTTGTGGATCCTTTAGTAGTATCCTGTCTTTTTAATGAGCTCTCTCTCTAAAAAGTGCATGTATACTAAGATTAATGGGCGGCAACTTAGTGTTGTGCTCTGTCATGACCGGGTAATTAACTTTTACATGAGGTCACCCTCTCTCTATCTGTTGGGTCAGATAACCACAAACAATGTCTTAAGTTTCTCTTTCAGTTTCAAACATCTGTTCTCTCAAGGTGAGTGAACTTTTAGGATAGTGAAGCAGGTGATTAAGCAATGTTTTTATGGAGTCACTGCGACAACATTTCAGTTACAGTTATACTGTTTCTATTGTAGTAGTGTGTACAACATGTGACCTACGGCACTCATAAAGGTGGGATTTTTGTCCAAAAATCAGAGGCAGTCTTGTATACGCCTTGTGATGAAGTTGTATATGCTTCAGTGTCAACTGCTTAGGCGGGCGATATGGGAGTGCTATTTCCCTATGGTATTCTGTCTTCCAAGGCGACTGAAGCAAAAGACTGAAAATGCAATAGTGTGTTGGGTCTTTATGAACTCCCACTATTTTCAGTCTACAAACAAATAAACCAACAGTATATACTTTAACACACATATCCCTGACCTAAAGTTAGGGCCATCTGCTTCAGTGCATAAATGGGCATAATCTTGCAATCCCTTAGTTTTCTGAGTCAATACTACAACCTTCCATTAAAGAACAGGTTTAATTTTTTTTCTCTCTTTTATTTGGCATAATCTTTTGAGAAAACGGTCAATTAATTTCCAAGACAAAACCTGCAATTGGTAGTGCCCGGGAAAATGCAAGGCAAATTTATTTATATAGCAAAATTCACCAACAATAATGGAGACATAAGAAAACACAAAGGAAAAGAAGTACATAACATTGGCATGATTAATGTAAAGACTACAAATTTAAATGTTTAATAGTCAAAGGCAACTCCAAATGAATGGGGTTTTAACCTTAATTTTAAAGAGCTCAGGGATTCAGCATTTTTGCAGTTTCCTGGAAGTCTGTTCCAGAAAACTAAATTGTTCAGGAAATAAATCCAGTTTTTCTGGATAATTGTGGCAAGCTCTCTTGAACCTCTAACACTGGTGATAAGAGAAGTGTGGACCCCAAGTAATATTAATGATATCGTTTTTGCTACACAAACAGGTACTGTACGTTGAAGACATTTTGGTGGTCACGTTAGCCTCCCGAGGAACATACACATGCATTCTGTTTTACAGTGTAAGTGCATTCACAATGTGTTTATTGTAACACCGTGTACCACATTTACACACCAAAACTGCTTGTTGTGCATTCATGTAAAAGCTATTGATTTTTTTTCCTCGTCATTTCTCACTAAATCAATACACGTCCAGGATAATACATCAGAACGCGCAGTTGAAAATTGGGGAGCCAGTCCTTTGATGTCTTTTTTCCCCTTTTCTTTAACAAAAAGACACTAATTAATTTTTAACAGTTAATGTCTTTGACTGGCTGCTCTGTTTTAATTGGACAGCCTTTATTGTTATCATAGTATGGCCAACACCAACCACTCATTAGGTTTTAGTTCATTTTTTTTATCTTGTTTTGGTGTGTGTGTGTATGTATGTGTGTGTGTGTGTGTGTGTGTGTGTGTGAGTGTTTAATGTGGCTTATAAGTGTAAATAATTGGCTAATTTATAATAAGAGCTGCACATAGCCCATGTTTTAAATCTCTCTGCTGTTTATGTCCCTTATTGCATTATTAGGGTACTCAGTAATCTTGCCAAGTTTTAATTACCATGGCATTAATATAGTTTCACACTGCTATGGCCTACATAATTTCATTATTTCAGCTTGACTCAACTCAACTGTCATGTGTGGGTACATTTCAATCTCTGCAATCTCAGCATTATCATTGTGTGGCATTAAACATTAATCTGAATGAAGTTGAAGGTAGATCGATGTTTATTAACAAAACCATTTTGGTGCGTAAAGTATTCACTGAAAGCTGTCAGCTTTAATTGTTTTGTTTAATATCACTTCATGTTTAATGGCTAAAACTCAGGATGAAGCTTCATGAGTACAGTTTCTGTGTAGACTGGGTAAGACGACATTGGTTTTACAATTCTCACTGATCCTTTTATCTGTTTGTCTGTGCATGAGAAAAGCTACAAGCTATAAAAAAAACTGGATAATGGAGGCAAAAAGATGGAAAGATGAAGAGGCAGACAGAAGGAACACAATAGTCTGAAAGCACCTGCTTGAGACTGAAAGGCCGCTGTCTGCACTCATATCCCTAAGTCCTCCTCTATCTGTCAACACCAGAGGAACGTTGCCTCGTGCAGCATAGTGGCAGGTGACACCTCCACAGCTCATCACACCACTGCACATATGCAAACACACACACAGCGTGTGCATGCCAATGTCTTTGCTAGTACTATAATCACATACCATGTTGTAATGACATGGACAAACTCCTAAAAAACCTCTGCTTCTATTAATTAAGAGATAAAAAAAATCTTCATTGGATGCTACTTTTACATCTGTGATATAATCTTACTGTAGTCATAGAATATGACAATGGCATAATTCCTAACCTTCTTACAACAAAAATGTTGCCCTTGACCTCCCAGTTTCTTTGCTTAGTGTTCTGCAGAGGGAAAACAAACCTCTCAGGGCTTTGGTGATCACCTTGTGTCTGACACATCGTTGCTCAACAGAATCCCTCTGCACAGTCGCGTGTAGGACTTGTACTTTAAAGACAAACACTTCCAGAGACTCAGCAAAGATATTGATTGCCTTAAATGGCCTTCATGTTTTCCATGCTACAGTAAATTAAAGATGCTGTCTTTCTACCATGAAACTGCAACACTGTATCCCTAACAGTTCCTTTAAAATACATGTAACTGATGCATGTCTTTAATTACAACTTTGCTTTTTAAGTTGAATACAGTTTCTGGACAGTCCTCATTAAGAATCCATGACTTTCTGTTTTCTGGGGTATAAATATGACATCCCACTGAGACCCATTTATTTTAACCCCGAGCCACAAGACCATACGAGGACCCATATTTATCTTGCCACCACCCACATAGAGCAGAGTGGGAGGGCAGCTTAAACATCCAAGGGTCACTATTAGAGAACTGATACAAAGAGTGACATCTTGGGGTCACAAAGTTTTGATTAGTACCACTACACACTATCCGTATTCAAACTCGTGGTTTGTAGGATGATGCGAGAAAAAAACCTTTTCTGTAATAACCACAAATTTAAACATGTGGAGCTTCCTGGAGTTGTGGGCTTTGGTCAGATTAGGCTAAAAATTACTGCTGATGGGAGTGTTTTTGGCATGCAACAAGGAATGATTATGTAGAAGAGATGCCCCCGGTAAATATAGTTAAAGATCTGTTATGAAATGGGCCACAGGAAAACTTTTAGAGCGCATGGCATTATGAACACCTTAACATACAAGGATACAGTAAGGATATTTGCACAACCTGCGTTTCTTTTTCTCGTTGTTTTGTATATATGTTTATAATAAATGTCTGTATACTGTAGGCGCTTGAAACCAAAGTCAAATCCTTTGTTTGTGCATAGATTCCTGGCCAAAAAGCTCATTCTGATTCTTTTAATAAAAATGTGTTGGGTTCTTCCAGTGAACTGTGTCCACCCCTGCACACCCCTGTTATGTGCCTTTTCTTGTTTTTTAGTGAGAGCGAGAAAGGGGTTGAGTACTGGCTGGGAACCCCTGGGCCCAATGTTCCTGGTCTATTTAAACACATCTCTGATCAGATAAATTGTTTCTAAATCAAGACAGATGCTACAGACAATAAAAGACAGTAGATTGATGAGTCTTAAACTAATCCATAATGTGGTAAAAAGCATTGACAGAGGGTAAAATTAATCAGATTATAATTTATTACATATAATCTATACATATTTGCTGAAATAATACTATACTGCATAACTTTTTATATTGTTGGTGATGCGGTTAATTTACTTATAAAGCAAATTTTAGACCCCATTTCTGGAGCAAAGCGATGCAACTAAGACACATTCAAAAAAAATAATCATATCAGAATTAAAAGAAACAGTTATTGCACAATTGGATCCTGGAAAGTGTACTTAATAAATGAAAAAAGGATCTTTGATTTCTATAATTTGTTTGGCTGTGCACTCCCTTGTCTCCTATACCTGAACCCATCACCCCCCAACAATTAATGACCCATCGCAGTCTCTCTTCCCACCCTCATAGCAACAGCCACAAGGACCGAGATTCATCAGGGCACCTCATTCATGTCACGCAATACAGGTACATTTAATTGGACTTCCTTTCTTTGTTTTGGAATCTTTTTGATAATGTATTCGTGTGAAGCATCTATTGGAACATTCCAGTATTGTTTGGTTTACATTAGCATTACAAATTATATTAACATTATAGGCAACTTATTTGAATAGAGATTATTTGCAAAAATATCTGGAACATCTCAGTAAAGAGGATGAATTCTGCCTTCTGTTAAATCCCTAAGCCTTTCACCAGACCTATTTTTTTCGGTGCAATCTGCATAATGCAAAAAAGTGTTGGTTTTCAAGAGCTATTTTTTCTGGTTATGGGCTTTTCCATTAATAATGCTTCATTAGGTGTTAGCAAAACACATCATCACAGAGAGACACTATTTGATTAGTGAAGCAAATTTGGCAGCAGATCTGCCATAGTATCTACTATCAAAAATAAAAACCCTTGGAAACTCAGGTTTGCAAACATTTGCACTCACAAACAGCTTCGTGCATCGGCCTTAGTTTGCTGTTTTTACAACCTAACTTCCTTTTTGGTAAACCAATATGGGACAAAATATCCAAAAAGTTCACTGTTTTTAGGTCCACTAATCAGTCCAGATATGCAGAGGAATTGTTTTTAGTCCCAAAGTGTTGACACTGAAATGTGCCTGTAGACAAGTATAACTGGGCCACAGCTCACTATACTGTCAGCTTTCTCACACACACACAAAGCTGTCCAAAGCTGACAAGCTCAGCAGGACAGGCCCTTCTTCCTCTTCATCATTTATTCACCAACACAGCACACTTTGGAGAGCACATCCTATTGAGAAAACGTTTATTCTCAGCATTCTTCAATTTCCCTCACAAAGCTCTTTTCAACCTCCAAGCACAGCCTTTTTACTATGCAACGTTCCGGCCATATTGGTTCCATAAGCTCGTTTGGGTGCCGGTATATCGTAGTCCGATCAAATACTGCTGAGAGGAGATGTAACTGGATACAAGCATGCACGGAGAGTATTGTGTATGAATGAACAGGATGGGAACCTGAAGGTCTTAATTTGGCCACAAAGGATGACCTATGGTTGTTCTCAAGCATACAGCATACCAAGCCGCCATTCAAGTCCTGTCTGAACTTAAATGAAATCAATTGCAATTATAAATCTGCAAATTTATATGCAAAATAAACAAACAGTTAAACTATTGAACAGTTTTCTTTGAGCCTGACATACACTATCGTACAAAAATCCTTAAAAGAATATAAAGAAGAAATTTCATGCAATGTTTTCTAATGATACTTCTCATATGCTTGCTGAACCTTTGACTTCATATTTCGGTTTCATGGGTTAATTACACTGTAATGAAATTCATACTTCTGTGGCTGCCAGATAGTTTTGCCACTGCATTTGGAAATGCTGCAGTAGAAAATCATCATCAGTTATGGCCCATTTGCTCTTTGGCATCTAGAGAAATAATGCAGGCGAGTTGATGACTTTCTCCACATACTTTTGTAATGTATAGCTCATCTGGCTGAAATGTAGCACATTGGCACAACGGTAGTAATTTGTGCAATGTCGTATATCAGCTTTGCTCAAGCAGGACCACCATGACAACCATGTCATAGTAACAAATATTTTTAAAAGTCCTTATGTCCTTATGTCACGACATTCATGGTTCTGAAGTGGAAAAAGGTTGACTTCTCCCTCTAGGCTGAGGTTCAGTCACTGGCAAAAGTAAAGGAGTTGAAGTTTCTTGGTGTCTAGGATTGTACAGGGAGAAGGATTGGGGCCTTGTGTGCAGTAATTGCAGCACTGCTCCAGTCTGTTGTGGTGAAACAAGAGCAGGCAAAGCTTTCTATGTATCGGTCCATCTAGGTTATGACCCTCACCTGTGGTTATAAAATACTGATTATTAGCGGAGGGACAACATCCCAGATGCAAGCAGCTGAAAAGAGCTGCAGAGCAGCTGTTATCTGCATCTGGAGATAAGAAAAGCCTCATCATGTGGGAAGAGCTCGCTGTTGTTTTCCAGTTAAATCCCCCTGTTAGATTCTAGTGCAGACCCACAACCTGCTAGAGGGACTGTATTGTCCTTTCTGGTCTGAGAATTCCTTTGGATCCTCCAAAAAACCTGGAGAGTGCTGTTGGGGTGGGATGTCTGTGTTTCCCTCCTGGACCTATTACCTGCACAACCTGTTTTCAGAAAAGAAAAATGGATGGGATCAAAGCCTGTCAGGCGAGCACTTCAAAATAGCGCAAGTGACCAACTTGCTCAACAGATATTACACAGACACATTAAAGTACAAATATGGATGACTGTCATGGCATGCTTTCAAGTCAAAGGGTAAAGGTGAGAGTGTGAGGAATATAAATAACTTATATTAGCGAATACAATTTTCATAAAAATATTAAAATTTCACATATATTGTAACTACACTATATTATTTTCTAAAAGAATTGTATTACATCCTATTTTTATCTCTTGAGGTAATGATCCCCATTGGAACCAGTTAATGCTTATGAACATAAAAGATTGTGATTCCAGATCTAACCAAAATGGCTTTGAGAAACTTCCTGTTGTAGGATATCCATTATCCAAGTAGGTACAATAACGCTCTCAGGGTGGTCAGCTCCATTTTGGACCTGAAAATATCAGATTGGAAACAACTCAAACTACAAGCAGGAAAAAAATTGGGTGATAGGGTGAAATGATCACCATACATCATACATAGCTGAACCCATGGGACACTGTCAAACATTCTCCATCACTGTTAAAAGATGAAGTTGCCAAAGCCCAGGACTTCCATTGTTGGACAGACATTTTCCCAACACTTTACTTTTTACTTTACCTGTAACCTTTCTGTATCATAAATAGGAAGGCAATTTTTCAGCAGCTCAAACTAGCAAGCAAGTGGACTGGAAGGCAGTAAAATAATAGTTGCCTTGCAGTTTCTGTAAAGCACTCAAAATTATTCAGTTCCTTCCAGGCATGTTCATGTAAGCTGGAACTAATAATGGCCAAATTTATGGTTTACTGTCGAGATATCAATACAAGCTGAAATGCACTATAAATTCAAAGGGTGGTCAACAAAATGAAAATAACAAACATCTTCAGTACAAATACTTATGTACAGTGAATGAGCAAGAGCTCAGTAGAACATTTTAAAAGTAAGAAGCAATTCAGGTGCATATTTTTACAAAAATTTACTTTGTCTTCTATAATTTCTTGATTTGTTTTACAGATTTGTCTTAGCTCAGTGGAAATTAATCTTGAACTAATTACTGTAAGACATACCTATACCTATAGAAAAAGTTGAAACAATTAAAGTAAGGACCTAAACAGAGAACCCACATCATTTTCAGTCTTCATGAAAGTCATAGCTGGAGACAAAATGAAAACGGTAGGTATGACTCACAGGTTGAAAGTCACGGGAGATGCTCCAGAGCAATATGAGTAAGATCAGAAAATGAATCGCCCCAGTCCAGGGGGTGTTTATGAGCTCTGCATCATTTACCCACTGAGAACCTTTCCACCCTGCCCCCAGCGGTCAGCAAAAGTCCATTTTCCAAAGCCGGAACTTTCCTGCCATTATATATGATGCAATTGTCCCCAAACTCAAATCTTGGTGAACCCCCCCCCCTCTAACCTATGAACTTAGATATGCAGAAGGCCATAGCATTATGCTAGGGGAAGGATGGCGATGCATACTTAAACTTAGCTGAAAACTTGTCTGGCTTTGCAGTCACGGACAAGCACTAAGTATTGGACGATAAGACATTAATCAGGCTCAAGGATGTTTTAACATGGAGAAAACAGAATTGTAGGATTTTGAAAGCCTAAATGAATCTTTTCTTGAGATTTAATTTTTTGGTTATATTACGTGAATATTTCAGTATTGTTAAGATTGACCTATTTCTCCAAACTGATTAGAAAAACATTTGTTCTTATAGGGTCTCTTCATCAGACTATACATGTTTAAATCTTTCTTATTTATTTATCATTTCTAAAGATAATTTGAAACAGTTTAGCCTATATATTGGAATGTCCTCCAGTCATCAGTTAAAATAAATATTTCATTTGATCTCTTTTTGCAGAGATTTGCAGACAGTAGTGCTTTGTTGAATACTATTTTACAAGGTTAATCAGTCTATTCAGTGAGGAAATCTTGTCCATTTTTGATTCTCCAACAGAATGTTTGTTTGTTTGAGGTTTTGCTGCTCAGGAACTCAGCGGTATAGTCCCCTGTTGAAGGGACAGATGGAGATATTATCAGCAACAGAACTGGCTCCTTTATACATACAAACTCCTTTATTTATATGGCAAGTTGCTCCTTCATGTGGCTCACTGGCAAAGCATCAGCTCCTTGTCGACCTTGAGGGATCGATGCTGAGGTGGTACAGCAAAGCTGAGAGTGTCCATGTGGAAACTCATACATAAGAATGAAGAATGGCCCTGGGGGCTCGGGGTGAGGAGGATGTAGGGGCAATCATGAAACACCACAGTACCAGAGGGCCACAGCAGTTAAGTTTCCCAGTACCTCCGCAGAGATTAATTATGCCTATTTTCACATTACCATCTCACCCTCCCTCAGGGAATCCTTGACCCCTTCAACCCTATACACTCTCCTCTTCCTGGTCCCACCATGCCATCCACCCATCCACTGCAGGCCCTGTCAAGTAAACAGAAGGCTCAATCTAATCTTTTACAGCTCTTTGAAAAAAGTAGCATTCTACTGATTACAGGATTTATAGTACTCATATGATGCCTTAGGACCAAGAATTCCTATTCTTGTCGTTAACACAAACACTCATCAGTAATCAGATGCAGGGCATGAGTGGATGCCTGACAGTTTTTTTAGACTGGCTTTCCCTGCATAATGACAGTGCTGCACTCATAACTCACCTCGCTGACTTCAGAGCTTAGGCTGCCACTAGATATTGATGCAGCGCTTGAAAAAATCAGCTCTGGCAAAATGAGCCATAAAACAATCTGAGGATCTATATAAGGGCTTATTGGACTTGCCGCACTGTACATCCTAATATCACCCACCAAGTATGTTGTAATTTTTATTTATTTATCTATATGTTTTTTTTACATACTCATTGAGAACATTCACTGTTATAATATGTTTTACGATAAGGAAAATAACAGTTTGATGCAAAATCTGGGTTAACTACAACAGCAGGATCAGGTGACATTTCCACTAACCTTGTAAAAAAAAAGTGTCACGTGAAAGTGTTGACAAAGTAGCTATCATTCTGGTTACAGCAGAGTAATATGATAATTGTGTATTCTGGTCAAGATGAACTCCTTGAATAAGGAAACATTAGTTTGTCTGACCTTTCAATTGACCTTATGAAAGGTTGCTGTTGCTCTAAATGAAATCCCCTTTAGTCTTTTCTCTCTGAGGAGAATTAAAGCTTTACTACCTGGATGATATTCCCAAATGGCATTTATCAAAATTATATTACAATGATCCCTTTTAACTGTGTTTGAACTTACAGTTCAAGAAAATTGTATTTATTTCTAGACCTGAGGTGCTTCAAAAATGTATTCACACTCTTACAAATTACAGCATTTTATTTAACAAATTTTCATATTAAATGAAAATATGATGCATGTTTAAGGTCATGCCACAGAATCTCAAATGCTAAGTTGACAAGTTCAGTCACCTTCATTTTGTTGTTCTGTGCCATTCAGAGGTGGTATTTGAGTTTAAGGTCACGAACCATAGGCTGAACACTCTTCTTCAGGGTTTTATGGTAGAGAGCAGATTTTATGGTTTCATTAATCCCTAGCCAAATCCACAAGGTCCTGAAGCAGCTAAGCTGTCCCATACCATTACACTGCCACCACCATATTTGACTGTTGGTCTAATGTATACTGTGTTAAATATATTGCAGAACAGGATGCAAACTTCCAAAATGCTCCACTTTTGCCTCATCAGTGCATGAACTATTTTCCTAAAAGTCTTATGGATCATCAAGATTTTTTTGGCTAATGTGAGATGAGACTTTGTGTTGTTTTGGTCAGCAGTGGTTTTGGACGTACCCAGCCATTTAAGCTCCACATCACTCAGACCCCAAGCAGATTTAAATTATTTGGTGAAAATTGAAAAATGCAGAATATGTCTCTCAACATTGTAAAAGAATATTCAATTTTGGAAGGAAAACTATTAATTTGTTTTTATTTGCATTTCCATGAAAATAGCATCAAATAATTATTTATACATTTCTAATCAATAATCACTGGAAAAGCCTTTACTGGTATTACAACATTTAAACCCTTATAATTGCTGCTGCATTTTTCCACCGCTATTTTGACGATTTATGCTTCAAAACTTTGGGCTCCAGTTCCTCCTTTTGTGGATAAAGTTGCTTTGTTTTTTAAACAATTGTTCAGTATTGCATACCATGCAGCTGGAAGTATTTTTGCTGATACAATTTTAGTTTTGGACATTTTATGATGCATAACCATGGTAACAAGTTGCGTTTTTTTTACAACCGAGAGCTACTGATAAACATCTCAAAACCTCAAATAATACCTCAACTATGACCCCTAATCCCCAATGAGTTGAAAAGGAGGTGCTGTGGATGCAGAGCAGGAGCAAAGAGAAGAGAGAGAAGGTGGAAGTTCAAAATATCTCTTCATTCGTTTATGATGGGCAATGTGAGATCATTGGCAAACAAGTTGGATGAACTCCAAGCTCTTCAAAGGAGCCATCCAGAGTACTGGAAATGCAGTGTTATGTGTTTCACTGAGACATGGCTGCAGGATCATATTCTCGACTCCAGCATCTCTCTGCCAAGCTTTCTGACCATACGAGCAGACAGAGATTTAAAGAGGAGCGGCAGACGCAAAGGAGTTGTATTCGTACTTGTGAACAAGAGATAGTGGAATTCAGGACATGTTACTGTGAAGTGTCGTCTCTGCAACTCTAATATTAAACTGTAAGCAGTAAGTTTTTGTTCATATTTACCCAGAGAGTTCACCAGCATTATTTTGGCAACAGTATACGTTCCACCTCTAGCTGTTGTCGACATTGCATGTGATGTCATCACCTCAGTTGTTACTAAGCTACAGACACAACACCCCAATGCATTTGGGGTAAAAACGTGGTGATTTTAATGAAACCTCCCTCTCTGCTACACCTTCAATGTTTTAACAGTTTGTCAGCTGCTCTACCAGAGAAAACTTAATGTTGGATTTGTTTTATGCAAATGTCAGGGACTCATACTGTCAGTCTGGTTGTTCACCTTGCCTGCTGCTAACATTTTCCACCACTAGGGGCTACGGGAGCGGAGGACCGAGGGTGTGACAGGTGCACATCATTCTCTTATCAGCTGGAGGACTATATCAGGGCGGCTCGCCACCACATCTACGCCTGAGTGTTTTGCCCACTGTGGTACTACTACCTGGCCATTAGTTTTGAACTCTTGAAGATTTGTTCTTGAAGAAATCCTGACTAACTTCTTGTTTACCTTGTTCTAGGAAGCCTTACCTCGCTCCTTGTTGGAGATCTTCTGAAGAAACCCTAGACTGTGATTTGGACTCTGGATATTTTCCCCAGTTGGCTGCCGCTCTGGTAATCCATCTGTCCGGTAAAGCGAACCCATGTCCACCCTCCAACGATTCCTCCTGGATCATCTGAGAAGCCCCAATCAGAATCAGCATGGCTGCACAGTTTCCAGACTCACAAACCTTCCCCCTGGTGGATCGCCTCCACCCGAATAGTAAGCCTCACCTTACTGACAGTTATTTGTTTCCGCTACCTGAACTCACCTCCTGTCGTTTTCCTTTTCAGTCTGACGGCCCGCTGGGTTCCCTCGCTCTACGTACTTTCTGCATTATTAATACCTTAAACGTTTCTCTGTTTTTGAGTGTTCTCTGCATGTGGGTCAAGTCGGCCTTAAAAACGATGACAGAACACTCAGGCCAGCCGGACCCAGCAGAGACTCTTCTGAGAACCGTTTCTGAACATGGCCAATTAATCCAGGCCCACGGTTCGACCATTCGCTCCCTCTTGGACCAACAACGGCAGGTCAGTCAACAGCTAGAGCAGATGACAACACTAGCAATGCAGCATTCACTAACTGTTAGACCCACCCCACCGGTAACACAACAACTTCCGCATAGTCGTGACGTAACTTCCCCCAGCCCTGAGAAGTTTTCTGGGGAGGTTGGAAGTTGTCGTGGGTTTTTGTTACACTGCACTCTAGTGTTTAATAGATCCCCTCAGTCGTTTCCCCATGATGATGTTAAGATTTCTTATGTGATAGGTTTGCTGACCGGCAGGGCGCTTCGGTGGGCGGAGGCCAAGTTCTCCAATCTTAACCAGTTTGACTGTACATATGAAGAGTTTATAAAGGACTTTAGATTAACTTTTGACACAGACATGAATCAGTCAAGTGTGGCCCGGGATCTTCGGGCATGAAGACAACATAATCGACCCCTAACTGAGTTTACCATTGATTTTCGCACTTTGGCAGTAGCCTCAGGTTGGAACTCCTGCGCTTTAAAATCAACATTTTTTCAAACACTAGATGAGGCGTTAAAGGACAAGCTCACGTTATTAGATAACCCCGAGGATGTACAGGGGTTGGACAATGAAACTGAAACACCTGGTTTTAGACCACAATAATGTATTAGTATGGTGTAGGGCCTCCTTTTGCGGCCAATACAGCGTCAATTCGTCTTGGGAATGACATATACAAGTCCTGGACAGTGGTCAGAGGGATTTTAAGCCATTCTTCTTGCAGGATAGTGGCCAGGTCACTATGTGATACTGGTGGAGGAAAACGTTTCCTGACTCGCTCCTCCAAAACTCCCCAAAGTGGCTCAATAATATTTAGATCTGGTGACTGTGCAGGCCATGGGAGATGTTCAGCTTCACTTTCATATTCATCAAACCAATCTTTCACCAGTCTTGCTGTGTGTATTGGTGAATTGTCATCTTGATACACGGCACCGCCTTCAGGATACAATATTTGAACCATTGGATGCACATGGTCCTCAAGAATGATTCGGTAGTCCTTGGCAGTGACGCGCCCATCTAGCACAAGTATTGGGCCAAGGGAATGCCATGATATGGCAGTCCCTACCATCACTGATCCACCCCCATGCTTCACTCTGGCCATGCAACAGTCTGGGTGGTACACTTCTTTGGGGCTTCTCCACACCGTAACTCTCCCGGATGTGGGGAAAACAGTAAAGGTGGACTCATCAGAGAACAATACATGTTTCACATTGTCCACAGCCCAAGATTTGCACCATTGAAACTGACGTAAGGCATTGGCTTGAGTGACCAAAGGTTTGGCTATAGCAGCCCGGCCGTGTATATTCACCCTGTGGAGCTCCCGACGGACAGTTCTGGTAGAAACAGGAGAGTTGAGGTGCACATTTAATTCTGCCGTGATTTGGGCAGCCGTGGTTTTATGTTTTTTGGATACAATCCGGGTTTGCACCCGAACATCCCTTTCAGGCAGCTTCCTCTTGCGTCCACAGTTAATCCTGTTGGATGTGGTTCGTCCTTCTTGGTGGTATGCTGACGTTACCCTGGATACCGTGGCTCTTGATACATCACAAAGACTTGCTGTCTTGGTCACAGATGCGCCAGCAAGACGTGCACCAACAATTTGTCCTCTTTTGAACTTTGGTATGTCACCTATAATGTTGTGTGCATTTCAATATTTTGAGCAAAACTGTGCTCTTACCCTGCTAATTGAACCTTCACACTCTGCTCTTACTGGTGCAATGTGCAATCAATGAAGACTGGCTACCAGGCTGGTCCAATTTAGCCATGAAACCTCCCACACTAAAATGACAGGTGTTTCAGTTTCATTGTCCAACCCCTGTAGATTAGTACATTGCCAGCCACATGGAGAGGACATCAATGCCATGACTGAGTGTGTCACGGACTGTATAAACTTTTGTGTAAATAATGCCATTCCCACCAGAACCGTGAGATGCTTCCCGAATAACAAACCCTGGATCATTGTGACCTGAAGGACCTGCTTAACACTAGAACTCCCAGGGCCGTCAAATTGACGGTTTTGAAAGTTTGACATGCCATAACTATGGTTTATTAAAACTCTTATCTTCCAGGCATCCTGACTTTTTCTAAACTTGTGTCTTGTGTATTCCTATGTCTCTTTTAAAAAAAACAACAAAGTAAATAAAACATCTAAGTATTTCTACCTTTACGTACCACAGCCACTATTTTGACAGCCCTATTATTTACATTGATATTTTTTCCCGCGGCTGAGTATAAGCGCGAGCGTTGCCTAGCAACCGCCACTCTAGAACGTAGTCAGATTGTTGGCATCCTACAAATGGCTTCTAGAAGGATATTTTCCGCTCGAGAGGCATTGGAAATGTTTCAAAAATTAGATGATCATGATTCTAGGGGCGAGAGGGATTCTGACGGCTCTTGGTCAGTCAGTTCGAGTGACAGAGAGTGAGCCTCCCCCGGCTAAAAAAACACGAGTCGTCCCATTAGCAGGAGGTTGTGGCGCATTATTTCAAGGCAGTAAAAGACAAGCCTATGTAATGATTTTATCATTTCAGGCAATGGCTTACAGATAAGTAAAGCAATAATATATAAACTATTTATATAGCAACAGTGACACAATCAGCGCAGCTTCAGAGACAGGGAGACGAGCCAGGTGCCCAGTGCCCAGCTAAAAACCCCGCAATCCAGCTCACTGGCCAGAGAGAAACTGCGAATCAAGGTACTGATAATGGACAAAGAGGTCATAGATAGGTATAGTAGCCCAGTAACAACAATCTATTCTGCGCTTTACCTCGCTTTCATTGCAAGACGAGCGCACACCTGGGAAAGAGGAGGAGATAGGTAAGGATGGCGCTGTGTGTACAGTGGTAAGGAGGGAGAAAGTAGAGGGAGACGTCAGAGCCAGAACGCATTGACAGAGCGCCAGATCCAAGATGCCCAGACCGCGTTCCTCTGCTAAGTGGATGCCGAAATGCTCATCCACGTTCAGGGCTGCGCTGTGGCTGAGGCCCGCAGAGTTTTAGGAGATGATTCCTCCAAGGACATGAGTGTGGATGAGCTCACAGCATTTTTAGCACTAGTTTATGTCCGCGAAGTGAAAGGGGGGCGTAACATGGAGCTTTCCAGCTTTTGGTCAGATTAGTAAAGCTTTTTTTAAACAAATGTACCCGCTACTCTGTATTATTTTTGATCAAATACTATTAGGAATTCTTGTCAAAACCATAATTTTATAGCATGCAAGAAAACCTATAGCATTCTGACCGCTTGTAATGCGATGACGTCATCACCACCCTCGCATCGATGCTCGCCGTCAAATTGACGGGCTTGGGAGTTCTAGTAGTGTTAGAATTCTGGGAGTCCTAGTGTAAACAAGAAAAAGAGCCTTCAGAGAGGGAGACAGGAAATTATTGAGGAGTATACAGAAGCAACTTAAAATTAAGATAAGACACAGCAAGTAGGTGTACAAGAAGAAGCTGGAGAGCAAGCTCCAGCAAAACAATATCAGACATGTGTGGTCAGGGATGAAGAAGATCACAGGCTTCAAGCAGAAGGATGATCAGACCGATGGAGGTCTGGACAGAGCCAATGAACTAAACACATTCTTCAATAGGTTCAGTTCAGAAACAAGCTTAGCATCCTTCTCTCCTACTCACAGCCAAACAGACATCTCACCCTTCTTTGACCAACAGCTTTCCTGTCACATCTCAAATGTTTTATCTTCCACCACATTTCTGCTTCTACATATTTATCTTCAGCCAAATCAGAAGATGCTGATGCTACCTTTTGTAACCCCTGTGTGTCTCAGGAAGTCAGGCAAAGCAACAACTGGAGAGACTCAACCTGGAATAAGCAGCTCCAGATCGTGTCAGCCCTAGAGTCCTAATGGCCTCTGCAGAGCAGCTCTGTGGGAGCTTAGCCTGGCCCAGAAGAAGGTTCTAACGTTGTGGAAGACCTCCTGTCTTGCTCCAGTACCAAAGAAAACTCACCCATCAGTCCTCAATGACTACAGACTTGCTCTTCTCTCTTGCTCTTGGTGGAAGACACACGCGTTTTCTCTCCCTCCCTCCCTGCTGATCTCTGCTTCTGCTTTTTGTCTGTATTTTTTTCAGAGCCTCACTTTGCATATCCTCCAAACTTGTAAATTATGGATTTGGTCAGCTGGTCACTCAACGCAATTGATCACATTTTTTTGACGGGAAGACAGGGTAAAGGAGATCCTCTTGTCCAGACGGGACGTTCTTCTCTGGATTCTTGGCAGCATGGAAGATTGTGTGCCTGACTACGATGTCGGTCGCAGACATAGAAGATATAGACATATTTGGACTTTTGATAACAGGATATTTGCTTTTTGGAGTTGGTGGTTACCTGGCTTATCGAGTGATTCGCAAAATGTGGGCAGCTGTTCAAAGCATTCCAAAGCTGCCTGCGATGTTGGATGGAGTCTGTAGAGCGATCAACACTCAGACTGAAATGTTAAGAGAGCAGAATCGCAAGCTGGACACAATTCTTGAACAGAATCGCAGCCTGGCAGCGTTGGACTCAGAGGTTAAAGGATATAATCTTGGAGAAGCTGTACACTCGAGATCTGCGGAAAGTACCATAAATTTGGCTATTTGGATTCGCAATTGAGACATACCAGTAAAACTCTAAAGGTAGTTGGAAATTCACAACTGCCTGAACCACAACATTTATTGTTTTTCTAAATCTGGCTCCCAAATGTGGCGTTGGCAACTTCTGCTAACTGGCTATCAACAAATTATCTCCTGGATGGTATATAAACACAACGCTCGTCCCCAGCACTCCCCTACCAGCTGTGTGCTGATAGGACTATGTGGCCAATTGATAAAACTTCCACCTCTCTTCTCAAGGACAACGGCACTTCTATCAGTGTTGACAGTCTAATTCTTGCAAACACACTCAGACTTATATATTCGCACCCTCAAGATTCCACCGTACCCTTGCTAAATCTTTACTTATGTGTGTGTCGCTTACCCCTGCTGAAGTTTTTTTGTACTACTTCAGACTGTATTCTGCTAAGAATAGAGTCTGAAATATGATTTTTTTCCCTCCTATCTTACTTTACCTAAATGTGTGATTTCATTACTTCTCATAGATTTTCAGATTTCTCAGAAGGCTTACCAGCGAAAGCCAAATATTATTAGTATTTGAAAATTTGGACTAAAGCTGTTTTTACACCAATGGCCAAAGATTTTTAGATTTCTTAGAAGGATCGTATTACAACTATTTCATACCAGTGAAAGCCAAACATAATTAGTATTTAAAAAGTTTGGACCTAAACTGTTTTATACCAGTGACCCAGCTACTCTACTTAGACTTCAGTGAGTGCCCAGGACTGTTACTATTTCAATTCAATATTCAATTCAATTCAATTCAGTTTATTTATATAGCGCCAATTCACAACACATGTCGTCTTAAGGCACTTCACAAAAGTCAGGTACATACATTCCAATTAATCTTAATATTTAATTAATATTTGAATGATGGGACCACAACTGCCTCATACCAGCAACCTCAAGGATTAATATTATCATTTTTCTTCTAGCACAGGATGAATTCCTTACCACAGAGGACTTAATGAGCTAATTACCTCTATTAGAAAAATTGGATTAGAACCAGCTCTTACCAGTAAATTCCCAAGGATTATTTATGTCATTTGATTTGTTCTTCTGTGTTTGATTTTCTCTATCATTGTAATGTTTTTCCTCGTGTACAGCGCTTTGAGTGCCTTGTTGCTGCAAAGCGCTATATAAATAAACTTCACTTGACTTGACCTGCTGCCCTGACATCCCACATCATGAAGGTCCTAGAGAGACTCCTGTTGGCCCACAAGAGTAAGCAAACAATAAACTATTAAGACCCTCTTCAGTTTGCTTATCGCTGTGGAGTTGTAGTTGAAGAAGCTATCATACACCTGCTTCAACAAACCCACTGTCATCTTGACAAAGCCAGCAGCACCATTAGGATCATGTTCTAAGATTTCTCCAGTGCATTTAATACAATTCAACCCGATTTGCTTTGTCTGAAACTTCAGAAGACTCAGGTGGAGGCCCCAACAATCTCCTGGATCAAAGACTACCTGACAAACAGACCACAGTTTGTGAGACTGAAGGGTTGTGTGTCTAACCAGGTAGTCAGCAGCACACAAGCAGCACAGGGAACTGTACTTTCACCATTCCTCTTCACTCGGTACACCTCAGACTTCCAGTACAAGACAGACTCCTGTCATTTGCAGAAATACTCGGATGATTGTGCAGTCATGGGGCAGATCAGAGATGGACAAGAAGCTGAGTACAGGGAGCTGGTGGACCGCTTTGTGGCATGGTGTGGAAACAATCATCTCTCTTGACTGTGAATAAAACAAAGGAGATGATTGTAGATTTCAAGAGAAACAGGAATAGGCCAAACAATATTTCCATCATGGGAGAAGAGGTGGAGTTGGTGGAGGAGTATAAATACCTCGGTGTTCACATGGACAACAGACTGGAGTGGAGATGCAACTGTGAAGCTGTTTTAAGGGACAAAGCAGACTGTACTTCTAGAGGAAGCTTAGGTCCTGCAGTGTTTGCAGCAAGACGCTGCATATCTTCTATAAATTTGTTGTGGAGAGTGTAATCTCTTCTGCCATCATCTGCTGGGGTAGCAGCATCAGAGCCATGGACTTGAAAAAGCTCAACAAGCTAGTAAAGAAAGCTGTCTCTGTTCTGGAGACCATTGTGCCAAAAAAAATTTTTTTATAAAATGAAGAACCTTATGGACAACCCTGAGCATCCTCTTCATGATACTATAATACAACAATAGTGTCTTTAGTTGGAGGCTTTTTCAGATCTGCTGTAGGACGGACCGCTACAGGAAATCCTTTCTGCCGACAACCATCAGCATCTACAGCGACTCTTTGAAGAAACCTGCATGATATGAGCTACAACATTTAATTTCCCTTTGGAATTAATAAAGTATTTTTGAATTGAATTAAATTGAAAAACTTTGTATTACTTCTAGTCAAAAGAAACATATTGGTAAAAGTAAAAGATCACTTAAAACCTGCCAGGGTAATGAATGATTTAGGATTTAGGGTATGATATAGGTGTTATTTGCAAATTTATTAGAGGTTCCAAAAATGTATTAACCAAAAATTCATTTTAAAAGATAATTGAGTTTAATACTGTTAGGAAGCTTAAGGAAATGCTTTAAACTAAATATTATAAATAAATTAGCATAGATTTACTGTGGAATATTCTAAAATCCATATTCTTTTATCCTTTGCTGTAGTATTTTTTAGACTCTTAAGGGAAACATAAAGGTGGCTCCTATTTTTAGAAAGATGAATTACATACCTGCTAATTGCAAAACTAGTTATGCATGCATATCGTTTTATTCTAATAATTATTAGCAATCTAGTCCACGGGTTTTAACCTTAAATAAACCAGGACGGTTTGTTCTCAGAGCCAAAATCTAGTAGAAAATCTTAAGCACGCGACAGAGATGCCAAAAACCTCTCAAAGCAACAAAGTTTTTAAAGAAAACTTTAAAAAAATGCAAGTTCTTGATAGTTTTTGGTGATATGGGGCTGAATCTGATTCTTTCCTGAACTTTTTTATCCACTCTAACCACCAAATGTGGCCCGCTCAGTAGTTATCTTTTCTCCCTACCCAAGCTCATAAAGATAGTGCCTATTAACTGCTACTGCGACAAAAGAAAATCCTAACGTTATGCTGATGCTTGTACTTTTACTGGCTTTATCTACCCACTTTTCCATGACTCAGAAATTTTTGGTGTTATTTTATTCCCTTTTTACTCTGCTCATACCCTGAAATCCTTGTTTATCTTCTTTCTCTATATCTCAGTTTCTATCTTGGCCTCTCTGTCCGTCTCACTTCCTCTCTGCTTTTCTTTTTTTCTGTAAGCCTCAAAAGCTGGCTCGGAAAAGATAGCTGACATGACAGCATAGTTTTCAGCAAGAGCCTGACAGACATCCTCTATCCTTGCCTCCATACGCATATCGAGGCTGACTCTGAGCTGATGCTGTTGTTGGAAACTTGTTCTGACTGCTCAGATTGTCAAAAGAATCTACTCCCTCGCCTCTGTTCATTTATTTTCTCGCCATCATAAAACCTATGTTATAACACCTTCATTCAAAGGCCTAAAAAAGTTTAAACTGGGACAGAAAATAAACTCTCATACGAACCCTCTTGGCCAGGGAGCACAGTTTAAAGCAGCATGTCCCAGAACAATTTGGGCTTCAGAGCCCCTCTGTGGTGCTGCAGGACAGGTTATATGCTCAGTACAGATTGATTGCTTATGGTATACATTTTTCCAGCCATAAGCATGCTCTTCTTGAAATAGCAGCAAAAAGAAACAAACTGAGTCATTACAGGGACAAATATCTTTCGGAATCTGACCAGAAAACAGCAGAATTTCACTGCAGCAACACTTGCTTTTGCTATGAATTGTCCTCTTTGCCTATCTCCTGCTCCTGAAAAAGACGCCCTCTCCAGAAACAAACCTTGACCCTGCACATCAGGGACCGTGGCTTCCTCACAGCTAGTTGGGATCCACTCTTAGAGCCTCCACCATAAATCAAATGTAATGTAACTGTTGTTCTTCCCTCCTCTTTTCTGAGGTTATTAATGATGTGAGCAAAGAGAGCTGAGCTGGCCGTACCCAAAAGTGGCTTCTGGGATCTGCCCTTTCAATTCCCAAAGAGCGCTGTATCTAGTATTTAAAACCAATAATTCTGTAGAGATTTATGCATGTGTGATTGTGCATGTGTGCCTTGGTTTAGCTACTCATGAGGTTCTTCTAACTCTTCTAACAAATCTCATAATACTTATATTGGTCATGCGGTATGAATAAAATGGATTCCTGGAGCAAAATAAAAATCCAAATGACCTATGAGATGGAAATACGTAAGTAGAACTAAAGCAATCCTACAACTCTATGGTCATTTATCTTGCAATTGCATGTATATCCCTTGAACTTTTTAAATTTTTTTAATGTTGCAACCATAACATTCACTGACAGACCGACACAAAGTCCATAACTGTGACCTTAAAGAAAATGTTCCAGTAGTTTTTCTTATCTTTTCTTTAGAAATAAAAAATCAATCACTATCCTTTCAAAAGGCAAACATCCACCTCATTTCATTAACTCTGATTAGCTTCCCTCTTCTTGCCAACAAATGCACCCCAACGTCATGATGCTGCAACCACCACCATGTTTCACTGTGAATATAGTTCAGTGTTGTGCAATGTTAGTTTTCCACCGCACAGTGTTTTGTAGTTAGACCAAAAGGTTCTGTTTTAGACACATCTGACTTGTTTAACAGAAGCTTGGCTCTATCCCTACACTTTCTATATATCAAATCAGAAGAGAGGAGTTTAATATTTTAATAACTGTTAATGTGGAGACATAAATTTAATTGTTACCCATCAAGACATAGCCATGGCCACCATGGTACTAAGTATTGTGATTAAAACTCTTTGAAGATGATGTCTAAACATGAGTCTAAGAGTGCTGGTGAACCATCTCTGCCCTTGTACAATGGTGACAGAATATGTGTGAGACAATAAAATAAAAATAATGGACTTTGGCAGTTTTGTGAAAACTTTTCAACTTTTATCTTGAGTTATTTTAACAAATCTTTACAGAAAGACAAACAAGAATGAATATCAGAAGGAGACCTGAATACCAAATTACTAGAGACAAAAAAAACTACATTAAAAAGACTATCCGCTGAAAATAGTTAAATGCCTGCTGCATGTATCAGCAGATATGTTTATAGAATTTTTCCTCTCTCAACAGAGTATCACCACAGATATAATATGTCAACTTATGATGCCTGCCATGGCTCTAACCTCTAAAAATTTTAGCTATCAGCAGGGTGACCTGAGAAGGGTGACCTGGGCACTGCTTTCAGAGAATAAAATCAATAGCTCAAATCAGCTTAAAAAGCAGGAATCAACAGTTCATCCTATTTTGAGAAAAAAAATACTGATATGCAATATAAATACCATAACTGGTGAATGATTGCAGGATCAATAACAGAGGTTCAGTCCTATGTCAAACAGTCCTAAAAGTAATTTTCGATGCTTGTTTGCACCCGACTATATCAGTGATGCAATTTCTTTAGGGAGAATTAAGCAACAGAACCAAAATTGTTGCCAGTGTGGGTTATATTTGAAATTAAATAGTATGTCTGTATCATTTCATGTCTAATATGAGATTTGACTGGTGAGGACAAGAAGAAGGAGACGAAGCCTGACAAGTAGTGACGGTTATGTCACAAATCAGTGAAATTTGAATTAAAAAAGAAAGGAAACAATAATTTGTTCCAAGTGTTCTCATGTTGTGTCTAAATGGAAAGATCTTGATGGACGATGTGCAAATCTAATGTAAGCAGGTCCTCTTTGAACGTTGTACGTTGAAACTTGACAGACATGGTTCTTGTACTTGCCTGAAACTTAGCCAGTCATGACTGTGAGAGGCACTCAGCTAAATGGTCATTTTGACTTATAAAACAGTCTTTAAGCAACCTTATGTGTGCATAATGGTTAATAAGAATTCCAAGTGAAATATTTTATGCAACTTTCCAGTACATAAAAAAATATGTTTAAAATACTTTGTTGTAAGTCTGATATTTCATTGATAGCTTACAAATTGCTTGTTATCTTAATGTTTCATACTGGAAGGAGGATATTGACTCTCCTTCCTTGTGCATGCTCAGATTTAGTTTTGGAATATTATAAACCGTTGATCCATACCATGGAGAACCTGACAGACATCTCTCATGTTGTCATGTTCATGCTTCCCTTCTACAAGTTTGCAAAGCCTGTAGTTTCATATGATAAACTGTCTCATTGCTATTTTTGCAGTTCAACCCTTTTGAACAAGTTTATTCCAGTCAAAACTCATTTTAAAACATAGTCAAAGTCGTAAATTCCCGTTATTTCATATACAGTATCATGTATCCATGTTGAATATTTTCTGGTATTAATCTTAGTATTAAAGCATACTGTGCACTTCAAAGTGGTTAATTTAATTTAATAATTAAATTGCTATATTTTTAAATCGGTTTGAAAAGTTTGATCTCTACCTGGAATCCTCTCTTTGTGAGGGCAGAAAGGACTGCATGTTGTATTAAATAAGCTGTCTTCTGTAGGATTCAAATGAACAGAAGCTAAAATGTTAGTTAAAAAGAGTAGCATTAAAAACCAGTAATTGTTAATATTATCAATTGTTTCGAGTATAAAAGTATATATTTAAACCATCATCAAGATAGTATAAATGTCAAAAGGAACACGTGTGTTTGGTCCTCTCAGCACAATTGACTGAAATCCAAAGACATGGTTCATAGTTGCAGAGCAAAGGTAATTTGAGAGGAATTCAGCTGAAGAAATCTGCGTCTATAAATGTTACCAAATCCCAAAGACTTGACCTTTAAGGGTAATTGGAGAAGGGGGTTATGTTCCTATATTCCTCCAGTTTTAGCTGGTAATTACACAATGAAAACTCAGCATCACAGCAGCCCATCAACAACTCATACTGTGTCCAAAACCCTGCTGCTCCCTAATTAAAGTTATTTGTAGAACCACATGGTATTTTCCCAATTAGACTATAAAATAAGTCAGTACTCCTTACTGTACTATTTGACTTGGGAGTGCATTAAAATATTTATTTATATATGTATATACACTAAATATAAAGTCAAAACAATAGACTAGCCTTGTAAAGCCACAGCCAATTCAAACTTAAAATTTAAATTTCACACTTTTTGTATTGTGAACCATTCTGCAGAGCCATTTTAAAGAAGAGCATTTTGATTTTATAAACTCACTGGTTACTTTGTTACAACAGGTTAGTTGCAAGTTAATTCACATAATAAACCTATCAGCTCAGTGTTTAGGTATTAAAAAAATGGCCATATAAAATTTTCTCTCCCTTTATTTAAATAATAAATTCTAATAAACCTGTCTAATGCGATATGGAAATAACTTTGTAATCTTAACTAACCTAAAGCTAAAAATGTTTAGCCGTATTTAATGTCAGATAATGAGAAAATAGTTAAAATAAATATGTAAATATAAATAATTTTGTGGTCTCTGTTATTATAAGCAAAACAATATTTTTTATTTAAATGATGGCTCAACAGAATGGTACACAATAAACAAAGTTTAACGTTTATGAAAGCTGTACAAGGCCAATTGTTTCACTTTTTGTAAAGCTCTGCAGAAATACATGGAGCTGCAAATAAAATGACAACCCATTGTATTCAGCACACCAGTCCTTCCTCTGTTCTTATGTTGAACTAATCTGTTCCCTCTCCTTCCATTTCCATATCTGTCCTTCTTCTTCCTTTGCTTCACTGGACTGCAAAAACTTTCACTTCTTAAAGGATGAGCTCAAGTGGAAGACCACACATTGGCATAAATTAGAGCATGTGTAGATATTTCTCCAGTCTCCTAAAATGGAAAGCAGGGGGAGTGGTAAAGGAAGGAAAAGAGGGAGGAGGTAAAAGAGAGACAAAAAGGAAAGAAGAAAACTGAGTAAGAGACAGTGCACTGTATATGAGGAGGTGCTTTTGTACTTGATTACGTTTGAATTTTAATCTCAGTGTCTGCAATGCAGTCCTGTTATGCTTTACAAGCTTCTCCTCCCTTGCCAAAGTGAAAACCTCTTTTCATTAAATTTATTTTTTTAAATAACATTAATTGGCACTTTGGTAAAGATGCATAAGTCAGAAAATAGTCAAGACGAAAGATCTTCCTATAAATATGCCCATATTTAAAGTCATATTAATAACCCACCTATCCGTCCATGTTCTATACCAGTTTTATCCGTGCAGGGTCTGGTCTGATCAGTACTGAATATTCACAAAGTGAAGAATAAGGTTATGGAGGTGACAAAAATTGAAAACTGCAACAAGCAGTGGCATCTTGGAGTCATCACGTCTCCATAGCAACAATCTATTTTAAAGCGTTCCTTACCAAGGGTGCAAATAATAATGAAGGTAGCAGCAAATTAAAATCTGAAGAGCGTTCCACAAGCGATATTTATGAGCTTTCACATGCCTATGCTAGTAATTGAATTGTTTCTGAGAACTTTGCAGAAATTGTTCTGTGTCGTCTTAACTTTCTCTTTAGTGTCGAAATTAAAGGTCAAGTGAGGGGGAATTACCTGAGAGAGATGTGCTTTATCCTTGAGAAAAGAAGCAAAGGAAGAAAAATTACTTTCCCCGACTGTATATTTCACAATCCTTAGAAGATGATTAATTAGTCATGGCCATAACATGAAGAGATGGAGAGAGAACACAAATTCCCTTAGTAGCCATCAGTCATGCATTGGGGGACTCGATCTTATAGCCATTAGTTTAAGCTTTAATTAATTTACTACCTTATTTAAATGAATCCTCTGGTTGTTTAAACCTCATGTTTACATTTTACTCATGAGTGGGTTTAAAATATTAAAAATGCTTTTCCAGGTTGAAAAGGGGGAGTGGGAAGAAAGCTGACCTTTGCAATGAGGTGATATAACATAATATACTCTTTCAGCAGTGTTCTTGTTTTACCAATAACTTCTGCAGTCTAGAGTAGAAACATTACAATGAATCATATCAAGACTAGCAGTTAGGGCTGTACCCCACATTGATCTTTGCTGTCAGATGTCACTTACAAACTGTTCTTTTTCTTTTTTTCCCCGTGTCCTGTCCGGCAGAGTAGCGCTCAGAATTGTTGTCTGAGTGTCAAGAAGAAGGCCAACAGATTTACTTTCACAAGTGGACCATTACAGCTAACGCTTTAAAGCTCTGCTTGATATTTATAAAAGAAACTTGATTAGAAACTGCTTTGGGATTATTTTAATTGTTACAGACACGGAGACAGAAACTTAAAGGAAAAAAAATAAAGAAGCATGAAAGAGAGAGAGGTGGGGCAAAAAGGAAAAGGGGAGAGAAGGAGAAAAGAATGGAGGAAAGAAAGAAGGAAGGATGAAGAAAATACAACTGCAGAAACGTTCATATTAACAGCTTTTTTACCAAAAAGTGCATGGTACTTATGAAAGCAAGATGTAACTGCGGCTCAATATAGAACATTTGTGTATCTGTTAACACCTGAATCTAAACACCTGTGGGTCTGAGTGTGAGCGTGCTTGTGCATACAAGGTTTCTCCATAAAAATATTCAACAGTGAGTGTCAGGAGCCACAGACCCGCCCCACTGGACGTGGGACAGATACGGAGGATATCTGAGCCATAGACATCCAAAGGCCCCCCAGAGCACAGGAACCTCAGGAGAACCATCGCCGGGACTACCGCAACCCCCCCAGAGAAGAGCAGGGGAGAGTCCCAGGGGAACCACCCAGTAGCCACAGTGCAGAAGCCCCAAGGAGCTGCAGCCACGAGCCCACTGGCCCCGCCGGGAGCCGTCTACGTTCGAGTAGATCCAGCCATGGACCCAGAGACCCGAGACCCCGGGACAAATCACTCCCCAAGCAAGGGCTCCGACAGAGACCAGAGGTTCAGGCACCTGCACCTAGCATTCAGTCTCCTCGTTTCACCTGGTTCTTGCTCCTTTTATACACATCTGTTCTGTTCATTCCTCCAATAAAGCATGTTGCAGTATGCATATTTGCAGTATAGCATATTGCATGTAGGCCAAAAAGTTGCATTTTAATCTTACCAGAGCACCTTCTTTCATATGTTTCCTGTGTACAAGTAAAGTGAATTGGTGGCACAGGATTTTATTAAGGTGCTATAAAGATATGCACACTCACTTTTCGTTTTTATTTGTATAACATTTTTAAAACAATGTTTCATTTTCCCTTTGGCTCACAATTATGCACTACTTTTTGTTGGTGCCTATAACAGAAAATCCAAACAAATATTTATATTTCTGTAAAGCACTATTAATATTTTTAATGCCTTTTATTCTAAGAAGAACACACATAGTACTTTGGCAGAATTGTATTTTAGTTTTTCTTTAATCCTTACCACTGTTGAGTCAGTAAATGAATACACTCTGACAGATACCAAACACATTTGAATTTTCAAGTTTAATGTCAATATAACTAATGGTTCATAAAGCTGGACCTCAGATTTTTTTACCAAAGATATGGAAACTGAAACCAAAACTAAGATTGCCATTTTTCTGCAATTATTTACTTATCTAGATCAAAGCATATTTATTTTTGCATCAAAGCCATGATATCTTTGATTTTCTTCATGACCTCTGACACAGTTACCTTATGGCAGTGCAGTGTGATCTTCAGTGTAAGAGATTAAAACTGCCCTGGGGTATGAATCTTCAGCAGAGTTGATTTAGTACCTGTGACTCCTGCAGTCCTCTGAGAACAGTGATTTGTTGATTTAATCAATCTTGTTTGGAGACAAATAGGCACCTTTTGAACTGATTCATATTCAGAATCTTTATACAGTCTCAGTCCCTTCTCAGTGTGTTTCAGTTTTCAAATATGAGAATATTATCATTTTTGGGGAATTGCAAAAACAGTATTGGTAATAACGTTTTATTCTTGACTTTCCGTAGTATTAAAGTTCTGGTGCTTTACTTGTTTATTTGTATAGTTAATCCAAACATTATTCATAACCCTGGCAGATTTAGATGTAAAAAATGACTTTAATTCCACTAAGAATAGTTTATGATGGGAAACAGACAGGCATTTATCAAAAGAGGTAACAATGTAAAAGAGGTAATAATAAAACAAAAATATGTTCTTATTTGCAGTTTATCAGAAAATGGCACGTCAAAATATTGCTTATACCTCCCCCCTTATTTTTTTAGTTCCTTCCACAGATTTGCGATCAGATTCAACTCAGCACTCTGGCTGTTCCACTTCATAATGTTGATATTCCTTCCAGTCGGAGTAAACATGTGGGTAAAATTAAAAGTTTACTTTAAGCTGAATCTGCCAGGGGAATGAGTCATTTGGGCTTTGCTGTAGATGTTCCCTAGGTGACATAAAATATATTTTCTCTTCTGAGAAGTTTAAGTTTGAATGCCTGAGAGTACACTGATCAAATAACCAGTTCAATAGTTTTTAACACAAATCACAGATCAACCAATGACATTGCAGATAGAGTGGGGTGAGTTTTTTAGAACCTCCTGATCTACTGGGAATTTCAAACACAAAAATCTTGCTTGCTTGAGATAATAAGAAAGGCAACAGCTGCTAAAATAACCATCGTTATAACCCAGATATATAGAATACGATTTTTGGATGCACAACATGTCGAAGCAGATGGGTACAGCAGCATAAGACCACCATAGGGCCACTCTTGTCAGCCAAGAACAGGAAACTGAGACACCAGTTTGCTCAGGCTCACAAACAGATTGAAAAAATGTTACCTGGGTCAATTAGTCCCAATATCAGCTTCAACATTTATGGCAGGGTCTGAATTTGGCATACACAACATTAAAACATTGATCCATCTTGTCTTGTACAATTAGCAATAGTGTTAGGAATATTTTCTTGTCACACTTTGGGCATCTTAGTACCAAATGAGCATTGTTTAAACTCACAGCCTACCTTGGCATTGTTGCAGAAAATGTTAATCTCTTTATTACCAGTGTCCTGATCTTCTGATGTCCTCTTCCAGCAAGATAATGCACTATTTCACAATGCTGAAATGATCTAATGCTGCCTCCTTGAACTTACAGTGAGTTTGGCCTCCAAAGTCAATAAATCTCAGCCCAATAGTGCACCTTTGGAATGAGGTGGAACAGTAGATTTGCATCACGAATCTGCAGTGGACAAACCTGCAGCAAAGGTGTGATGCTATCATGTCAATATGGACCAACATTTCTGAGGAATGAACTTGCCATGGAGAATTGAGGCTGAAGCCAAAGGGGGTCCAACACAATACTATCAAGGTCTACATAATAAATTGGCCGATTGTTCTTGGATAGATAAAATCCCATTTTGAGAAGGTTCAGTATTTTTGGTTTATTTTGTTGTTATTGTTACTAATCATCATTATATTTTCTTTGCTTTTATTGCATCTTGGCTTAGTAATTAATTATGCTGAGCCATGTAGGTTCTTGGTGAGATTGATAAACAGCACTTAGGATTTAATGTCCACACCCAGCTTTTCAGTAAATGGGAACAGGCCTGCTTCAGTACATCCATAGTACTGATGGAATACCAAAGTCCTATCACAACATGCCTCGTCCAAGTCTCCCAGTCCAATGAATTAAGATTGTGACTGCTCTTTTAGTTTCTATTTGCTTATCGACCCCGGATTTTCATCAGTCTTGTGCACTGAAGTATTGCTGAGAGGAGGGTAATGATTCTTATGCCAAACAGCCTGCGTGTTATAAGTTACAGTCCCAAACAGGGGTTCTCGTCCCAGTAGGAGCTCAGCTCTGTCCAATCAGACTGGGCCAGGTGTCAGACTGGGTCTACTGTTGTAAATCCAGACCCCAAGCCTGCGATGGATAAGTGGAGATTGAAGTGATAGCTTTAATACCACCAGACTGACCTACAGGTTAATCGGAATGCGCTGTCTGGCATCAACAACTCACCTTAAAACACCTACTCACCTCTGGTACACATACCCTTTGCATGCTCTTCATATGCACATAGATGAAATTGTCCACGCAAAATATCACTTTCCTGCTTTCCATTGCATTTGCAGGCATCCAACGTCACAACACAAAAAGCACACAACATTCACTCTTATTGCTTGCCTTGATTGTCCCTGGAGAAAAAAAAAGGTCTCTATTACACTGACCTTTCAATATGCTGAATTAGCATGTCAGGGAGAGCGTACTCTCCTAGGGGAAATATATATATATATATATGTATATACGTGAAGGTATTGCTAGTGATCCTATTGTGGTGTGGCTGCAAATCTAACATGGTATATACATTGCAAATTTATAATACAGGGCCTTTTTGTACATTTTTAAAGCCCTCATTAACTGTTGATGACTTTTATATCCTACCTTAATGCACAGGTTCTTACAGTGTTATTGACAAAAGCAGCATTTTAAATCACATTTTGAAGTAAAATCCTGCAAATTAGCTGATTAATTATAAAAAAGTGTATCAATAGCTGCCATTTAGATAAATATAATTGGAATAAAACAGCAACAAGAAATATATAGAAAAAAAAGAAAAATTATATAACAAATTATATAGAAATTATATAAGAAATTATATAGTTAAAAAAAAAGTAAAAAATAAGGACACAGAACTAGATTTCTCTGGCCTAGAGGATTTTGATGAATTAATGTTATCTTCAGATGAAGGAGATGAAACGGAACTTGGAAGGGGAGCACCCCCTACTGCATCTCTCGATGACTAAGCAGCAGGAGGACTTGCCTAGGAAATCAGTATGACCATGTGGTCATAATCATTATCTCTCCACCTGCCCATGTCCTGAGTAACTTAAGTAACCAGTTGCTGTGTTGGCTGTACCACTTTAATTGAACTATATGGTGATTTATTCAATTAGGAGGCCGGTTGTGACAATAACTGTAATTCACAACACCAAGATTGTGGCAGCATTTAGGTTCATCATTGCAATTTCTGCCCTTTTTTTTTTCTTTCAAATTTTTGTCTTCGGGACACTTTATATTGTAAGTGCAATTATTGTGAAATTAATGTCTGCCACATCACGCAAAGTCTATCTGCAGTTAGATTTCTCACAACATGTTAACTGGCCCTCAAAAGGCACTGCAAGCTAGTGCTTTAAGGCTTACATGGAAGAAAAGTTAAAATACTCAAATGGCAGCTGCAGTCAAACTCTTTTGTTGATTTCATTTAACTCAAACAAAATTAAAAACATTAAGCTGTTAGAGGCAGGTTTTGCATGCCACCATTCCAGAACTATAACATATAAAACCAGTTATCAAAAGTCTTTTGTGTTTTTGTGCTTTATTGCCAGAATATATATCATACATTTAAAGTTGTTTTCTGTAATGTTTCATGGAATAACTTGGTAATAGTATTTTAAAGAAAATGCAGATACAGATTTACTGGGAGCACAAGAGGAAGATAATAGGGAATGAAATCTGTGAGACATGTGGAAACAAACTGGTAGATCTCAGAAGGACTACAAAGTAACCTAGAGTATAAATAAAGAAAGGACTGGAACAGGTGAGTCTTCTTTCTGAATGTGGAAAAGCTTTGAGGGGAATATGAATGAATACAAAAAAATACACCACAAACAAACAGAGATGAGGGAAACGATTCAATAAATAAACAGATCACAAAACCACACATGAATAAAATAAGTGACAATTTTTACCAATATAGCCTATAAAATCTTTAACAAACATATAATAGGTCAGCTAGATCTAAAAGTCCTCAAGTGGGTTTGTCAGACTGTGATAAAAATTTACTCACAGTTGTCACAAAACAAAGTTACACTATGATAGACGATTGTTTACGCATTTTAGTAACATCAAATAAAGTTAAACAAGTGAAACCTATCCTTTGCTTTTTTGCCATTTAAAATCTTTAAAATACAGACTGCTATTTATGCATAGTTCATGAGAATAATTGCACCCTGACATACTATATCACCATCAAAAACTGTTTTAAAAGTTTCTGTGGGTTGAATTAGAATGTACATGGTCTCTCTGCATTCTGATCAGACTCTCTTAAGCTGCCTTGACTGCACATGGGCTTTGGTCAGAGCAGGCTTTTGGTGCATTCCCATTATCAGGAGTAAATATGCTGACAGGACATGCATAATGAATGAGAAACAGGGGGCTATTGCAATGCGCCGTTCTGTATGACAGTTCCTTTTGCCTCACCATTCAGTCAAAATGGACACTTACCGATTCTAAAAGTGACACCACAACACTGGAGGCCCAAGGAAGGAGGCTAGAAGAAGAAAAACAAGAACAAAACTCAGTGGCACAGAGCCGTTGCGGCTGCTACTTATTGTTCCCATCTTTTCTTTCACTGCCCTTCCAATCCTTTGCTTTGTCAGTCAGCCTCTGGCCCTTTAGAAAGCAAGCATCCTTCTCGCTCCCACTGGGTTCCTACCAGTGAATCCAGGCACTAAGCACTAATTACCCAGTCTATCTCAGCCCCAGTAAAAGCCACAGGTCAAAAAGTACCCTGCTCCCACTTTGCTAATCTATAGCTGCAGAAGTAACACATAAGAGAGTAACTGCTGCCAACATTGGCCTATTAGCTACAGACAACAGTTGATGAAAACACACAGCCAAGAGACTGCTACAACTCTTGGCACAATTTCCCTGACTGGCATGCATGCAGTGGATTTGTGACACACATATTGTCTTCTGTATGTATTCTAGATACTGTGGATGATTTGATTTGATCTACTGTCTTGTCTTGTATGTTCATTATGAATGCAAAATCCTAGCCAGCAGTGGGCTCGCAGTTTGTTGGCACATACACCCTGTTTACCATGTTGCGTAACACTGAAACATAAGTTAAGGCTTAGATTCATGCAAAGACATGTAGTAGTTGGTAAAAAGATAATGAAGCATTTAGATTTTTTATGCAATTTGTCATCCTTTCTTCATTAAATAAACACCTACAGTCCTGTTACTTTAAGTTATATTTACAAAATTGAAGCTACTGGTTGCCATACTTACTGTCTGCTGATGTTCATCGTGTGCAGTTCTTACCAAGGGTGAGAAGGTATGTCTGTTTACAATATAGTGGACATGACAATAATCTGTGAAAATGTAAAAATGTTAAACTTGATATGGGCAGGCTGTCAGATGACTTTTTTGTGTGTCTGAATGCAATGCTGCTACCGAATGCAATGGTGCCCTGGATGGGGAGTCATATGACTTTTATTAAAAAAGATTTTCATGTCATCCCTGACCCTAAATATAAATAAGTACCAAAAAATGCCAAACAAACAAAACCATAACAACAATGTCATACTGTCAAAATTCTCATGGGGAAACATACCTAATATAATTTAAAGTTGGTGCCCTGTTTCCCATCTGAGGAAGTGCAGATGCAGAACCAGCTGTTAATTATACTGCAACATTTTGGTTTAATTGGCTATGTATTCTCTGAATGCCGTTTCTGTCACTGTCATTTAATTTGATTAATTTGTCTTCTAAATCAAGTTAGTTTCAAACAATAAAAAATACAGCATATGTTGCCTTGCTGCCCATTTCTCACTGACATAAGGATAGGTTTAGGTATATAAGCTTTAAGTAGTTCACAGCACTATACTCTCCATGTAAAATGTTTCCACTCCTCTGCCCAACCCAGGACTGGAAATTAGAACTCTAATTTTTGTGTTGAAAGATACTTCTTAACCACTCAGCCATGATCCTGAGTGAAAAATGACTCGCATGTTTCAGATAGAACAACCAGCCAAAACATTTGCTATTACACATTGTGCAGTTTCAGTTGGAATGTCCTCTGGTGTTTGACATCATACTGTTAATCGCATATTTTTGGGGGTTTGCTTCTAGCACTGGTGGATTATTAGTGTGCCATGGCCATTCAGGCCAGGACTCAGTTTTCAAACAGAGGGAGGATGTTTTGAGGTGATCATGCTTATCCACCTCTACCTTCAATGGGTTTAATCTTGCATCTAATGTTGTTCCAGTGCCTCTCTTTCTATTATTTTTCTATGCAGAAGTGGGAGGAGTTAAATGTAAAAGTTCATCAAAAAATCAGGTGGTGATTAAAACTGGACATTTGTACGGTTGGAAACTTAAAAACACAATCTTTTTCGGTGATCAGTGAACACACCATACTAAGCTCTAATGGGCCACGTTGACATCGACGCTCAGTGGAGAGCTATTGAATGACAATGCAGAGAAAATGCACAGACACATCTAAAGCTATTTAAAAACAATTTTCTAATACATGTTAAGACATGTCATCTGTCCATTCAGTCCATTCAGTGACAGAGTGAGAGAGAGCAAGACTTCTGCAGATAACACAAAGGACGAAGAAAGCACCACAAAGTTGCTTTATTCATGCGTTTTTTTGCAGCTCATGGACCATGCTAAATTGGGATATATTGTGGAGACCTCAGAGTTAAGGTATGTATATGCTACAGGATGCGCTGGGACATATGTTTAAGTAAGGTTATCCCTGCTAAGTGCACCAATCTGTTATATAAGATGCTTTAAAAAGATGAAACTGTGCAATCACTTAGTTTTTGTCTTAAAGTATCAAATAAGTTTTTTTTTGGTTGTTTTAAGACCCATGGTGTGACACACACACACACACGTATATATTAATACACACACACACACTAATATATATAATATATATATATATATATATATATATATATATATATAAATATATATATATATATATATATATATATAACGTGCAAGTCAAAGATTCACAAAGAGGGAGATTGGAAATTTTCCATCTCAAGTCAACAGGTATGCTAACCCCTTTAATGAGTGTTGGCTCGGAATGGACATGCAGTATTATACTTCCACTGTAAGGAAAGATATTCCAGCACATGTCAGGTATGCTGAGCTTCAAACAGGTATAAGAAAAATGTATTAGTCATTCCCAACCCCCAGCCACACAGGGGTTGGGGATGTAAAATTGAGCAATATCTTGGTTGCGACAATGGACCGCACAGTTCACCGTAAATAGTACTGGGGATACAGGAGGCCATTAAGAGCACTACCTCTTTGAAACAGTTGCTGACCTGTATTGCATTTTGCTGTGCAGTGACTGTTGAAAATATCTGTTTGGGTCAGCTCCATTGTCTAAGTCAAGGTGATGTAAAAGAATCCGAGTCCTGTCTAAGTGAAGCCCTGCTGACTGCTGACCTTTGTGTCTTTTCCCATCTATCATGCTGAGCAAAACGTGTATGAGTCGGTGGCTTGTTTGCTTGCTGGTTGCTGCATTTGGATGTGGATGTGCAAGCAAGAGACTTTGAAGGATTTGTCTTTGTCACCGTGTTGCGTGAATGAGCAATCTGTTCTGCTCATATTTACCCAAGCATGTCCAGCGAACAGGAAAGCTGTGGCAGTTTAAATAAGCTGGCATTGTCTGTGCTGCAAGAAGTGCTTCTGCTGAGGAATATATCTGTTAATCTGTTAATAACTGCCATCTGCAGGAAAAGGGGGCAGCAGTATACTGGCCTTTAAATTTAACCTTTGGGCTTACATGCAAAACTAGTTTTTTTCTGGGGGTGGTGGGGACAGGGGTGGAAAATTATAACTGCAGATCACCCTGAATGCTCCATACACACAATGAAACATAGTGGAGGTATCATCATCCATTGGGGAATCTTTTCTTTAGCAGGTACAGGGATGCTGGTCAGAGTTAATGTTAAGACGAATGGAGCCAAATATAACACATTCCTGGAAGATCGCCTGTTAGAGGCTGCAAAGACTGGGGCAGAGATTAACCTTCAAGCAGGTCAATGACCTAGCCCTACACCCAAAGCTACAATGGAACAGTTCACTAAAAAACTTGAACTCCTAATAAAATGCTTCAGAATCTGAGGTTGTAATATAAGAAAATGTTCAAGGGGTATGAAAAAAATGCATCAACCCACATCTTTTGCCCAAACTAGTTCTGGATTAAACCAACTGTAGCAAACATTGGTTGAAAAACAGTGTCAGTGAATAGCTGTCCATGCGCTGCTAAAAATAGGTTTTCCAATATCTGGGGAATGCAGAGATTTAAGTGGCACCTCAGAGACAGATTAGTGGTGTCCCTGTCTCCAACTGAGATGAAAATGGTGCATTGCAGATGATAGCAGAGCTCAGACAGACAGTAAAATATGATATCAGAGTCAGAGGCATCCCCCAAGGTGCCACATTAATGGCAACCTTACATTAAGCCTCCTCACATTGCACGTTTTAGTGAAGGCTACTGTATTTCTTATTTACCCCTCCTCTCTGTTTGATCTCTTTCTTCCCCCCTCCTCTATATTTTCCTTCTCTGCGCTACCTTCTTTCTCCTGCCTCCTCACATTCCTCCTTCCCATCTAGCTCCTCCTCTTTCTTTCACATTCAATGGTGTAACATTTACACTCCCAATGTGTACGTGTGCATCAAGCTTATCAATTCGGGCTGATTTACTACACCGTAAGGAAGGCAAAGGTGGAGGAAATGGATGTCAGAACTCATCATTAGTGACCAATGAATTCTTAATTAGGGCAACAAATGGTGCAGTGCCCCTAGAGCGGCTGGAGCACTCCCAGAGCACCAGAAAGCTGAGGTCTATCACCCGACTCCTTTGTTTTAGCTGATTATGTGTGGGGCTGTGGCGAACATTTTTCTACTTTGAAATTTTTTTTTTACTGTATGCAACACATACAGAATAAATGGGCATTTGTACTTCTGCTGGTTCCACCAAAATGACTTTAAGAAGATTTCAGGTTCATCATTTGTATGGTATGACTGTTTAACTATAAAATGCGGCAAGCGGAAGAGCCATTACAAAGAGGCTCCCAGCAGAGTACAAATGCAATGCAAGTAAGAATAATGGGGTATATAGCTGTGTGATACAGCAATTTCTGTACATTTAATGAGGACACCATGAATGCAGGCATTTTAAAGTACTAAGGGACATTTTTCCTCCTTTATTGCAGCCCAGAAGGAGAGAGCAACAACCTTTCTGAGAAGGGACAAATTTTCTCTGCTTCTCTGCTTTTAATATGCTTGCAATGAATTCTTAAGTATCTGGCTACTGTAACCTAATTGCATGTATTGTTTTTATTGGAAATATAAAAACTAATGCTGTTGTGGAGAAATATAACATGTTTTATAATTTTCTATTCAAAAATAAGGTGATCACAAAAATAGCTTCAGAAATGTATAAAGATAGCCAATACAGTTATCAATTTGGTGCTGAATGTGAATGCACTCTCTTTTTTATTTCTATCTATGCAAAAATGTACTAAATAAACAATGTAAGAGATGTAACCACAGTTTCCTTCCCTTGGTGCTTGAGTTATCTTCACCTTTTCCATCCACTTTCACCTGTTTCTTTCCTCATCCCATCTGTCCTCCCATGCTCATAGAGTACATCAAATGCCCCCAGCATGGCTGCGTGCTGACAGGTAGCCCGCTGAAAAGCTCCCAGGCCATTTTGAGGGTAGCAGAGCATCCGTTCACTAGGACCTCAAAGAGACGGAGTCACAGCAAATACACTCTAAAGCCATGGCAGCCTTTGTCAGAGAATACATGAGAAATAAACACAAATGAGTTTTACGACTTGCATCTTTAAGGGCTTAAAAATACAGATGATAACAATAGAGGAGCAGGTGTGGTTGATAGACAACAAAAAGACACCTTATTGCTAACTGAAATATGGTTCTTTATTTCAAGCAACTTGTTCCGTGGTTGCTGTAGAGGACTGTAGGACGTGCAGTACTACATGCAGCAGTACTGCAAACTGCAAAGTCTTTGAAACCAGCCACCCCTATTTGGAGCATGCTCTGTTTATTTCACTTAGCCATCAGACTTTTCACCAATACAAATGCTTAAAGAAAGCATCATATTCATAATAGCTTACAATCGGCTTCCTTCCTCTTACAACTGCGTGTTTTCTGCTGTCTACATATCTGCAAAAATATGAATTATTACAAATATGAAACTTGTTTAAGACAGGTACTTATTGTTCTTTTGATTTTGATATACAGACACAGGCTGAGAATATAGATGAATATTGACTGTCAAAGTTAAAAATAAGGGTGAGCTGTTTCAGCCACAAGAATGTGTAATATGTGTAATATGCTTACTGTGTGTTTTTTTTATAGAATAACACTGGGAGTATAACAACCCTTACCAGCTGATCATTTATGGCTAAGGGCTCCGTTAGTTCGCCTGCAGTGATGCTAGTTAGATGCTATTTAGTTAGATGATAGTAATGCTTAGCACACCTTCCACTCTAGACTCTTTGCATGCTAAACTACCTTAGTTACTTTAGTGATGTGTTGCACTTCTTTAGTTTCCATGGGTGGAGTTTCTAAACTGCTATCTTTCTGTCTAGTAAACGAGATAATTGTGTAGGAGACACTGGTAGTCCACCAAAACAGGTAAGGCAGTGTGTCATAACACAAGGGCGATAATCTGTTTTTTATAAATTTTTTTTTTACCTGCTCAGCAATAAGCACAAAGGGGTTTTGTGAAGCTTGAGGTTAAAACAACATGCACAAATCTAACTGAATTTTTCTGAGAAATGACATACTCTATCTAAACAATCAGTATGTTAATAATTATGTTTTTCAAATGGAAGTGATAATTCAGGCCTTTCTTTGCTGCTGGTTGAGTAAAACCTGGGTGGATTGTGACTAAAGGTATTTTTTGGAATCTGTGAGCTCTCCGCTTACAGCAGACAGGCTGGTTGTATATGTAGCAGCCGTGTGTTGAACGGCTGAGACCGAGTCATTTTGTGAACTTTGTTTATTTTCTGTTTCAACTGCCTTTAGTTTTAACTCATTTTTGGTGTTTGCAGAAAAGGTTTATATCAGCTTTTAGCCAAGATTCTAGCATTTCTGTGGATACCACATATGTCTATGTTTAACTAATGGAACTTTCAGTAAAGAAAGCAGGGTAATTAGAAAACACCAAACAGTTCATGTTAAAATAAGTAAGTCTAAAACACATAAAGAAAAAAAATTTCAAATAAACCAATCACATATTCACACATCCATAGGCTGACCAATCAGCATTCAAGGGGATGTGAGTAGTGCTTGCTGACTGGTTAAACCAGAGCCCAAATAGGCCATGGGCTGAACCACTTACATATTCAAAAGGGAAAACACTTAATCACATCTAAAAGTGGTTCATTTCTGAACATTTGAAAGACAATGCAAAAATTAAAACAGTACATCGCACTCACAGGAACTCTAAAAATACAAGTTTCACAATAAAAATTCCACAATATAAGACTTGAACTACATAACAGGAATTAGCAACACCTTATATATATATTATATATATATATATATATATATATATATATATATATATATATATATATATATATATATTATATATAATATATATATATACATCAATATAATAAAAAATCAAATTAAAAACAAAAAACAGAATAGGGTCAGTCACAGAGCCTCCACAACTTTGTGGCTGACCTGTCTGATGTATTCCTTGGTCTTCATGATGCTGTTTTTTTCACCAATAATCTCTTGCAAACGTCTGAGGCCTACACAGAACAGCTGTATTTGTAGGAAGATTAAATTTTAAACAGATAAACTCTATTTATTAACTGGGTGACATGTAAAGGCAATTAATTTCACTGAATTTTATTTAGCAGCATCAGACCAAAGGCGGGTGATTCTGAATGTTTGCAGTTTTTGCAAGTTTCATTTAAAAAAAAAAAAGCTAAGTTGTTTTTTTCATTTCACAACTATGCATGACTTCATGTTGACTTCCAAAAAGGACACAGTTCAGTTCATGGCTGTTACATAACAAAATCTGATAAAGGGGTATTAATATTTTGCAAAGGCCCGAATAAGTGTGTAAGTGAAGTTATAACCTTGTTGATTTTTTCTGAATGAGATAAGTCATGGGCATCAAATGGCTTTAATAAAAGCCTTGTGCAAGTCTGGTTTTCATTTAACAACCTTAGTGTCTTGTTTCATTCTTCAGTATATCAGCAGATGTTAGTGCTATCGATAGGTAAGGGATGTCTGGAAATACTTTGAATTAATCAATCTTTCATAACCTTCCTCTGGTGAGGGGCTGAGGTTGGGATAAGGTCGGTTGTTTTAAATAGGAAACCTTATTCAACTCATAAACGTGTTTGTGAAAGATGGGAGGCTGAGTATTAAGATGCAGTAAAACTACAATACTGGCTCAGTGCATTCACTTGTCCGTAATTATCTTTACACACACACTCTCATGTATATACACATAATGAGGCCACACAGACACACATATTCATTGTAACGCACACACAGTGTCATCTTCAAAGACACCCAGAAGCAACTTCGCCAATGTGACAACAGCCCTAATGAGCTTGCCTGAGTGGGTGACCGTGGTGCCTGGTGAGAGGAGTGGTGTCGCCATGGCGATGTGAAGGCGAAGGCTCTGAGTCATGGGGTCATGCAGGTGTTTTAGGCAAGGGAGGGAATGCCTTAATTTAGTTTTCTGATTTGTACATATGTGCCTTTATCTTTAAAGAAAAGTACATATTTAGAGCTGTATTCATTTGCAGTAGTCATTGGTATTTATAGAAAAATTGTGCATTGAAATGTATCTCAAGTGTAGATTTTTGTGTGGGTTTTGCAGTCTGACTAAATGGCCATTATTGTGCCTGACAGGCCAAACCATGACACATTTAGGGATTTTAGGTGTATAATGATGACTTTCTGCTCAACAGTCTTTCATCTTCAGCAGCACAAAGAAAATGAGGGAGCGAGACAAGAAGGAAATAAGATGGTGTTAAAGCAAAAAAAGGAGGAGGGACAGAAGCAAGAGCGATGCAGAGACCTCCAGGGTCCTAAGTGTGCACTGTGATGATATGCAGGGTAATGAACTTCCAAACTTTATGCATCAGAAAGCGTGACTTGACTGTCAGCATTTTCAGCCCTGTATCGGTGAGATGAGGCCATAATCTCCTTCCATCCACTCCATACCCGCATTTGAGACTTGCTTTGCCGACTTAAAGCCTGCATTTCATTTGTCAGCCTAATGGTGGAATTTGTAAGGAGTTTAAATTCGTTGTGCTGCTGGAGGTGTCGTGCAGTTGTCAGTGGGAAAGGAGTGGGTTGCTGCTCAGGGTAAAAGTAATCTCTTTAAACTTAGACAAGTTTGAATGTCTCCACAAAGGTCTGGCATTCACTGAGGAAGCATAGGCCATGTTGCATTATTAATGATACAGTTCATGTAAGTCAAATGAACTGAGATAAATATATCCCAGACCAACGATTTAATTATTCCTGAAATTTTTATTTTTACTCTCTAAAAACTTCAATTTTTTTTCCTTATACAGCTAGATTTTTATTTTTTTAACTTTAGCTTGTTTACCCAAATAATAATAAAATAATTTGGCACTTATTTGCAATAATTATACACCTCCTATTAACAACTAGTTTATCCTTTAAACCATTTATTGTGTTATAAACACTTTGTAAGGGTAGTCTTCTTTTAAAATGGCAGCCTTCTAACTGCTTCTAACTGGTTTATAAAGTGTTAACAGATTAATTATTAATCACTTTGAAAGCCTCATTCAAGAATAGTCTTGTTTTTGAAGTGTTACCCACCTCTACATATTCATTGTTTCTTATTTCATGGTGCCTCCATTTATTTTTGAATAGTCTCTTATGGCTGCCTTTATATTGCTCACAAGTGAAAGTGTTAGCAGCCTAATTGAAAACATTATTATTAATTACTTATATGGGCTTTATAAGGGTAGGCTTATTATAAAGTGGTATTAATACTTTACATAAAAATAGGCTCACTTGTTAATAAATTTAGCTTTTTAAAAATCCATGAATGATGCTTTTGTTTTGTTTTGTTTTGTTTGTTGTTGGCTTTTGTATTTTTTGCTATGTAATGTTTTTTTGTAGGGTCAATGTACAATCACTGGTGAAGGGTCGAAATAGTGCAGACTGTTTAGAAGGTAGCAGGGAATGAGAAAAAGCTGGTGTTGCAGTGTACAGATAAAAAAGAGGGAGGGTGCTGAGACTTGAGGACGAGGGGGTGGGGGATATCAGACAAGGGTTTAAAATGAGAAATAGGTTTAGAGAGGGTGTATAGGTCTTTCGAGGTTATTGCAAAAAGGATCCTGGTTTAAGTTACTGAACCGAGAAATTGATTACGCTTTGAATGTAGCTGTCATGTTTCTGTGTTTTGGCTATAGCTTTATTATCTGCCTGTGTCTGTTTTGGATTTTAGAGTTTCAAATTTCAGACTCAGAAAATGAATGTCAAAATGTGTCACAATTTAAAGCACAAAAGAATCGTTACATTATTTCTGAAATTAATTAAAATTGAAAACAGATTATTTATTAAAATATACAAAAAAATAAATGTTTTATTGTTTTGCACATCATGATTTTATTTCATTTGTCATGTGTACCAGTCAGTGTAAGTGGTCTTCTATATATAATTGGTAAGAAATAACTTTACGGTTAACCATTCAAATTTCAAGATAAATTTGACAGGCACAAGAACAAATAAATAATTAAACACTTAAATATCTATATGTGTCCGAAACTGTAGGATTGTGAGTTTAGTATTGTCATTTTGGTCTGTTTTTTAATATCTTATATTTCAGTGTATTCAGAAATTTAAGTAAAACAATGTAGTAATGTCAGCAGCAGTCTGTACAACCATATAAAATGCAAGTGATTCAGCTGTTGTCACTAGCTACTAAGCAGCAGCCATTGTGTTTTAGATTATGGACTCTGTGGCTTTTATCCTTTCATGCATCAAAGGCTGTTGTTTTAGCAGAAGAAAAACACCATGGGGCTTATTCATTGCAAATACTCAAGTACTTTAGAACAGATTTTTTATCTTAAACATTATTTACTGGTTCCTAACCCAAATACATAAAAAAAGAAGAAATTAGAATATACAGTTTTTCTTAATTCCAATCATTAAGACCATTACACATAAATGCACAGAATTGCAATAATAATAAATTATTAAAGCTATATAGTTGATTTAAGTAAACAAATGTACGATGAAGAGGACTTAAATATATCTGTTAAATGATACATCCATCAGTTTTTATTTTACACATTTAATCTATGCAGGGCTGTGTGGGAGTGGGTTGTGCTATCTCCAACAGTTGGTGGACGTAAGGTGGGTACACCGTGGTATGATCACTAGCTCATCACAGGCTAACACAGACACACAGGGACAAACACATGCACGATAGATTCTCGAATGGATGTCTTCAAGTAGGCCATTGAAGCTAAAGAATATGCTTTGATCTAAACCCTGCCACACATAGTGTTTTGTTTTCTCCAACCTCAGTTCTGGATCTTTGCAGCTCCTCCAAGGTTACCATTGACCTCTTGGCTGTTTCTCGGTTCCCCTTCTTCGACCTGCCAATTAAGGTGGACGGTCATGTCCTACAAGGTTTGTAGGTGCCTTACTTTTACATTTTTAAATGATGGATTGCTCAGTGCTGTGAAAATTTTAAAGCTTGGGGTACTGTTTTATAACATTAGTACTCTTTTAAATTTCTCCACAACCTGCCTGGTGTATTTTTTTCTTGGTCTTATGACAATCTTTGTTCACTGATGTTCTATAGCAAACTTTGTTTGTTTAAGGCTCATCAGGAGGAGCTTAAAGAGGAGCTGGTTTCCTCCTGAGACAGATGCCAGAGTGTCTTGAACATGTAAATGGTAACTAGGCTCTCAACTCTTTGGTTTCCTTGCTCCTCAAAGCTCTGACACTAACCTCCATTGTCTCCCCTGACAGAAACCAGATTCCTCCATTGGTGTCTGAGTTCTGGACTCTAGGGGTCCGCTACCTGGTTCCTAGCGTCTGTGTGGAGAACATCTCCCTGGATGGATCCCCCTCATTCTCTCTATTGCCTCTCTGCCAGCCCTCCTGGTAACTGCTATTTGAATCCTTACTTCTGCCTCCGCTATGTTCACCTGCCTGTCCTCACCCTCTGACACATCATTGCTCACCAGCTCTCACCCTCTCTAAATTACCATGTGCTTCTAAAATTGCTAAACTTCTAATTCAACACATTTTTTAGACTCCATGGCATACCCACATAGAAAATTTGTAAACAAGGCCCTCAATTTTTCTCACACGTTTAGAAAGACTTATGTTCGACTCACTTCCAGTTTCAATCCTCAGGCTACTGGCCAGTACAAGCATATGAACCAGATATTTAAAAATATGGACGTGTGTGTGCTTCTAATCCTGCTACTTAGAGCCAACATCTCTCATGGGCTGAATATGTTTCAGTGTTTCAATATGTTTTTTCTTCGTTGACATGGAATCAGAGCCAAGTGGCTTTCCAACAAACCTTTGCCCAAAATAAAAAGATCGCTGACTGAATCCACATTCAACCCTCTTCATTTCCACCTGGACCAGGGGTTTGGCTATTTGCTAAGGACTTCCCACTTAAAACATACACTTGCAGATTGTCTCCCTGGTTCCTTGGTCCATTTAATATATATAGTCAGTTCAGTCCATTCAGTGCCCACCTTTAATTACCATCCCCACCTCTGTGTCCATCCCATTCTATCAAGTTGTTTGTTGAGTGCAATAACATCACTTTTTAGAAACATAGAATCTCAATAAAATACATTGAATGTAGTTCCCAAAATGTGAAAAGGTTCAAGGCATATGAATGCTTTTGCAATTCATTTTAAAAGTGTGCGGGTTTCTGCAGGACACATGATTATGTGTGAACTTTGAGATAGCTTGTGCAATGTTGTCTTGGAAAGATAATCACCACTGTACCATATTCTCAACCATAAAATATCTTTACACAGCTGCACACTCTATATGAAAGAAGAACACTTCCTCAGAACAGCAAATGACTTTCAAGTGAGCTTAAACCAGGAAAAGGAGCTCAAATTCCCTGAAAATGCCATGAAAACTACCATAAGATCCTATGAGCATAATAAACTTACATTATACATTAACACAGATGATCAAGTTGAAAGCACTTTGGAAGAAATGTTTGTGAGAAATAAGCAAAAAGAAATTGGGGGGCATATGCAGAGCTGGAGGAGGAATGCCAAAGCAGTGGGTGGCGAGCACAGCACTTTTTCTTTAAGTAGGAGGTAGGGGCTCTTCAGAAAGATCTGTTAACAAAGCCCAAAGCTTCCTGGGCATCAATGGGGCTCGGAAACTGAAAAGGATCAGATGCAGCGCAGAAAACCTCAGGCTGGTAAGATCCTATTGAGATGGTAAAAAAGAGAATAAACCATAGACTAACGATCCTTGGACACAGCCACAGGAACAGGTCACTCCCATCTAGGTTGCCTGGGCAAGAACGTATAAAGTTATAAGACAAGAAGCACCTGATGAACCCCGGTGCTTTCTGTGATGATATGCAAGTAAGAGGCAATTCCCTTCGACAGGTAATTTATCAACTGAGTGATAAAATCAACTCTATACTTGGTAATGCTACATACCTGTGTACCTTAAACCACTTTTGTCCATTTTTTATCTCCAGGACAGAGTCCTGCAGGGTTTTACATGTTCCCTGGTTCAACTGTCCTTATTTGAATGAATGAGTCATTGCCAAGCCTCTGGTACTTTTTCTAAAGAGGTAATATATAATCAAATCACCTGTGTTGGACCTGGGACACATCTAAGAAATGTAGGACACTGTCCTTAAACTAGACCTCTGCCTTAAACTGACCTCTGCCTTAAACTGAAAAAAACTATTTTAATAGAGATGCCCTGAGAAACTGGCTGTTAACAAATTTCTTAATGGTAATTTTCAGCTCTTGTTGAGCCCTCCCTGGTCACTGAGTATTCATAAACAATTTTAAACTTGTTATGGATTATGTTACTGAGGGAAGAAGACTCATTGTTGCCGCTTTTCATTAACAGTAGGGTGTTTAATGTGAAGTCAGAAGAAGCACAATCACAGAAAATGTTGGATTGATACCAGCCGTTGTGGAAATCTTAGAGTTATAGTAAAGATTTCATTCTGGAAAACACATATACAGTTGTTTTTATATACTATAACACCACACTAACTGTGCTAACTGTAGTAATCACTAAGATAAGATATAAAGTCAGTTTAAAACATCAACTCAGCTATAGCTAAAAATAATAGTTCTGTTTTACAGCCACTTGTCTCTCACACGGCGACCTGACATTCCCTCAGCTCCTAACACAAATAATTAATGACTGCAAATAGAATAGAATAGAATAGAATGGAATAGAATAGAATAGAATGGAATAGAATAGAAAAGTCTTTTTTGTCATTGTAATGGTGGGTACAACGAAAATGAGGGTGCTACCATACACCACAGTAGGATAAACAAAAACAAAAAAATAACAAGGCATTAGGTTTCTCCTAAAATAGAGATATGAGTAGAGTAATATACACTGTCATTTATTTTCATCAATCAACAAAATGCAGTGAATGAACAAAAGAGAAATCTAAATCAAATCAATATTTGGTGTGACCACCCTTTACCTTCAAAACAGCATCAATTCTTCTAGGTACACTTGCATGCAGTTTGTGAAGGAACTTGGCTGGCAGGTTGTTCCAAACATCTTAGAGAACCAACCACAGATCTTCTATGGATGTAGGCTTTCTCACATCCTTCTGTCTCTTCATGTAATCCCAGACACACTCAATGATGTTGAGATCAGGGCTCTGTGGGGGCCGTACCATCACTTGTTATGATTTGGGGTGTTGGGTTTTTGGTTTCTGGTTTTTTCTTTGTTTTTCACAGCTTAGGTTTTGAATCATGTTTCTGTTTGTTTTTCTGGCCATGCTTTAGTTTTGTCAAGTTTGGTTTTAGGATCTGGTTATGTTTTTGTTTCATGTTTTTCTAGATATAGTTCTATTTTGTTTCCTTGGATTTGCGTTCTAGTCAAGCCATGTTTTGCTCCAGTCACGTCCGTTCTGTTCATCAAATTTATCCGGTTCACCTGCACCTTGTCAATCTGTCTTGCTCCACCTGGTTTTCACTCCATATATACACACCTGTTCAGTTAGTCATTGCGGAATCATTATCTCTACTCATGTCTTGTTTTGTGGACCATGCCATGCCTGTCAAGCCAGCCTGCTTCTGTTTTGTTCCTGCCTCTGCTAAGAGTGAGTTTTTGTTTAATTAAAGCCTTAAGTCAACTACCGTCATGCTGCCTGCTTGTCTGTGTTCTGGGTTCCTCCGTAGCAAAGATTCTAACATCACTTCCAGTAAGTCTTGTTCTTCTTTATGCTGAATATAGCTCTTCAATGACTTTGGCTGTATGTTTGGGTTTTCTCACTGAGCATTTTGTGAATTAATAAAAATAAACAATCATCATTTATGTTTATGAACGCATTCTTTGTTTACAGCATTTTTTCACACCTGCCTAAAAAGTTTGCAAATTAATGTACATCAAATGTAAATGAAATAAAACTTATATGGGGTCAAAATACATATCTTAATAAATAACTTCTTTGAACCCCCAATCTAGATATTTTCTATGATTGAGAGTTTGATAGAAGAGATGGTAAATGCATACTAAGTGAAAAATTACTATACACCTTCAATCAACCCTATTATTCAAACCATGGCCACCATGGATAAATCACATTGCAATTTTTACCAAGGACAACTATTTTTTTTATTTTGCTGAAATTTTATAAAAGATCAGGTCCTGAATTAATTTCCTTGTAATATAACAAAAAGAAAATATAGTTTACTTACTAATATGTGACTTCTTAGCTCAGGTAAAAGTTGAGCCTTTAAATGGAGGCATTAAACTAAAGGTGTGGAAATCTTAAATGATTGGCTGTTAAAAAAACATCTCTTCTTGGTTCCTTAAATCAAGAAAGAGAAGAGAAAAGATAATAAGTCACATTCATTTTATGTACATTCTCAAGATTATAATGATCTGGATGACTGACACATGACACTAACTGCTGCTGCTTAAAATGAAGTAGAAAAAGCCTTTGTCCTTACAGTATGAAAGACACCCCTAGACACCCCTAGGAACATTCTCCAGTCCTTGCAACTGAAAGCTATCCTCTACTTTCTGTACACAAGGCATATTTATTTTAGTTACATGAAGAAAACCTTAAATAGATTAGTTTATATTGCAAAGTCTCTAGAGTACCTCTAGCTAAAATAACTTTTAGCCTTCGATCTATTTACTGAAATCTCACACACCAGCTGAAAAAAATGACTCGCACATGACCTTAGAATGATACCAGTCCATGTGTCCGTTCTGCCTACTTTAATAATCAATCCGCAGCTTGGTTCACCAGCCGCTGGCACCTGTCAGGATGAAAGACAAGGATTAGAGATGGAGAGAGAGAGAAAAAGGTTGGGCATACAATACTAGCATCACGTGTCCCGTTGCCAGGGAGGTTGTGTATGTGTGTGTGTTGCTGTAGATGTGGATGAGATTTCCATCTAACACTACTGTCAGGCCCAGCTCCATGTACAACAGGAGACAATATCCAGATTTGTTAGTGGGAGTCTGTCCGTGTGTGTGGTTTTCTCCAGTAATTATGTGGGGCTTATATGATTGTGTGTGAAGTGTAAGAAAGCTTGGCTCTCGCCTGCAATGTTGTCTTCGAAAAAAAAAACATCACTACACATCATTCTCACCCATAGATTCAAAGCCATGAATTCAGGCACATACATGTATCCAAGTGCACATCGCTCATGCTTAACCCCTCCCTATTTCATGTCTAAAAATAGATCTTTTTTTTTCTCAATGATCTATCTGCTTCCCAAAGCAGGAGGCTGTAAGACAAGCATGTGCACTGGGTTAAACACAGCTTATACTCCTGAGAGTGATAGCTTTCATACCAGCTCCCCCTATCCACCCACTCCAATAGTATGCACACACACACACACACCCTTGGAGCAGTCCATTCAGAGTGCAGATGGCATTTTGTGTGTGTGATACAAGAGACGCCGTTCACTCACTTGCTTGACAGGGAATGGAGCTCATTGACATGCAGGCAGTGCTTTTTCTCTAGTTCAAGAGACTATGCATCACTGTGAATTAAGCTAGGGAGGCCATGAGCTCACAAACTATACTGGCCATACATGCATTTCACCTTAACTTCCTCTCCCTCCTCAATGCCCTTGTATCAAGGGCATTGAGGAGGTTAGGTTAAAGACACTGTATCAGGACTACAGTGACCATATGTAAATACCAGGAAATAGTCAAGCAGATAAAGACTGCAAACTAATATACAACAAATCATAGCCTAAGGATGTTAATGAAATAACAACAAATTGCTCATAAAATGTCGCTACCCTTATTGATGTCTTTAATTTCATGATTTAATAAGTACAGGACATGATGTGATTTATGAGGGACATCTGCAAACATACCAGTAGGTTGTGTCCTCATTTTGGGAGAAAGGGTAACAGTGAGCCAGTTGTTGTGGCAGGTAATGAGAAGGTCATTTTGCTGTGATTACAGTTTGAGTCCGACTAGCAGGCAGGATCATCCAGCAGGATTAGCACAGGCGAGCAATCTCTTCAACATGTGCAGTGTAACTATGCTTCTGTGGAATCTGCTGATCAAAGGTAACTTCAAAAGGTTCAACTAGATAAACAGGATGTTTTGTCACATTAAAATTTCACATTGCTTTCCTAAAATAGATGACTTTGTAATATTTGGACATACAGTGCTGTGTAATACTCACACCCCCTGAAGTCTTCCAAATTTGGCATATTACATCCACTAAGTTTACATTTTTATTGAGATTTTTTAAAATGAGTACAATGACATTATGAAGAGAAAGAAAATGTACAAGGTTTTCACATTTTTTACAAATAAAAGTCTGAAACGTGTAGTATGCATTAGTATTCTCCCTATTAACTTTGATACTCTCATGCCATCAGAATCCCTAAAAATAACAGAGTCTACCTGTGTGTAATTTAATCTCAGCATAAATACAGCTGTTCTATGAAGGCCTCAGAGGTTTTTTTAGGGAACATTAGTGAACAAACAGCATCATAATGACCAAGGAACACAACAGGCCATGACAGTCAGTCATTTTCTATACTGCTTCTTCCGTAGTGGGTCGCAGGGAGGCTGGTGCCTATCTCCAGCAGTCTATGGGCGGGAGGCGGGGTACACCCTGGACAGGTCGCCAGTACATCGCGGGGCAACACACAAACAACCATGCACACACTCATTCACACACCTAAGGGCAATTTAGAGAGACCAATTAACCTAACAGGCATGTCTTTGGACTGTGGGAGGAAGTCGGAGTACCCGGTGAGAACCAACGCATGCACGGAGAGGACATACAAACTCCATGCAGAAAGACCCCTGGCCAGGAGTCGAACCCAGGACCTTCTTGAGAATTTTAAAGCAGGGTGAAGTCATGAAACAATATCTTTGTGTAGCTTACAGAGCACTAATCAGTTGATCTTTCAAAAATGGAAACAATATGGCACAACCATATAGGTGCCAAGGTAGGAACATGTACCTAAACTGACAGGCAAAGAATTTATTAATAGGAGAATGGGTTCTTTGTTGCGCACAAATCTCACCTTTAAAACAGTGGCAAAAAGATTTTCACTTCTGACTTCAAACCGACATAAATACTTTGCCAGAAGTAAGACATTACAGAAAATATGTGAAAGAAGGCTCTTGTCAGATGAGATCAAATTTGACCCTTAAATACTAAAGCATGTTCCAATTGTCAGGCTTAAAAAATACATATAAATAAGTAAAAAAAACATTGTGATTGCACCATTTTTCTTCTAATTCACAATCAGCACTAATTTCTGTTGGTCTATCTTATATCCCAGAACATTGTATTGTAGTTTGTGGTTGCAAGGTAAAAAAACTGGAAATGTTCAAGGGTTGTGAATACTTTTTCAAGCCACTGTAAATTGTTTTCATTCGTACCTTGTGCCCCATTTGTACTACGATTTATGAGCTGTGGTGAAATAAAACACACACAAGAAACCACAAACCCTCCCTCATACTACCTCCTCAATTAGTCACACCATTCCTGTTCACATTGTCTTTACTGTTACACACTGTTATGTTAATTACTGACGTTGTCACCCATCATAAATTTGGATGATTCTGGACACTAATCAGTGCCTCTACGCTTGACCGGTAGGAGCTGTATGTGTGTCAGCCATAGCTGCACTCTAACAAAGTACCATCTATCACTGTGCTCAGCCAGGCTTCAATAATAATTGTGTTAAAATAAATGGGCCATGATTTTTGAACACAGAGAAATAGAGAGAGAGAGGGGGGCAGAACAAAAGAAAAGAGCGACTGGCAAAGACAGTTCGATAATACAGCCGCGCCTGGAGAGGCAAGAAGCAGAGCAGGGCAGCGCATTGAGACAGAGGCTGCGAACACAAAGCGGATTGATGTTCAGCCTCTGGACAGGGACAGTTCTGAATAAAGATGTCTGTTACTAAGGCAGGGAGGAAGCTCTGGCCCTGAGGAGGTGAAACAGAATGACACAGCAGAACTATGTGTTTTTTTTTATCAGTTTATAAGCAGTGGCAATCAGAAAAATATAAACCATGTTTTAACCTATATATCGACAGTTTTTACTTTGCTACTTAAATTTTATTCTGGAAAACACCTCAGTTAAGGCTAAATTTAAAGACTTAGGAAATGTGTCATAATGCTTTGTGGAACCACCTTTTGCTGGATTATCTCCACAGCCTAATGTTGCCACTGCCATGTTTCACCAATTTTAATTTATTTAGGCTGAGTGGTGTTAGTTTACTTACTGACAAAGTATTGTTTCAATATGACAAAAAGTTTCATTTTGGTCTCATCTGACCTCATCTGACTCTTAATGCTGTTTCTTGTGCTTTTCTTTTAACAATTGTTTTATTCTTGCTACTGTTCTGTGAAGGATAGATTAGTGAACTGCTCAACAAGTAATTGTCCAGTCAACAGATTCTTCCACCTGAGCTAAAGATCTCTGTAGCTCCAAAGTAGCTCAGTAGCTCCACGGGCCTCTTGGCTGGTTATCTAATTAATACTCTCCTCATGTGGACACCCTTGCCTTGGTCAGTTTGCAGTTCCGTTATGATTTTTTCCCATTTTAAATGCTGGAATATAATTTAATAATTCAAATTGCCTAAACCTCCCCAACTTTTTATCTCTGACCTGTTTGAAATGTTTGTTGGTCCTCGTGTCACTAAGAACCGTTTATACTGAGATTCAGTTACACACATGTTGATTCTATTAACTCATTTGGTGACTTCTAAAGGCAAGCGGTTTTGCTGGATTTTATTTAGGGTAATCAGAATAAAAGGAGATTAATATAAATAAAAATGTACACCAAACCTTTCAGATTTCTTTTTAGCCATTCAAACCAAGTTTCATTTTCTCTGCACTTCACAAATATGCACTACTATGTGTCAGCGTTTTATATAAAATTGCAATAATGTACATTAAACTTTAGAGAAACTGTAAAGCGTAGGAACATAAGACAAAAATTTAAACATTTAAAGAAAAAACAATTTGACAGGGAAAGTCAAAATGATTTCAATCTTCCAGGCCATCTCTGGTGCCTTCTAGAACAGCAAACCCATCCATGTACAAACATACAACACTGCACTTACCCTCAGACACACAAATATATAACAGTTCATGCACATGCAGGATATAAAAAGAGAGACAGAGATATGCACTGTGTCACTGCAGATTTTCTGCAAGACAAAACCACCTTCCTCCAGCGGGTTTGCATTGTGAAAGAGATTAACACTCTTCGTCTTTCAGAATCTTTCATGATGTGAAACAGCGTATGGCTCAGATACAGAGCAGCAATGTGTTGCATTGCCTAAAGTGGGGGTTTTGAAGTCACAGATAATCTCCTTTTGGAACAATGAGAGACTGTTGCTTTTCATTTGGCTCAGCTAAACCAGACGCCATATAAGGAGAGGGAGAGATATTGCGGATCAAACATTTTTCTATTGAATACCAAAATTTTACAGCTCTTTAAAGTCTCAGTAGCTGCATATTTACGGTCTATTGTGCTGGCTTCTTTTTTTGGAGATGATGGATTTGGACATATCGGACAAGGATAATCCTCACAGGCTCTAATCTGAAACATCAATGGAAAAAGTATTCAGTTTTAAACAGTGATAGTGTGTTCTTCACCACATGGCAATAATGTCTAACCATCACATTGGTTGCATCTGGCAAGAAAAATCCCGAGACAACTAAAGGAATAAATAAGAAAAGGCACTTTTACAGCCACTGAATGAGGGAGAGCCAAATCCACTTGGACAGTTCATTACTGAAAACTCTGTCTTCGTCTCATCTAAAAATGCACATGCTTCAGTTAGAGTTTATGTCGGTGGTAATGGTAGGAGAGAAAAGATTTTGCCTAGTATCACTCCTAAATAACCAGTTGGTATATAGATAGCATTTAAAGGTTGTTATGGAGAATTGTTGACCCTGAGATGCCACTCTTTACTGCAGTCCTTTTGATCGTTTTTCTCCTTTTCCACCCTTCTAATTGTTCTGGGTGGTAAGAATAATGTGAATCGTTATATTTATTCCTCAGGGAAGCTGGAAGTCACTCATTATTAATTAGAAGTTCCTAGAAACTTTGATCAACTTAACTTCAGCTTATGTTTAATCAAAGAAAATGATTGAGTTGCATTTAGGTTAATTCATTGTTAGGGATACTACTAATTGTGTCACCAGTGATTTGAGTGAAAATAATTATTTCTTAATGTGTGATGTTTTCCCCACTGAATACATGTACTCAACTTAAAGTTTGGAGTTCTCTCAATAGTTTTCAGCGTGAGATTATGGTACTGGAGTAAAAGCTGAATTTATTTAAGGCTTTTTATACATTTTACCCAGGGATTCAACACTTGCAGCTAACGCTATATATTTATACAGAAAAAGTTAAACTAAGTTAAAATATTGAATATGTCTGCATAAGTTTATTTCTTCCCGTTCTAGGCTAGATTGATGCTTTGAACAAGGGCAGATGAACAGTTAATTCAATCACTGCCAATTGAAGAAAATTATTCATGGGGTCACTTTACCCCAACCAGTACTGGCCTACATTTTATTACTTTTATTAGTTTTATTATTTTTATCGTTGGCTGTGTGATACGTTGATCTCTCAAGGTGATTTAGATTCCTGTGGAACAGCAGCTGTAATCCCTTTTTTCAGCCTTTATTTGTATGATAATGTTTGAGAAGAAAGTGTGGAGCTGAATAACATTTCTGCATCACACCAACAAACATAAACTTTGCTTTGCAGAATACCAATGACTGTATTAGAATGGAAAGGCAGACAGTGGCACTTCAGGCTGCTGTAACATGTTATAGAATGAAGAGAAAACAAGGTTATTTGAATTAGATAAATTACCTCAACAAATAAACAGCATGTAAAACAGTTGGATGGTGGTAAGATATTGTACTAACATTACTCGATGCTGGTCCTGTTGTGCTATGGAGACAGTGGAGGCTTAAAGGGAAGAGAAATGAAAAGACAGAGTGAACAAGAGGCAAAGACAGAGAATGCTTATGGGAAGGGGCTGCGTCTCAACCCTGCCACTTTGCTAAAGAGCTCCACACCATCAGCCACGCTTTAATCTTCAGCAGGTGCACAAACACCGGCCTAACAGGGAAAGACACAAGGCAGGGGGGACAGAAGTTAATTGTTAATAACGCTTTAAAAAATGGAAACCATAGCAACTGCTGCAGATATAAAGTAACTTTCTTATTACACACTACAGCTCAACTGGCCACCTCCCTGTAACCCACAGCTACGTTTTTAGCTTGTCAGTTGAGTGATTTAATTTTATTCTGTGATGATTCTGGCTTCTCTGTGTTCTGTTTACTCAAAACAAAGGTGTTAATATCATCCAAACAGTTATTATTTCTTAACTGAATGTTCCACCCTGACCTTTTATTGTTATAACAAAATTGTCATGTCCAGCCAGTGTTAGTTTTTTTGAGATTGTTTTCCATTTTGCTCTGCCAGGTGTTTTTTCTGTTTATCCTAGTTTAGTTATTCTCTTCCTTGTACTTGGTTACTCCCTAGATTCTTATGTTTCATGTGTTTGTCTATATTTTCCTATTCATCTATTTTTCTCTTGGTTTTGTTATTTAGTCCATCCATCCATCCATCCATCCATCCATCCATCCATCCATCCATCCATCCATCCATTGTCTCTTCCCGGTGGGACGTGCCCAAAACACCTCACCAGGGAGGCATCCAGGAGGCATCCTAACCAGATGCCTCAACTGGCTCCTCTCGACGTGGAGAAGCAGCGGCTCTACTCTGAGTCCCTCCCGGATAACCGAGCTTCTCACCCTATCTCTAAGGGAGAGCCCAGACACCCTGCGGAGGAAACTCATTTCGGCCGCTTGTATCCTTGATCTCGTTCTTTCGGTCATGACCCAAAGCTCATGACCATAGATGCGGGTAGGAACGTAGATCGACCGGTAAATCGAGAGCTTCGCTTTTTGACTCAGCTCTCTCTGCACCACGACAGACTGGTATAGCGACCGCATCACTACTGACGCAGCACCAATCCGTCGGTCGATCTCCCGCTCCATTTTTCCCTCATTCGTGAACAAGACCCCAAGACACTTGAACTCCTCCACTTGAGGCAGGACCTCCCACCGACCCGGAGAAGGCACTCTACCTTTTTCCTGCTCGAGACCATGGCCTAGGACTTGGAGGCATTGATTCTCATTCCGGCCGCTTCGCACTCAACTGCAAACTGCTCCAGTGAGAGATGTAGATCAAGAGCTGATGAAGCCAATAGGACCACATCATCCGCAAAAAGCAGAGACGCAATCCTATGGCCACCAAAACTGATCCTCTCAACACCTTGGCTGCGCCTAGAAATTCTGTCCATAAAAGTTATGAACAGAATCGGTGACAACTTTGGCTGAGTCCAACCCAAATGTGTCCGACCTACTGCCGGCAATGGGGACCAAGCTCTGACACCAATCGTACAGGGACCTGACAGCCCATATCAAAGGGCCTGGTACCCCATACTCCCCGAGAACCCCCCACAAGATTCCCCGAGGGACACGGTCGAATGCCTTCTCCAAGTCCACAAAGCACATGTAGACTGGTTGGGCGAACTCCCATGAACCCTCCAGGACCCTGCTGAGGGTGTAGAGCTGGTCCAGTGTTCCACGGCCAGGACGAAAACCACACTGCTCTTCCTGAATCTGAGGTTCGACTATCCAACTGTGGGACTGTGGGAGGAAGCCGGAGTACTCCGTAAAAACCCACGTATGCACAGGGAGAACATGCAAACTCCTTGCAGAAAGAGCCGCGGCCCGGAGTCGAACCCAGGACCTTTTGCGGCAAGGCAACAGTGCTATATATATATATACGGTAAAAATGAAACATTACCAGACAGAAAACGAATGACTGAGTAAAATCTACATATGTGACAACACTAGGTAATTTTAAAAACCACTCTTGAAAAGCAGCTATGAACCAATGCACTTGCTGACAAAGTAGTATCAATTTGAAAAAAAACGAATATTCTATCTGTTTTTATTAACATTTTGTTTGAAAACTATTTATATTCTTCTCAATAATCAATGGAAAAAACTTTCTTGACATCTAATTCTAGAACTGCTGACTAGCGTTTTGCATGTGTCTACTGTTATTTTGGCAATTTATCTTTGGTGTTGAGCTTCAAGTCTTTAAGGGCAGAAGGCCTTCTTGCCTTATCTTCCTTATCTTTAACTCCCTCCACAGATTCTCTATCAGATTCAAATCAGCGCTCTGGCTGGGCCAGTCAGAAGAAACATGTTGGTAAGATTAAAAGAAAAAAAACTTAAACCCACATCCCAAACATTACCAGATTTTTCAAATATGCAGCTTTTTGGGTTATAGAAGTTACGCAAGAAAATACATTTCTACCACATTACTTTAACATACCTTTTCCAAAGACCAGCAGTAGAAAGTGCTCCTGGCTCAGTGTTTCTGAACCTGGTTCTGCGTTTCTTGGTATTAAGGGTCGGTGGTTCCTCTCTCCACTGTCAACACTAGCTTCCTCTGTATAAGGGATTGCTTCAACATAAATGACTCAAAGCTTAGACTTTTTTATGATTTGGCATTAAATAATCAACATACTTTGATTGCATTATATTATAATTTGGACTGAACTGAACTGTATGTAATTGTATCTAAATCTGGCTATGTGATTGGACAGTAATGGAATGAATTGGATCGGATTTGGACCAAATTGTATTCTATATGTTAGAATATTGATTCAACCAATAATGACATTAATTGTGAGTGGATGCTATTTAAATAAACAAAACTGAGTACAAATGATTTGTAATTTTTATCTTTAATTCTACTCCTTGGAATTTAAATCACAATGGTAAGAGTTCATATCAAGGTCTACTGAATGCAATCTATGAGTTTCTATGAGTCTTGAAAGCTGAATACCATATTTTGTGTTGGGAATTGTAGTATGTTTGCCATCTTGAAAGCCTGAGGTGATCCACAGCAGGAGGGCAAGAGATGAAGGAAGCTCACCAGACACAGCAGGGATCCGGCACTCATGACCAAACACATTGGTCGTGAGTGACCAGACAGTCATGCAGAGGAAAAGATGCACATCACTTTGGGATGGGACCCAATTAACAAATGAAAGACAAAAATGTTTTGCTCTACTATAATTAAGAGAGCAGTGTATGATTGACAAGATGTTTTGCTGTGAGTGTTTATGCGTTTCACGGGTTTACAGAGTGAGGACGATCCTGGATTCCTTATCTTGATACACCTAATGGGGTGTGAGAACACCTTAAGACAGTCCTCATTTTCCTCCCATAACTGGCAGCCTGCCACCACATCGTCCTATCACAAGCAAAGACACACTAAGCTGGTACAACTCAGAGCCTGTTAGGCAATCATGAAGCAAGTTGCTTGCTTCTACACTGTGCACTATGCAGTAGGTGTCAAAAGCCTTTTAATTAAGTAGAAATGTCCTATACTTCTGTAGTTTAACAGCTGTTCATTCAGTCATGTGAAAACATAGGACAACATACAACAGCCTGTGTGTTTTTATAACATATTTGGAGATATTTCATATCAATTTTAACAACACTGAGGACTTCGGGTAAGGTAGAAATGTCTTACTTTTTTCTGTAAAATAAAATAAAACACATTTTGTGACATTTGTTAAAGTGGCAGTGAACAATGGTAAGACTAAAATAACTTTCTGATGGCTATACAAAGATTTTAGCATCTTTTGATATGATTAAAACTCTAAAGATGTCACAAAAGAATATCAAATCTGCAACATTTTTGTACCAGTGGAGAATATTCAAAGCAACTGCCAGCATAACCAGGTCTTGTCTTCCAGGCAAGTTCACCCTGGAAGCAGCCAACCAAATGCTAAACAAAGTCTCCAAAAATCCTAAAATGTCATCACGTGTTCCAAAGCAGGGTCTTACTACTATTGTTGTGAAAGTGCACGTCTAAACACTTAGAACAAGTCTGCACAGGTTTATGTTTTATGAGAAGTGTGCAAGGAGGAAACTTTGATCCCTAAGAAAACAATGAAGGTCAGACTGAAATTTGGTTTGCAAAAACGAGAACATCTGTAATAATGTCATTTTGAAAAATGAGACTCCAATAGAATTATTTGGATAATACAACAGAGGACATGTTTTGCATGAACTAAATGCAGCATAAACGAACGTCAGAACAACTGTGAAGCAAGGAGGTGGACATGTTGTGGTTTGACGATGCCTTGTTGCACCTGAAGCTGGCTAGCTCATAATCACAGAACCAATCCTGAATTATATCTACGTCACAATGTGGTTGAGGAGCTTGTGAGACCCCATATGAGAAAATAAAGCTGAAGCTGCACTAGACCCTGCAAGTTGACAGACCTAAAACATACTATTAAACCCACCAAAGACTGGCTGAAAGCTAATAAATGAAAAGTGCTGCAAAGATCTTGGGATCATAGGGTGTCCTACTAACCTTTTGCCCAATTAGAATATACATTTTTGCAGATTTATTGTTAATATTTGGTGTTTGCCTTACTTTTGTCCATAGATAAATGCATAATAGTCTCTAATAAATATAGACATACATATATACATACATACATACATACAAACATACATACATACATACATACATACATACATACATACATACATACTAGCACAAATTCCAAGTAAACCTTTTGTACCACTACTTTAGAAATTGAAGCTGGTTAAAAAATGAGACTGAAAACAGTGATTTTTTTTGTTACATAACAACTCAGGAGCGACCCCAAGTAACAGATTTATAAGCACACCAGGAAAGGTGCTGGTAATTTTAAAATGTGAGTATGTCATCAAAGTTATGTACAGGTAATTTATCCTGTTTAACAGTGAGTATCTTCTCTAAGTTAAGCTGTATGATGTAGAAATAGCGATTTTATTTAAACTAGGTTAACACTGTTATTATTTCAATAGTCTTTGGCCTTTAAATCATACACACAAAACCACATTATTTTTCTCAGATATAAAACAAAAGCGAAATGATTAGAGTGGAAAAGAAAATTGAGTTTGTAAGTGCAGACCCAAGTGATTGTTTCCCTGACTGCAGACACTCATTCCAACCCCAAGCCATCTGTCTGGAGATAGACCTGGAGACATCCTGCGTCATCGTCTGTCCGCATCAGCAAACTTCATCAGTTTTTTTGTCTCAAACTTCCTTTCAATTGTGCCCTGCCCACTTCAACAACCAAAGTGGGACACAAGCATTGGGACAGAGGACAGGGGGAAAGGGAAAGGCTGGTTGCCTGATTGGAGATGCCAGTCCTCAGGGAACACTCTTAGCCTTTTGACGGAGGAAATGACTGACAGTTCGTGTTTGCTTTGCTGGCAGACATAGGCACCCAGAGGTGGCTGAGTGGGAAGAGCCAGAATGACGTGCCAGAATAAGGACAACAAACAAGGTCACGCAAACTGTGTCACTATCATCCAAACTATGAAGGGCAAAAGGATTTTTAAGGTGATACTTGCACTTATGAGCACTCTAACTCATCTTTTATGGGATTTTTTAGTGGGTTAAGCAATCATAAAATCAGAGTTAGTATGCCTTCCTTGAACTCATTTAAACTGGTTAGTTTCTGGCACAGTTCCAGCTTTTAAGCATTGTCTAAACATTTTCAAGAGGGTTGAGGTCAGGGGCATTACAGATGCTTCATCCATTCCCAAAACAGTTTCGATGTGTATCTGGGATCATTGTCGTGTTAAAAATTCCCTGAGGAGTCCAGGTTTCATCAATCAAGCTGTTGATTTCAGGTGAAGTAGAGGTATTATTCTTTGTTATTCCGCCCATGCGCACCTAATAACATAATAAGGGCAAATGGTCAAATACCTGCCAAAAACTTAATTTTTTCTTTTTTAAATGTAATAAAGACAATTGGACAGAAAATTTCTGATCGTGAGTCAATAATATATAATTTGTCAAAGATGTAATTATGGTGATGTAAGTTATTACATTGAAACCCATACAAGATGTGATAAAAGCAATTAATAGCATAATAATACATGAAGGTGGGACTGCATTTCTGAGTAAATAAAAGTTTTTTGTGTTTGCTCATCAAAAGATGGCATAGTGGGTGTCAAAGTCTTTAGATGTGTTTATCATGGATGCATACTCAGTAGCACTCAGTGCAGTTCAATTATTCAGAGAAATACTGTGACCTACATTTAATAGTTTGATCACTTTCTGAAACATGCTAGAATTCAGATGTAGAACAGTGATCATGTAACCCAGATGCATTTCTATCTATCTAACCGTCGTCTATATCCTGCTTGTCCTTGCAGGATTGCAGGGGGCTGGTATCTATCTCCAGCGTACACCCTGGATAGGTTGCCAATCCATCACAGGGCAACACAGAGACACACAGGACTGAAAACCATGCAGGCACACACTCATATCAAAGGGCAATTTAGAGAGACCAATTTACCTAACAGTCATGTTTTTGGACTGTGGGAGGAAGCGGGAGTACCTGGAGAGAACTTATTCATGCACGGAGAGAACATGCAAACTCCATGCTTCTTGCTGTAAGGCAAAAGTGCTACCAACTGTGCCCCTACATGTGTATGCTCAGTGTTTACCTGCCAAAAGTATAATACCCTTTTACATATTTGGCAAAATGTTGTTTATGGCCCAAAAACTTTATTACATGATTGACTAGTTATCACGTAACTGGGTTTATTACATTTGAAAAGACTATTCAAATCGGAAGTATAATATTGTATTCCTATATTTACAATATAGGTTGTGACACACCTATTTTGTTTAATGCACCAGTACTACTGGCAGTTTACCACACCATCAGCATTATGCTGTCACCACCTTGCTTGACAATTGGTACAGTGTCTTCGGGGTTGGAAACCTTACCATTACTGCACCAAATACTCTTCATTTCATCGTGGCCAGATATCTCAGTCTTGGTCTCCTCTGAAAATAAAGGGGGTTTCTGGCATCTTAAACCTTATTGGTTTGAGCCTTTGCAGTTCTTGATTATTCTAATCAATTTTCTTTTCTCTGAGAAACAGTTTAAGTCAGAGATGGTTCCAACTTGGACACAGCTAGCTGTTTCCAAAAGGAAATAATCATTGGATTGGTCCCAACTTCAAGCATATTACAACTTTTAAATTATGCTTATAAACCAGGCTTGTAATGGTTCCTGAATGTATATATTTGAGCCGGTATGGGTTAGGATGACTTGCAAATGTTTTAAAACTTGTGGACACAACTCTGGTTTTTAAAAACCAAAGTTGTTTGTGTTATAATGTTTCTACACTGAAAAAAGGAATGGTTTGAATGTTCAATTTAGGAGTTCAAAATTAATATATTTGTCAGGATGAGTGAATGTAAACTTTTTACCTACACTGTAATAAAATACCTACACTGTAATAAAAAGAGTACAGCACATAAAGCTGGCTTTAAGATAGTGGCAGGCAAAACGTACATGAAACGTAATCAACCAAGTAGTTGGAATGGTTCAAAGGAACACCTCTGCTGAGAACGGGCTGGAGGTCCCACAGTCAAAGTGGGAGGTTCAGTTTTAACTCATCCTCATGCACAGCTCCCAGGAAGAAGGGGTTTCATAGCTGGAATCCCTGTGATGTCATAAACCAACAAAATGCTAGTGCAGAACAGAGCTCTTTCTCTTTACCTGCAGCTGTTCATTGGTTGCACAGGGGAGACCATGTGCATGAACATCTGGTCCTCGCTGGCCGAGTAAAAGACTACATCTTTCAAGAAATCTTGGATTCAAAAAAAGAATCGATGTCGCTAATTACGTCAAGGAAGCAGTTATTGCCCACTGCTTGAGAGAATACGGCATAGGAACCACAGCCTAACATGCCTTCCCATGTGCACCTGTCTGAGCATATGCTCCTCCTCCCAGCCACTACTGAGAGCAGCCGCCACACACCTCACTGGCGCTTGGACATCCTGTCCTGCTCATCAGAACAGTTCACATGAGAGGTTGTCTCTGGGCAAAAAAATAAATAAAATAAAATTAGTATAAAGCATTTTTAACATTTTTCATTTTATTGTGTTGGATTAACTGTTTCAGTGCTAAAAAGGCCACTGAGCCTTGATGCTGTAAAATGTGTTTTGTAAAGCTGGTGACACGGAAAGAGTCACTATACTCCTAAAACGTGAGATTAATCCATTTTATTGGTGTTCTTTCTAATCTCCTTACAAACCTGCATAAAATGCATCCACATAGTCCTGAAAAACATGCTATATTGTGTCTCACTTAACCAGTTAGCTAAAAGGTAAAAGCTTTGCCAGTGCTATGATCTTAGCCACCATTACTTCTGCTGCGCTCAAAAAAAAGCTTGATTGTTTGTGCCCTCATACACACACTAATATTAATATTAAAGAGTTAAAGAGACTTAAAGAGACTTCTAAAGAAGGGTCGCTATTCTTCTTTGCTGTTCGCTAAAGCATTAACCAAGAGGTGACATCACCACGCTGCCTGTCTGTTCATTCACCATCTTGTGAGTCCATAAGCGTTTCTTCCCGCCATCTTGTGAGTCCATAATTCCATTGAAAAATAATTTGCTGTGAGGCTTAATTAAAACCTAGGAAGTAACAAATGTCTGTTATTGATTTCTAATTCTGCAAAGTATGCTTAAATATTATTTTAGTAAAATAATCTACAACAATCGACTAGAGGAGCTACATCCATTAACATTTACCTTTTCCTTCCCATAGAAAGTACTCCTGGATCAGTGCTTCTTTGTTCTCTTTGTGTCTCTGCTCTGTTCTCTCTAACCCCCAGTCGGTCATGGCAGATGGCCGCTCACACTGAGCCTGGTTCTGCTGGAGGTTTCTTCCTGTTAAAAGGGAGTTTTTCCTCTCCACTGTCGCTACATACATGCTCAGTATGAGGGATTGCTGCAAAGTCAACGCCAGTGACTGTCCACTGTCTCTACATGCTCATCTGGGAGGAGTGAATGCTGCAAGTCACTGACTGGATGCAATCTGCTGGGTTTCCTTAGATAGACAAACTTTTTACCCAATTTGAATAAATAACAGAATCTGACTGCACTGTTCAATGATTCGGATTAATTGTAATGCATGTACCTGACTTTTGTGAAGTGCCTTGAGACGACATGTGTTGTGAATTGGCGCTATATAAATAAACTGAATTGAATTGAAACTGAATCTTTTATTAAACCTTCTGATTTGCATTGTGAAGTGGTTCTTTAAATACATAGAAACTTTTGTTCTTCATTAGTTTAAAGCTAATTTGAACTAATTCCTCAAAACAAACCTTGGTTCCTAAACAAACATACTGAACAGTGATATTGTGATATTACATTGTTTATTGGTAATTGGTTTCAGTTTTATCCTTTTGATTCCTTTTTTGTTTCTTCATTCGTTTCATTTTTACTTAGTAGTTTAGTTGACCATTACTAGCCAAAAGTTAGTACTTAAAGAGTTTGTTAATATAAGTATTTTAACTGAAAGTTAAATAATTCTGTTACTAATTTCTTATATTTTAAAGTTAAGTGGTTTTTGTTTATTCTGTATATGTGTGCAGGGTTTGCTGTTTGAGTAGGCCAGGGCGTGAATTTAGCCCCTCATCTATATACCACACCTACCGAGGCAGGTATTCATAAAATAATTCATAAGACAATAATTGACTGTTTGGCTATTTATTGCTCATAATCATTTGGTACTCCGACTTGGTAATTTTAATCAAAATTACTAACTATGTTAATAATTTGGAACTTATTGATAATTGTTTATATCCAAACCAACCTATTGTTGCACAACACAGATCCAGACTGATAAGGAGGAGATGGCTTACTAACTGGACATTGTAGTGGTGCATAAAGGACAGTGATCCCAAGTAACGGCCAAATCAATGAGAATGAATGTGAGAAACATGACAAATACCAAGGTTTCAAACAGGAAACAGCTGCTGCAGCAGATTCCAGGAACAACCTCTGAGACTTGTACACAGAAAAGCTAGGATAAATGCGTAGAACTTCAAACTCCTAGGCCTTTGGTAAAAGACCTGACCAGATATTGCATGTGGCAAGTTTTGTACAGTATGTATACATTTAAGCCCTAAATTAAAAGCCCTGGTATTTAGATTTAAAATGATTTTCATTCAATCAAGAAGCTTGTTTCTGATAGGAAATTAGACAAGCATCTCTCATAAGATAATAAAAATTTAATTCAAAAGGAGTATCATTTTTGAAAAAAAAGGTCTGGTTTTATTAAATAATAATACCCTTCTTAAAAATAAATGGAAAACCCTTTATTGGAATTACAATAATCAACCCTTTTTCATAGTCACTCCTTGCTATCACCCGAAACTTTAGCTCCCTCCAGAGACTCTCTATCAGTTTCAAGTTGTAACTCTGGCTGGGGCAGTCCAAAACATTAATAGTATTACCAGTCAAATGAACAAGTTAGAAAAATTTAAAGATTAGTTTAAATCTAAATCTACCAGGGGTGTGAATAGTTTAGGTCTCTAGACTGACAAAAAAGCCACGAAAGTTCTTGTAACACAAAAAGAGTAATGATAGCAGCACAATTTGGCCAGATGTTTGAGGTCTCCCAAGAGGGAACCCTTGTGGTCTGTGCTTCAGGAGTAATCATTTGAATAAAAGAAAACATAATTAAAATGTTCCCGTATGTCCACGCAATCAAAAAGATAAAGAACGAGCGAGAGGATGGATAGATGGCTTTGATGGATAACCAATTCCATTCCCCCCTCCACCCTCCTCCCATTCACATCACACACACAAATAAAACCAACACACTTAAAGCTCAGGTTATACAATGTAAAGAGAGTAAGCAATGAGAATGCAATTGAAGACCACCGTCTCTCAGATCCAGACAGTCTCAATTTTTTTCCCGGTTGGCATTAAAGCGGCCATGAGGTGGGACAGCAGCTGATGTTTGGATTGCCTCAGGAATCACCCATGCAGCAGGAATGAGTTGAAGTGGGAAATTATTTGTCTGCTGAACATATGTTTAGAAACAGTTGGTATGTTTGCAGTTTTTACAGACGAACATAAGGCATTAGTTTCCCAATGGTCTAAGCTACAAGGTGCTGAAATCCCTGCAATCCCTGAAAACTGAACTAAATTACAATGAATCGACCAGCCTTTGCATAGAGGACAGTCCCTCTGTGCAGTGTGTGTTGCTGCAGGCGGAGGACTAATGGGGACAGCTGCTCGCTCAGGTCATGTGAACCCAAATCTCTGTTTGGAGAGAGACCAGCTTGTCTCCAGTTGTGCCTCCTAAGGCCATCAGAGAGTTCCCAGTCCAGCCTGAGCAAGATAAGCTCCAACATGATAGGCTCTACACAAAGTTCCTATCACCTACCAGTAAATTTAAAACTTGCAGTGTGTGCAATGAGGAAATGCTCTTAACACCAGTCTGTAAAAAAACTTAGACCAGTGTTATCATCTGATACAAAGATCAGACAATTTTAGGCCTCCTTTAAGTCACAATAACAAAGTACTAGTTGATATTACAATTGCATTTATTATTTGTTTGCTAAATTCACAGACATTGAACACACCATCCCCATGTTAAAACTTGGTGGTGGCAGCATTATGCTGTGGTGATACCTTTTATTACTGGGGATGTGTAAGCTGTTTAGAGTAGTTGGAAGATTGAGCTTAATACAGAGCAACCCTGAAAGAAAAGCTTTCAGAGGATGCAAAAGAGTTTAGACTTGAGCAAAGATTCACTTTCGAGCAAAAAAAAAAATACACAAGATCAGGCAGCTGGATATTCCAGACCCCTTCTGGTGACAAATCAAAGTAAGTATTGCAAATATCTTGAGACATATTTTTTTCCATTATTAAATAGAAATTGGTCTGTCATCTGTTTTTTTTTTTTTTAGGAATAAAAGAATAATCTCTCTAAGGGTATTGAACCCTTCTTGGTGTGTACCTTATGGTTGTCAGCCTGTGAACCCCTGGATCCAGTCAATGTGACAAACAACTTATTAGTGAGAACATCAGAGTCATTTATCCATAATACTTAGTTTGACAATACAATCAATGTTGAAAGGTGCACTATAGTGCTGAGAGTATTTGGTGACTTATCTTTATAGGGACATTAACTTAAGTGACTTGAACCAAATTCTTGAAAAATAACCCAACACTACATTCCCCCAAACAGTGCACCAAACTTAAGACTTGATTCAATGACTTCAGGGGAGTGTCATCCTCCTGACAGGTGCTAAACCTACACTTGTCCAATAGATTGTCAAACATGCATGGCTTGTTACTAGAGATTAAAAAAAACATATGCAGTGCTCTTGAGCTGTGGCATCATGCTTATCACGCTATGCATTGCACTTGGTGTTGCTTGGACACAGCTGATTGGTTATGAAAACCTATTCGATGACGCTCTCTACACACTGTGCTTGAGCTAATGCGAAGACTGCATTAAAGCTGGAAGACTTTAGCTATTAACCCTGCAGAAAGTTGGTGACTTCCACCCACAATCCACCTCAGCATCCACTGACCTCATATGGCCCTACCACTTTGTTGTTCCCAATTGTTCTTAGTTGTTGTTCCCCATTGCTCCTGCTTTCTTATATTACCACTCGCAGTTGACCGTGGAATATTTAGTAGCAAAGAAATTTCACTACTGAACTTATTGCACAGATGGTGTCCAATCATGGCACCACACTGGAATTCAATGAGCCAAAATACAATTTATGATGAGCCTGAAGTAGAAAATTATGTAAAAACCTGAGAAGGTGATGGGACTAAAAACCTGTCTGTGTACAATGTACACAGGGTACATTGTCAACCCCTTACTTTTCACCAGTTGGAATTAAATAACTGGTTGTGACTGTCATTTTATCATAATTTGGACTGAATTTGGCTGTATTTAATTGGATCTGCATTGGACCGGTCTGTGCTAAAACATTTAGGTGACCGTTGTTGTGAATTAATACTGTACAAAATCAAAACTTAAAACTGTGATATTTTTACTCTAAATATAATCAGTTATTGTTTATTTCCCAAATTATTTTCCCAAATTAGTACATGATGCATCACCACCATTGTTTAATAACTGTCAAACAATAATTCTAATAAGCTACCTGTAATTACCGTCTGTGTCATTCATTACTTCCATTTCCCTACAGGTCTGGAGTTACAACCCAAAATATCGTTTGAACCAGGCTCCTCTGCAGCAGCATTAAGCTTTTACTTGTTAAAAACTTTTAACTTTTAAAAAATTTTAACTTTTTTACTGTTAATCTTTCCATAACCAGAAAATAGATGGGATATGTGAAAAATATGTTTTTGTTAGATAAAACAAGAACACAAGGAAGAGTAAACTACACAGTGCTAACCTATACAGCACAACCACAACAGCTTTATGGAGCTGAGGTCAGGGTGTCCGATACCAATCATTTAAAAATGCTGGGATCAGGACCCTGTGCCTAAACCGATTATTTACGGTTTAACTTGTATATTTTTAAGTTACTATTCCTATAACTATTCATTGTTGAAAATGAAAAAAATGTAATTGCAAAAAACATGGTTGCAAGACTTGTATATATAAATCTTATTTTGCACCCTAATTAGATCAGCTAAAGTAATTAGAAACAGACCATCACAATGTAGACTCTGTTAGTATTGATTCAAGATTACCATTAAGCAATTTTTTTGTTCAGCACAATCAGTAGCCTCAGGTTTCAGAACAGTAACTCCTCCTCTAATGTTCATAGCCTAAAGGTGTCTTTAATTCATCCCTCAATGCTAACTATTTTCTTTCAAGATTTAATTTTTTGTCATTTCAGTTTAATTCAATTATTTCTGGTTCAACAGTTTCTAAATGCAACGTGTTAAACATGTTATGAAATCCTGTCAGCATGGCATTTGATTATAAATACAAGCATGGATGTGAAAGCCAGACAATAATTCACACAGGCAACACTTACTGATTGATTTTTAATGATCATGTGAAATTTCATACACACAATTCAGGCTGCTCACAGCTAAGACACTTTCTGGCACACAGAGTGGGATTTCTGGTGTGTGGGAGGAGGTGTTATGTGGGTGTGTGACTCTGGATGGCTTGAAGGGAGGGTCGAAGATAGGATTTCTCAGTCTAATTAACGCCTCAGCAACAACAGCAGCATACGTTTCTGCACAGATTTTCCCAGCAGTTCTTATTTTCTATTTGAAAAACACAACAAGGAAACAGCACAGCATGTAAGCTTGAAGTGATATAAGAAAAGAGGGAAAGCATTGACTGATTATATGGAGTAAATGCTGCATTCCGCCAGACTTCTGTAAGCATACAAAGTTAAATCTCAACATGAAAATTGTGGTTTCTTTGCCATTACCATTTGCAATATATTGCCAAATTCAGTGACAGATGATCGGATATTTCAGTGTGAAGTTTGCTGCTCTCTTGGTAGATCATCATATGACAGGACACTCAAAGGTCTGTATCATCCTTCATCTGCTCCAAGTGTTTACACTTTTAGATGATTCCTATTCATATGAAAATAGAAGGCATCTCAAAGGGTCCCACAGAAACAGTGAGTAAAAGATCCTCTTCAAATCTGATTAGGTACAGATTTATTGAATCCAGTTATTTGTATGCATTTGAGTCCTCATTCAATCCATTGTAGCTAGATAAAAATAAAATCCAGTCTGCTGCTTGCTTTGAATGTCTCTACATTTCTACCTTATACTCCATGAAATAGATCTGGATATGTAAAATAATAAAAGCATGAGGTTTAAAAGCACCTCAGACAGTAAGAATATGATATACAGTTTATTAACATGAGATAAATGTAGGACCCAGGACAGGGTGAAAACAAAAAGTTCCAGTTTCCACATGTGATGGATTTACCCCAGATTAAAGCACATTTCATCTCCGGTTTTTGTAGATGATGTGGTCATGCTTGCTTTATTTGAGATGTGCTGCTGCCTCAAGTTGAACACTTCAGTTAACTTTAGATCTTATTTAGAAAGCAGTGACAGAAAGGAGCAGATATTCCATAGCTGATGTAGTTTGGGTATCTGGTAAAGATTGTGGGTGTCCTACAGAGGAGCCGTTGAGCAAGGAGAGGTTGAGCAAACCAAATATATGACAATGCCCCCAAAGTATTTTAATATCTAAAACTTTTTTATAATTTGTCACATTACAACCACAGGGCTGCACGGTGGCACAGCTGGTAGCACTGTTGCCTTGCAGCAAGAAGGTCCTGGTCTCAACTCCAGGCCGAGGGTCTTTCTGCTTGGAGTTTGCATGTTCTCCCCGTGCATGCGTGGGTTCTCTCCAGGTACTCTGGCTTCCTCCCATAGTCCAAAAACATGAACATGTGAATGAGTGTGTGCATGGTTGTTTGTCCTGTGTGTATCTATGTTGCCCTGCGATGGACTGGCGACCTGTCCAGGGTGTACCCTGCCTCTCGCCCATAGACAGCTTACCCGCGACCCACTATGGAAGAAGCGATAGAAAATGACTGACTGACTGACATTACAATCTCAAGCTTCAATGTATTTAATTCAGATTCAGCTAAGCTACCACACAGTCATGCATAATTGTGCAGTGTAATTAATTTATGGTTTTAAAAATATATAAATTAAATACTGTTGCATGCATTTTACCTGTCGACATTTTCTCTGGTACCCCCAAATAAAATTCAGTTCATCCTGTAGCCTTCAGAAGACAGCTAATTATTAAATAAAAGGTTTGTTGGAGAACATCACTGAGCAAGACCAAGCAACACACCAGACAGTTAGCAGAAAGTTGTAGGAAAACTTAAAGCTGTCATAATGTGCTGAGTTTTTGTAGGTCCAAAGTGCAGACGAACGCTCGGGAACAGCATGGTGAGTTGAAGAGTCTTTACTTTATTAATAATAAACAAGAACAACATACATGGGTAAACCAGACAGTGAAATGGACATGGAGCCAGGAAGCAAGCAGGGTAGCATACAGGGTTGATAACAGCAATGTAAACAGGAGGAACCAGCGAGGAACAATGAAAACCAGGAAGCTAATATACTGAGGGAAGTGGAGTATAAACCAATGAACAGAGAGGCAGTCAGATCAGACGTAATCTGGAACAGGTGTGGATCAGGGCCCCAGGGAGACCGAGGGAGTGTGACCAATTAGTATAACGAGCAGGGGGGAAAACAGGGACATGAGGATGAACAGAAGGTAAATGAAGGACTAGACTAAATAACAAAACCAAGGGAAAAACAGATCCAAAGGGAAATGTAACTAGACACCAGAATCAGAAAGTAACAAAACTAAACAAGAGATCCACTGGACCTGAATGAACAGAAAACACCTGGCTGAGAAAAGAAAACAAAAACACAACAACAATGATACTGGCTGAGAAGAAAGAAATTAAAAGAAACACAAACTCAAAAACTTAACATTGGCAGATCATGACAAATCAGGGTTAGATTATTGAACAATATCCCAAGCTCTGAACCTATGATGTTGCACTGTTCAACTGGAAAATGGAAGGGGTTTGGGACACCTGCAAACCTACCAAGACATGGCCGTCCACCTAAACTTACAGGCTGGGAAAATAGAGCATTAATCAGAGAAGCAGCCAAAAAGCCCATGGTGACCATGAAGGAGTTGCAGAGATTCACTCTGCAGCTCCTGATGAGATAATTTGCCAATAGCACAAGTCCTATTCTCAAAAATGCCGGCCTTTTTGGAAGAAGAAAGAAGAAGCCTTGTAGGGGACCCGGTAAACATGTGAACGAAAATGGTGTGCTTTGGTAAGAATAATTATGTTTTTGGCCTACATGAAAAAACAGTATGTGGAGGAAGTCTGACAATGCAAATGATTTTGAACACACCAACCTCATAATAAAACATGGTGGTGGTGGCGGCATCATGCTGTGGGGATGCTTTCCTTTAGCAGGGACAAGGAAGTTTGTTGCGATTAATGGGGGAAAAATAAAGCCCAAAAAGGGAAATCCTGGAAGAAAAACTGGCAGAGGCTCCAAAACACTTGAGGTCTGGGAAAAGGTTTAGCTTTCAATAACACAGTGACCCTAAACATTCAGCCAGAGCTACAACAGAATGGTTCAGATCAAATCATAGTCATGTGTTGAGTCATATGAATGGGCCAGTCAAACTCCACATGTAAATCCAATTGATAATAAGTGGGAAGATTGAAAAATCACTGTTTTCAGACACCTTCCATTCAACCAGACTGAGCTTAAGCTATTTTGCAAAGGAGGAGATCAGGACTTGAAGATGCAATTGTGGCAAAACATATCTCTTTTTATCACTATATGCTTTACCCCAGCAGTCTTGTGCCAAATAAGCTGGTACATTGATGGATATATGTTTTACATATAATATTTATTTGGCATTTTGTATAGGTCTATAACATGTATTCTAATAAAATACATTGATATCTGTGGTTGACAAAGATATGCATTCAAGGAAATCATCAGGAAATAGTTACAAACATGAATTTTAAACCAATGATCAGTACCAGGCTCTTGATTGTATTTATTTATTCTCCTAGACATTGCAAATATTTAATCAAAAGCATATTACTCTTGAAACAAATATCTAGAAATTGTAATTTGCAGTCACTTAACAGACTTACTTGCAGCAATACACAGCAACAAGCTAAAGTTGGTCTTAGACAAATAATGGCCAAAAAAACTATGACAAAGAAGGTAAGTGAAGGGCTCTATGCTTCTGTTCTGCCCTTGGCCCTAAAATGACGACATTTACCCCTGGCAGGTTTAGCAAAATGTCATTTTCCCAGATAAATGGCAGAAAAAGGGTTAAAGGTATCACAATAAGTGTGTTCAACCCACGTTGTGTAATCTTAGGCTTCCATGGCATTTAAATTTGAATTCACCCTTCAAAATAAAGATCATATATGTTCTTTGTTTTTTGCCTTCCATTTGTTTGCACTGCAAAAGCAGCAGCCTTCCCACTCATCTGGCTCCTAATCAAGCAAGTTAGTCTTTTATTTTGCACCTACAATAGTCTTATCTTTTGTTCTGTGTGCCTCTGTATTGCACAGTGGTGATTCATAAGCACCTATGTGTGTGACAGCATTTCAGTGCAGGTAGTTTTAAATAAATATTTCTAAAATAAACCTCATTGTCTGTCTGAACCATCTTGCACTCTGGTGCACTACACCTCGTATTTCAGTACAAGTTTAATTGCCTGGTGTACAGCTCTGTGTCCAATTAAGACTTGCCAGCCACTGATTTGTATTGGCTGTGTAATGGTGCAGAGCTTAAACATTTATCAGGGTCGATAGGCCGCACATAACAGCTACACGCTGTTAGGGGACTCAGAGGAAGTAAGTGGATGTAGAAAGTTTTAGCAAACTGTAAACGCCTAAGCAAACTGTCATCTGTAGGAAATTTAAATGCCACAAGAAAAGAAAATATCCAGGGGTTTGTTTTTGCTGCAGTGTTGCAGAGAGGGTGCAGCACAACAAATAATTTTAATATTCTAGACTGGCTCTGGATCTTTACAGCAGCTGCAGCATTTAAGGTAAATTATTTCAAATGTACAGTTGAAGCCAGATGTTTACATACATTGTAAAAGAAGACAGTGCATTTCCATTTTTAGGCCAGTTTAGGTCAGACACATTTGCCATAGGGATTTCTGGTTGCAAAATGTCATAATAATGAGAGATTTTTTTAGGGAATCTTTTATTAATTTATTCAAATTGAGAAGTTTACATTAGCTAAGACTACTACAACTTCAAAAATTGTAGAAAAACCCAGATGATGATGCCACGGATTTTGTATTTTAACATTTGACAAATTTTTAACAGTTTGTATTTTAGCTCCAATTAATATTGAAGTTAAATTGTAGCGCAATCTCGAACACACGCTTCCTTGTGTGACATCAGGGGAGAAACATAATTAATCAGCCAAGATATTAGGAAGAGAACTGTTGGCCTCCACAAGTTTAGTTCCTCCTTGGGTACAATTTCCAGATACCTGAAATTGTCACGTTCACCTGTGCAAACAATTATATACACCTACAATCAGAATGGGAATGTCCAGCCGTTCAGGAAGGAGAGTTCTGTACCAACATGGAGTGAAAAGCCTTGAAGAGAATAAAGGCATTACTCTGAAACGAACACAAAAGCCAGATTATAGTTTGCAAAACCATTCATGGATAAAAATCTTATATTTGGAGACATGTCCAGCGATCTGGTGAAACTAAAATTGAAGTGTTTGGCCATAAAAGTCATATTATATTTGAAGGAAAAAGGGAGAAGCTTGAAAGCCTGAGAACAACATCCCAAGTGGGGGTGGCAGCATGATGTTGTGATGGTGTTTGAGAGCACTGATGTAGTTCACAAAACAGGTGACATCATAAGGAAAGAATATTATTTAGAAATATTAAGCAACAACTCAAGACAACCCTGGTGTATAAGTTGGTAGTGTGCATGGTAGCCAGGAGATCTTGAGGCTGTTGACGTTGTCTTCACATTTGGATAATTTGTGTCATATTTAATAGGGTGTTTTTCGTTTATTGTTGTTTGTTTATAAACTGATGTAAATGGCCAGTGTAAATAAAGTATCTATTCTGTTCTATTCTATTATATTCTATTCTATTCTGTTCTAAAGACAACTGAGTCTTCCAAAGGGACAAATTACAATATGATCAAAAATTAGTTACAAAGTAGCTTAAGGACAAAAAAGTCAATGTTTTGGAGTAGCCATCACAATCCCTGATCTCAGTCTCATAGAAACCTTGGGGCAGAGCTGACAAGGTGTGTGTGAGCAAAGCAGCCAACAAACCCGACTCGGTTACACCAGTTTTGTGAAGAGGAATGGAACAAAGTGTAAGCAGCTCGTGCAAGGATACCCGAAACCTTGACTTAAGTCATACAGTTTATAAGCCAATTACACTAAATACTGAAGAAATGTATCTAAACCTCATAATTTGTAGAATAATAAAAAATCTGTAAAAGCTATCTCATTATTCTGGCTTTTAGCAAATAGAAATATTTTTGGTAATCCAAACTGACCTAAAGCAGTAAAGGTTTAATCTAATTTCACATCATTTAGTAAGAAAAAAAGAAAAGGTGATGTCTTTTTACACAGTGTATGTAAATATCTGGTTTCAACTGCATGAAGGAGGAATAGTATCTGCTCCTGTTTCTGAAGGTCTAATAGATTCACTCAGACTGACAGCGTCTCTAATCTCCCCTACCTGGCAAATAAAAATAGGAATTCAAATTCATCACTTTTTAGGTTTGGGTGCATTGTGTCCTCAACCAGGTGCTGAATGTCCCGCTGCGAACCTCTGTTTGACAAATCTGAGTATAATCCTCTAATGTTCTTAATCCAGGGGGACACATTAAAAAATGGATGAGAAATTAATCTGCAGTCAGGTCTGTCAGGTATATTATGTCAGTGTTGGTGCTTATTTTCAACCAATTCCTTCTGTGTGAGCCAATATGACCTAAACACCAACCAAAATCAGCCAGCCAAATCCCTCCGGGCAGCCTTTGTCAAACGTTCTCTGTCCTTTTGTCCTTGTATTGTGATGAGTTCATTAGATCTGATGTATTTTAAAGACAAAGCAGCGGAAGCACAGATGACATTAACAAAAAGTTAGCTCTTCTGTGTCTCTGAGCAGCTTTGAAGCACTGCGGTTAGGAGGAAGGTGAATAATTGTGGCTTCAGATAAAGGGACTATTTTGCAGAGGGAACAGGGAGGAAGCTACCCTGGCAGACAGAGGCTGAAACTTGCTCCCACTGTGTAAATGCATTTCTGTGTCCTCCCCCACAAGGACTCAAACATCAAGTGTGTTTTGTTTCAATTTTTGCCATATCTTTCTATGCCATGCCATTCTGTGCATCTGCCCTGCCATAAGCACACTAATTTCCTTCCTTCTGGCTGGGTGGATCAAAAAGACCCACAGTTTGCTGTTTTCCTTCTCTTTGCTTTCCCCCTTTCAAGTAATCTGCGCAAAAGACTGAATTAAAGCGGTGCTCCCCCTGAAGGAAGCCCTCTCTGTTAAGATAAAGAGTAGGTGAAAGAGGAAAAACAGGAATGATATGCTTGCTGTGTAGCAAAGGGATTGCCGGATAAACCATCAGGTAAAAGTTTTGAATTGTCACATTTATAAGGCTTCAAGGAGAAGATATTTGCATAAATTATTCAAGTATGTCTTGAGGTTGGCTCTGTGTAAAAAAAGGTTATCTTAAAGTCATAAGAATTAAAAGCAAAAGCGAATAGACTAAAAAACTTAAATCCTGATGAATAAGATTGTGGTATTAGACATTGATTATCTTGCATATTAGGTGTCAGTTGAAAAACCTTGATAGTCTTTTGGATGTTACTTCCATAACTGTCAGCTTTTTGCCAACCTAACACAACTCCATGTGACAAAAACGTCTCGACAAGATTGCTATCCTTGCATCTACTTCCTGTATGTACTTCATTCTGTTCCATAAAGGCCAGAGTTGTGGAGTGCATGCCTAATAGTCGTTCTGACAACAGTATGCCCCACATGAGCAGTGGATCTCTGAGTCTCCTCCAAAGTTACCATGGGCCTTTTGATTAATCCTCCGATGAATGTTCTTCTTGTCTGTGAGTTGGTGGATATCTTGGTAGGTTTGTAGTTGTGTTATACTCTCAATTTTAGCATGATGATTTTGACAGTGTTCATCACTATGTTTAGAACTTGAGATATGATTTTATAACCTAACCTTGCAGTAAAATTCACAACTTTATGCCTGACCTGTCTGCTGGTTTCCTTGTTCTTCATCATGTTGCTTGTTCCTATGAGGCTTCCCTGAAATTTTGTACAACAAACAATTGGTTGTACAAAATTTGATTAAGGGGTATCAAAATTAATGCAGCTGAATAGAAATGCATAACACAGTTTTTTTTTTTTTTATTTGGATTAACTTTTGAAGACTATCGTTTCCAACCAACCAATCCTTCTACTATACAACTATAGACTCCTTTGAGTGGTCAATCACATAAATTCTCCAAAAAATACATTGAAGATTGTGGTTGTAATGTGTCTAAATGTGAAAACTTCAAGGTACAATCTGAACAGGTCGCTGGTCTTGCATGGAGACACATAACTGTGAATTCACACCTTAGGCAATTGAATCACCAGTTAATTCATTTGGGACAGAAAAAGGAAACACAAGTTAATCCCAGTGTGTCATGACCTGAGGTTTCAAAGCTGTCCTGGAGGGATAAAAAGGACTGATATTGTAAGTAGTTAGCTTTAATCTTCCATCTTGCTTGTTCCTCGTGCATTAGAAATGACAACCATACAAATACAAGATACGAGAGTATGCATATTTCCTTAGGTTTCATGTGTGATATACTGTATAAAAGAATAGGCTGATTGGTGTTTTGCATTTTTTAGAAGTGCTTCAGTACACCTCCTTTCTTGCATTTTCTGCATGAACAGTTTTTTAAATGTATTTCACAGTTTTTCTGTTGATCTGAACTTTGTTTGAAGCTGTTCTGTGACATATTTACTTTCATTTGTCTGGTCCATAGTCCTGCTGCATCACTTAACTTCCATAAGACTGCCAGCCGGACGATATTCTGACGAAAAACTTTGGAATTTATTTCCCACTTGTCGAAGGCCGGTTGTAAAGACCCAGAGTGGCTCTAAATCATTATGCATCTCCCACCATTCTTCACTACTGAACTGATATTTTAGACTTACAGTGTAATCAGTTCACAAAACATTTTCCTAGACGCAAAGATGCTTAGGGTGAAAACCTCTGAATGCTTCCAGTATCATGCTTTTTAAAATTTAGTAATTTTTGCTCTTTATACCATATGAAAATACTTATTTTGACCTGGTCATGTTCATCAGTCAATAGACCAATAAGCATTTTCAGGTATATTCAACAGATGTCCTGTTGACCTGGACTCACATTAGAGCTAAAAAGAAAGCTACTGTACTGCTACAAACCTATAAATATTTAATCGCAAATGCAAAAAAAAGGGTTTGTAAATAAAATTCAAATGCAAATGCAATCTGTTTATATTTGTGTTGCCTTATTGTGGCTCATCTACAACACTTGTAAAATGCTGCTCATTTTGCTGCTTCAGACTCTTAAACCCAGCACCTGTCAGCTGATATTTCTGAGATTTAAAAGGCAATACCCCTGGTCTTGGTTTTGATCTCTCAGCATCTGAGACTGGAAAATAACCTTACACCTTCCTGAAAAAGAGACATGAAACCTTTCATTTTAGTGTTCGCTTATCTGAAGCATCTTAGGTGGCATTTTTAGGTTTGTCCTTGTTTATTCTTATTTTGGTGGGATTGTTTTTGCATTTAGGCTCAAATGCACTTAAAGCAAAATAAACTAAATGCATATGAGTTTTTAATATTTCAATATGAGATTTTACTTTTATATTTAAATTAATTAACAACCTTCCCGATTTTGCAAATCAAAGTTGCGTGATTTATATGCATGTGCAGCACATTTTTACTTCCTAATGTGAACTAATTTTGGTCTTGCTACAAAGACATGACCAAGACTGTTCAGAAATAAAATGTTTCACTGTGAACAACTGAATAAAGTGCATTTCGTTAATACATCACATTATCAAGTGGAAGACCTCTCTTTAAAATATGACTTGACTTGAGGCAAAACTGGGAGGTAGTCCTGCAGGCTTTCTTTTTCCTCCTTGTCATAAATCGTTGTACTATAGGCAGCAGTGATCAAGGCTTCCAAGGAAATAGGAAATTGCTTGTTTGTACACGGTGTGATCACATTTTTTGTTCAATCCCTTAAATCTTAATAGATGCATATTCATCACAGCATAACTGGATTCAGTTACTATTCAATAATTTTGCTATTTATGTGAAGTTTGGAATCCATTCGGATGTTGCAGGATTATAGAACGAGAAAGACAATGCACAAAATAAGAACTATGTTCAGGGTACACTCGAGGTAATGAGGATCATTTTGTATTAACAAGAGGTATTTTTAAAAATGTTATTTGGAAATATTAAATTGCATTGCCCTTTATGAGCAATTGAGTTAATAGATAATGAGGATGACAGGGTGCAGGTTCAAAACGACATTGATTAATTGTACTTCTTTTGCCTTCTTTTCTCTTTTGAGCTCATGAAAAATCTCTAGTCCCTGCTGAGATGAAGATGGATGTGCAGGTACGGCTGCTCTTCTATTTCTCCCAGGTTTGCAGAGTCATCCTTGCAGGCAGGTGTGGGAGGGTGGTTGGTAGAGGGGTTGGAGCGGGGGGGGAGGCATAATGAAGGTGCCATCCCTCCCCCAGAACATCTATCGACAGCTTCAGATTTTTAATTTCATCTCTAAAGGTATTCATTTCTTTTTTGCGGTTATACAGTTAAACGCTTAGTATCTTATTATTTCTCCCCATCTTTTGTTTCTGACCTTCACAAGTAGCACAGAAACCTTCCCTCCTTTGATTTGGGCTTCCTCCTTTCTCAAATTAAAGAAGATGGGATGAACACATTGCATGTATTCAGAGGCATGATTTGCTTTTGTTATCCCTGGTGAGTGCAGCATATTAATGCCACACCGAGGCCCTGTGAATATACAGTTAAGGACTTGCTCTAGTTTAAAGCATGCCATATTATCAAGGAGCAGAAGTATTGATGTGCCTCACGGAAGCAGCACCAGAATTGCAACACAATGCAGAGTAGTGAGATTCTGCACCAGGTGTGTCCTGCAGTAGTGGGTGTGGCTAACATCTTCACTGCAGCAAGACACAACTTCCCCTGGATATCTGTGTGTTAAAAGAAGCCACAGTAGGGAACACAAAGTACCGCATCTCACACGTTTCTGGTGTACATGAATCCCACTTTTATTTTCCACAGAAAAAAAAGACGTGTTTATTTTTTCTTTCTGGTTCTGAAGGTTACATTTAAGACCATTCTATGAAAAACAGTAGCACCAGAGCAGATTTCAATTGCCCATTCTTTGATAAGAAAAAAAATCAATTTGTGCTTTCTTTTCAGTTTTGATCAGCTGTGATTAGAGGGAGTCTTGTCAGTATTAAAAAAAAACGTACACTTCATTTCTTTTCCCAGTCATTTCCAAAAATAAAACTGAAAAAATCTGAATATCTTATTTTCTTCAATCAAACCACAACAAATACATTTGGAGCAAAAAGAAAATGGCCAATATTCAGCATAATCCAAGCAAGGAATCAGCTTTCATGATTATTATTATCATCATATATTTATATATATATTAATATGTATACATATATTTATAATTTATATAATGCCTATGTACAAGTATGGCACTTGATTACACAAATAGCAAGAAAATAAACACTCACAAATAAAAGCAGTGGGCGCTTTGGTGTGTCTTAAATTAAGGAAGTCACAGACGTTAGCGTTTTGCAGCAAATTCACCAGATACTATTTTGCAAGTTATAGCTATAAAGCAATGGAATGGTTACATATGTTAAGGTCAGTGGTGCAACACAGGCAACAGAAACAAACAAGCAAAAAGAATTATCCAAGCTGATGTATTTTAGCTAACCAGTAAGGATTTATATATATATAATATATATTATATATATAGATATATATATATATATATATATATATATATATATATATATATATATATATATATATATATATATATATATATATATATAGATAGATATATATATATATAAAATGTATAAAGGGTATATATAATTCTGGTAGGAATATGCTATATGTTCCCTTTTAGTGGTGCCATGTAACAGAAATATGGGTAGAAAGAAAATGTCAGTACATTTGGATACGATCAAGCTCTCATGTGTTCACCTCTTTAGTGCAAGTTTTCTTCTTCTTCTTTTGCATTTGCTCTTTTCAAGTGCAGCCCAAGAAAGATCTGCGAACACTTCAACATGGTCTCGCCAGAGTAGAAACGTCACTTAAAAAGTTGCATCAGTGCAATAATGAATAAGTAAAAGTAAACAAACGCGTGATCCACGCTTGCCTTAAAGTCCATAAAATACCATCAAATTAAATGGAAAATAAGTTGTAAATAAATAAATATGCCCACTCTTTTAAGTCATGACACAAGTTTTAGGCGTGCGGAGCTGTCCATCATGTCCGTTATGGGGTTGATTTTTTTACACATATGCAGAGTCACTGGACTGCGTGCGGCCAAAGTTGGGCACGCTCATCCTCGGCAGGTCCTTGTTTCTGATCTCATAAATGGACTTCCGCCGGGCTTGCACGCCCCGCACGGCCGTCTTGATTTTCCTCCAGCCCAGGTGATTGAGTTCGGCCAGGTTCAGCACCACGCAGAACCCGCTGACCGCGAACATGAAGACCAAAAACACGGTCTTCTCTGTGGGTCTGGACACGTAGCACTCTACGTCTTTGATGCAGGGGTAGCGGTCACATTCGTACACGGAAGGGACGTTGAACCCGTACAAGAAGTACTGGCCCACCAGGAAGCCTATCTCCAGCGCGTTTCTGAACACCACCTGGATGATGTAAAACCTGGAGATGCCCTCCTGCCGCCTCATTTTGGACTTTGTAGTCCTCATGGCCGAATTGGGGATCTCCTTCACCTCCAAGCAGTCCGGCTCGGCTTCTTTCGTGGAGTTCTCAGTGTTTTGGAGTACACCATTCACAATGGTGTTTTTTATCTTTTTGCTTTCATCTCGCTTCAGAGAATCTTGATCCTTATCCAGCGTCAGGTAAACCGTGGAGAACCGCCGCTCCTTCTGCTTGGCCGACTGATGCACAGAGTACGTGATAAAGCAGAGGCTAGGCGTGCAGACCATGATGATCTGAAAAACCCAATATCTAATGTGTGAAATGGGGAATGCCTTGTCGTAGCATGCCTGGTTGCAGCCCGGCTGTAAGGTGTTACAAACAAACATGGTCTGCTCGTCATCATAGACAGTCTCTCCAACTATTGCTACGATTAGAATCCGGAAGATGACCACCACTGTTAGTAGGATCCTAAAAAGCAAGAAAACAAACACAGCAATGTGAAAATATATGCAATACGTGCCTTAGTGTGGATGCGCTCGGATACAACCCAGGGAGCTGCCCGGTGCTGAAACAGGATGCTCTTGTTTAAGAATTGTTGTCTTTGCAATATAAAACGCAAAACAAATACAACAGTGTGAAAATATGTGCAAGTCTATGTGTTCAGTTTATAATCGATTGGATTTGATTTAAGGAGCTGTCCAGTTTTGTGATCCCAAAAAACCGAACAAACTCAACTCTGAAACTGTCTGCATTAAATATGCTCAGTGTTTGGGCGCTTGGGTTCAATTTAAGGGTCTATCCATCGCTGAAACGGGCGCTCTGAAAATGAAATGACTGTCTTTACAATAGATACAATTTAAAACGCAAAGGAAACACGACGATGTAAAATATGTGCAAGTAGGTGTTTAGTGTGTAAGAGCTTGGATTTCATTTAGAGAGCTGTCCACTACTGAAGCTGGACGCCCTCCGAGAAAAGATATGAGTTTATTACAATGCAAGTTTGGTCTTGTGATCCTAAAAAGTAAGCAAACAAACAGAACAATGTGAAAATATGTGCAAGTAGTTGGTATTCGACGCAGGAGCGCCCAAATATAAGATCGGAAGCAGTCAAATGCTAAAAAAGTATATATTCGGCGAAAAAACGGCGTCTTTTGGTTCATCTTCGTGTCATGTGATCCTAAAAGCCAGTAAAAGAAACATATCTATGTGGAATTATTTTTACGTCTATGTGTTCAGAGCAGATGGAGCGAGCAGGTTTAATTTCAGTAGCTATCCAGTGCTGAAACCGCTTCGCGAAACAAAATGTGTTTCTTACAATGCAAATGTGTATCTTGTGATCCTAAAAAGCAAGAAGACAGACACAGCAACGTGAAAATGAGCCCAGCTATATGTGTTTAGTGTAGGAGCGCCTGCGTACAATTTAAGGAGCTTCCAGTGCCGAAACCGGACGCTCTCCGAAAAAAAGATGTGTTTCTTACGATGGATGTCCGTGGCTTTGATTTAATGATCATGACACGTCAGTAATCGACGTTGCTGTGATTGTACCTGTGTGAGCATGCTAATGAAAGGAGGCGATATCTCTTCCTTCCCACCCTCCCCTGAGTGCTCTGCCCCTGCTCAAACTCAGCAACTAACCACCAAATGAATAAAAGGATGAATGATCACATGAAACGGGCAACATCAATTTTAAGTTTAGGCTGTTTGACTTTGCAGCACCATCCCAGGTTCCTAAAAGACAGCTGGCATCTGAGTTGAGCTGCCTCGTTTAGGAAGAAGACAAAAAGGAAAAAAAAATTAGAAGATCTGGGGAGCAAGACAAGAAAAATCCACAACACAGACACGAAGCACCACTGGACATCACGGTACAGACGATCCTGGAGCCACAACACAGAAACGGGGGACTGGGGTGCCATGCTAAAGACGATCCTGGAGGCTGCTGCGTTTCTTCGGTTGTTCTTGGTTTTTGTAGATCATCTTACCTTCCTATCATAGTAGAGTGCTGCTGGACAGCAGCCTCCAGGAGCCTCTCTAGTATAGTCCATTCCCCCATTTCTGATCATCCGGAGGAGACGAAGATACAAGGGCACTCTGGTCAAATCCCTCAAAAAACCGGCTTAATTTCCCTGCACGGTCTCTCTCGTTCTTGCGATGTTCTTACACTCCAGAACGTCCGAAATCAGCTAAAAAACCCGTCCGTCACGGGATGCTCCTACCGTCCCCGTCCCCCCTTCTGTCTCTCTTAGTGCTCTCTGGTTGGTTATTAGCTGAGAGCGCAGCGCCAGTGTGTGCCGAGCGCTCCCGCAACGCTGCCACACTGTTCCTTGTCATGAGACTCTGAGGGCTGATTACTGTAAGCCCTCCTATTTTCGATCTTCAGATCAGGTTGATTGGCTACGCGCTGTGTCTGGATGGAGGCAGGTTGGATTTAATGTCTTGCACCGTTAATCCGCCTTTAAGTAGTATATAACCCCCGCACCCCACCCCTTACATACACAACCCCCTCCTATGCGTCATGTACACACAGAGAGGTTGGTGTGGCTCCCCCAGGAGTGCCAGGGGTTCCGTTTTCTTTTTATAAGGTTTTGGATAAAACATGCGCTGTTCTGTACATCCTGTTCTGGCCTGGTTCGTCCAGAGTTGCACCGAATCATGCACCACGTGGCTATTGAACTTGCGACCACACTGTATTACTCAACATGCTGCTCAAATATTTTGTACCAGGATATATATTAATATTTTATATACTATATGTCCATAGGGAATAGGGTGTTTTTCCCTTGTGTTTGTTTAAGTATGCCCAATCTGCCATTAATGGATTGTAAGTTGTAAATTACAACCACAAATTTCAATGTATTTGACTGGGGTCATATTTGAAAAATCAACACAAAGCAGTGCATAGTCGTGAAATGGAAGGGAAATGGTTTTAAACGGGTTTTTTACAACAAAAATCTGAAAAGAGCATTGTGTATGTATTCAGCTCCCCTAAGTCAGTACTTTGTAGACCATAGTCTTTTAGGGGTATATCTCTAAAAGCTTTGCACATCTAAAGACTGAAATGTTTGCAAAAAATAAGCTTGGATCATCTAAGAACCTACATTTCAAGGTTTTGCTATACAATGTCATCTCGTCTTAATTTATGAATATAATTTGATCTAAACCGTGTATGTTTAGGCTCATTAAACTGCTGTAAGCTAAATCTTTGACCCTGTCTAAAGTTTTTGCCTCTTCTGACAGTTTTTTTTTCCAGGATTAACTTATATTTAGCTCCATCGATCTTTCGTTAACTAGTAGGGCAAAAAGTTCCTTTTTACTTCATCTCCCCAGAGCGAATTCTTCCCCAACAAACTTTGATCAGGATTATTTTGTGTTTTTTCAAAATGACTTTGTTCCTGCTGTTTGTTGTCTAATGTTCACTGACACACTGGTGGACTCTAGTTGCTTTTTAGGTGACTTCTGAAGGCAATTGGTTGCACTGGCTTTTATCTTGGGGACATCGAAATAAAAAGAAAAGACACAAGTTTCATGTACAATGCACTGCACCTCCAACTGGCACAAGGCCTTTAATGTGGCCTTAAGTGTAAATAAATCAACCAATGGCATTTAGGTATCAGTTAAGAAGGACGAGTCAAGGTTAAATGGGTTGGTCTTCAAAAAAAAATCACATTAAATTCAAAAAATTGTTTGTCAAGATTTTAAGTTACATGTGCAGAAAAATGTAACCCAAGCAGCAAAATTTACTGTTGCAAAATGTAATGTTGCAAAACAATAATTGATGTCAATTTAACTACCAAAATATAGAAGTTTTTCTTCCTGTGTTTACAACTAGTACATTTCTCAAGTTGCTTAAATCTTAAAGCATGTAAAATTTACATTTAAAACAACAAGGAAACGTTTAAATCAGCTCTTATCAAAGTTATCTTGGGAGCCCCCTGGTGTTTGCTTGCATTAGGCACTTGCTTAGTTTGATTATGCAATGGACCAGCTTTTAATATGTGAATTCTTACCAAATAAAAAACAACTATTGTTCTATTTTTACTCTACATTCGGAACCCATAGAGTCGGCTCTGGGCTAAATGGAGCCTATCCTCACTTTCTGGGAGAGAACAGTCTCCTCTTTTGCCCAGAGGTATCCCTCCCTATGTCACAGGCTGTTGGCCCGGATGGCAGAGCTGTTGTTTCCACCTCAAGCAAAGATGACGCTGTGGATACAGTGACAGAGTGAAAGTACCATCCGAGTTGTTAATCGCTTTATGAAGCAGCCTGCTTGCCTGTCTGCCTCTTTCACTGAAGTCTGAAAATAGAAGCAAAGTATGTTACTTTGCTCCATATAACACCCAGAGATTGCAACTTATAACGCTGCATTGGGCTTACTCTGATGAAGTGTGCATAAATGTGCTTGTCTTTTCATTGCTGGTTTAGTTCAACCCTCTATCAGCTCTGGTATTTTTAAAGCCCATTAGGATTCTTTGACCTACCTTTGTAGTAACTGCATTGTCATATCCTCATTTGTAAGTCGCTTTGGATAAAAGGGTCTGCCAAATGCATAAATAAGCATAACCCGAACTATAGAAAAGCTTGATTTTATGACATGAGTCTCCGTGAGTTAATTTGAGAGTCCTCTGACTCAATAAAGTATCATTGCACGTCATCATTTACCATTTGATAAGTCTCCCCTAAATTAATTCAAAAGGCCAACTTTATCCCATGTGCCTTTACTAGTTTATTTCACTTAGTAACATGGAATCTCCTTTTGAAACAATATTAAAGATCTCATTTTATAGAGCATCTATAAGCTTTACTTTGAAATGTCAGCAGTTTCCTTTAATAACAGGTTTAGTTATATTGCTAATATAGAATCTTTCTTTACCAAAACCGAATCTATTAAAAGTGAGGCTTTTCTGAGAAGATTAGCTGTAAGCTTTAATTTGAAAGTGCAAATCAGTTCTTTGTTAAATGCTTTGAAACCTGCTCTGGCCATAATTAAAAGTAAGTAAAGGAGCATTTCATTTTTTAGCTTTATTTTGAAAGCCCCAGAACGTCTGGTTTAAGCCCATTACGAATTTGGACGATTCTTTAGTTGTAATATCCCCTTTAAAGATGATGACTCCTATTTGAAAGGGTATCTATGAGCATTACAATGAAAGTCTATTTTTAACCATTCATTGCACCAATAATAATAATAATAATAATAATTATTATTATTATTATTATTAGTAGTAGTAGTAGTAGTAGTAGTAGTAGTAGTAGTAGCAGTGGTAGTAGTAGGAGTAGTAGTAGAAGTACAAGTAAAACTATTATTGTTACCGTTTTTCTGCTTGTTCTTATTTTCTTTGTTAAATCTAGCCTTAGGGGTCACGTGACCCAGTGTTGTCACTCAATGAAAGTTACTCATGAGGTGGCTGATCCTCTTCTCTCGCTGTAATCTTTTCTAATTCAAATCTTCAATAACCTTTACTCAGCCATCACGTGAGGAAAGGACAAAGCTCAGAGTGCCACTGCTTTCCAGTGTCAAGAAAGAAAGAAAGAAACAAACAAACAAACAAACAAATGCTTAAAAATTGTTTATCTTTAAATATGTAAATATACAAATATAAATTCCACTTGAGTAAGCAAATACTTTGACAAGATGGAGATAACAAACGACAGTTAGAGGAAAGAAAAAGCTTCCTGTGGACAATAGACAGTCCAGCCTCATCATACTCCTCCTTACTGATCCACATTTGCTGGAAGGTGGACAGAGAGGCAAGGACGGAGCCACCAATCCACACAGAGTACTTCCTCTCAGGGGGAGGAATAATCTATACCAAAAACACATCTGTGACAGTATGAACCTGCCTATAATAATATAAAAATTCATATTTTACAAAGAGTCAAAGTACCTTGATTTTCATGGTGCTGGGGGCCAGAGCAGTGATCTCTTTCTGCATACGATCAGCAATACCAGGATACATGGTGGTCCCACCTGAGAGGACATTGTTGGCATACAGGTCCTTACGGATGTCGATGTCGCACTTCATGATGCTATTGTAGGTAGTTTCTTGAATGCCAGCAGATTCCATGCCTGTGGAACAAAATGTCTGAGTACATTTTGGAATCAACTGTAGCAAGGAGCACACCGCCTTCAGCTGTCAGAACAGGTGCTGAATTGGACAGCTCCACCGATAGCTAAACCCACCCTAAAGCAAACGTGCACCAGATTACTGTTTTTATTGTCATGAGGCTTCATATATGAGGTTGGCAAACCTGTGATCTTTAACAGAAGACAACAGTGCTCAGAAATCTATGATTTAAAGTGCTGAAACTAAGCTCTAGCATTATCACTTCAAATCTTATTTATGCAATGGCAAAGACGACCCATGTCTCCAGGTGTCTAATAAACATCACTGCTTTCAACATTAGGTATGCCTACAAACCTCACACCAGCTCAAATGTTATATGAACCTAAATAAACTTTCTGTTTCTGAGCTGCCTTCATCCTTTATGAGGAAGATATTGCTTTCTGCCCAGGGTGCCATGGCTTGAGGAGCGCCACAATGCAAATGAGTTAGTTACATATCCAGTCATGGGAATACGTTTTCTCCTGTGGTGTGCATAATGAAAGCACTGTAAGACAAGGTTGTTCATATTAAAGGGCTACTTCAGTTTTTAAAAAGGAGCCTGTAAATTCTCTAGTTCAAAATCTTACATATTTAGACTAGTCAGTCCTCAAATGAATAAGCAGACACTAAACAGAGATTATTTTAATCCAGTTCAAGACTGATGACATTTTTCTAATTGTGAAAACCTTTTTGGCCTTAAGACCCCCTCAGATTAAGACAAGTGTGAAAAGCACATTCATCCATCCATCTAGATTATTTTCAGATCAGTATTTTTAATTCGTAATGTTTCTGAATTGACATTGTAAAATGGCTTTTGTTTTTTTAGAGAATTGACTTTATCAGGGCAGTGCGTGCATGTTTGGCTGTGTATGGGGCAGCAGTAGGAGAGCTTCCCATCCCATTCATACAAGAACCGACTCTGTTTCTGAATATAGCATCCAGTATCTGGTTTCAGGTTATAGAATTACTAAACTGTTATTGCTGAATTCATTCACTCTTCACTTGCACACTGAATTTGTGGGTAGTATAAATACTGGTGTTTGGATGTCTTCACGCACCAATAAAGGAGGGCTGGAAGAGGGTCTCTGGACAGGCGGAAACGTTCATTCCCGATGGTGATAACCTGGCCATCGGGCAACTCGTAGCTCTTCTCTAGAGAGGAGGAGGAGGCTGCAGTGGCCATCTCGTTTTCAAAGTCAAGAGCCACGTAACACAGCTTTTCCTTGATGTCACGCACTATCTCTCGCTCAGCTGCAGATAAGCAAACATCGATGATTTTAAAAGTTGTCGGAAGATTATGAATCATTGTAAACATTGAAAATGTTTCCACTCCACTGTCAGAGGCAAAACTTTAAAGAGCCTCTGACATTGTATTATGGTTGTTCATTGAATTATTTAACTCTTTATTTTGAATAACATTGCCATCTTTGATAATGTTGTGGGAACACAAAGGATGGACAGTTGAAATAATAAACGAGTGTTGTTATCCACTAAATCTGGCGCATCTCACCGGTTGTGACAAAAGAATCTCTGTTAGAATCTTCATGTTGTAATCTGTGAGGTCATGACCAACTAAGTCCAGACGCATGATGGCGTGAGGAAGAGCATAACCTTCATAGACAGGTACGTTGTGGGTTACACCATCACCAGAGTCCAAAACAAAACCTGCAACCAATGACCAAAGTTGGTAGTCATACTTCATTTCACAAATTACAAACTATAATCAGCATAGAATAATTCAGCCCACGTTTTATCATCTATATGTATTGTGCAGATTTATCCAGTTCAGGTTTAATCAGTCTTCCATAAAATGTTGAACCAGCAATAGTAGATTCCTTATAGAACACTAAAATTGTGCTTCTGTTTAGCACTGAAATGAAGTTGGGGAAACAGATAGATTGTGTTAAGGGGGCTTCTGTCAGCAGGGTGGGATGCTCCTCAGGGGCAACTCGCAGCTCATTATAAAAAGCATGGTGCCAGATCTTCTCCATGTCGTCCCAGTTTGTGATGATGCCATGCTCGATGGGATACTTCAAGGTTAGGATGCCTCTTTTGCTCTGGGCCTCATCTCCAACATAGGAGTCCTTCTGGCCCATACCAACCATGACACCCTAAAAATGGCAAACATGAGAAATGTATAAAGTGGTGTGCTTCAGTCCCTATGATGTAAGATAAAACCACATGACTTTGTGTGGGAACAGAAATGAGGAAGATGCATGGATCACAAACCTGTTTTGCACAATTGTACTAGTTTTTGCCATGTGATGTACACAGTTTACTGTCTTTATTTGTACTGTGTGCTGTGTTCTGAATAGTTTTCTTTACCTGGTGACGTGGGCGACCAACCATAAAGGGAAACACAGCTCGTGGTGCATCATCTCCTGCAAACCCAGCCTTCACCAGACCTGATCCATTATCGCACACCAGAGCGGTGGTCTCTTCATCATCACACATCTTGTCAGCTCTTAAACATAAAGGGAGCCACAATGTAACCCACTGGTAAAAAAAAACACTGTATGTCAGAGTTATGTCTCTTCTTCTTTAGATAAAGCCTGGACCACAAAAAGATGCACATAGTCCTTTTGTAAAGTGAAAACATTGGAAATAATGGCTGGACTTGACTTATTTGGTTTAGAATCCTGATTTAAAAATGTTTTACAGGTGAATCTCGCTTAAGTTAGAATGAAATTAAAAAGAGCCAAAACATAAATTTATTTCAGTAAGTTAATTCACAAAGTGAAACTTGTTTGTTATTTATATTTATTATATTGAGAGTGATAGAGTTTATGTCAGGATCTGTCACCTTTTGGACTCTGTGGTAGCTTTGTATTATTTTGAGTGTTTGGTTGTGTTTCTTCCCCCCTCGTTCATAGCTCCTTTAGTTACTGTTGTTTTTCGTATGACTTAGTATGGTTTTCTCTTTGCTGTCATTGTTGCTATTATTATTATGATTGTGCTCTGTTTTCCTTGGGTTCTTTAAATTAGTTCTCCATCTGGTTTCTCTGTGGTTTTATTTGTGGTTAGGTATTTGTTCTTCCCACTTGTACTCTTCTGCTTATTAGTTTCTCTTTCTGTTACTCTTCAGTTATACTGTATTCGGTCTTTGTTTCCTAGTCCTCCCAGTCTGGTTCTCTTTATCTTAATTATCCAGTCCCTCTTTCTAGGTTAGCTTTTGTTATTGTTTACTTTTATTCTTGTCCTTGCTTACTATGCCTCATTCACAGTTTGTTCTTTCAGTATTGGTTTATAGTTTCTTTTAGGGTCTGCTCACTATCTTGTCATTAGTCATTTTCCTCAATTAGTTCTATTAGGTTCACCTGCTCCCTCTGCCTTCCTGCCTCCTTGTCTCACCTGTTCTTAGTTCCTTTGATTACCTGCCTTTGTTCTCCCTCAGTATATTAGTTGGTTTTGTTTCTTTGTCCTTTGCTGGTTCCTTTGATCACATTACCTGATTTTGCTCAGTGTTTGCTGCGTTCCTGCAGTACAACGCAGAAGTTTCGTTTGTACTCATGCCTGGCATCTGCGGTGAGTTCTGCTATGTTTGCTTGTTCATGACTTGTGAATAAAGCTTAAGATCGTGATGAAAATGCTGCTGCCAAGCTCTTGCCTGCGCTTCAGTCCACCCCAAAACCACACCGTGACAGTTTATGTGTTTATTTTTATAAATTTTTATAAATGTGGCTTACAGCTAATTTAGTTTTGGAAAAAATGAGAAAATTATGTTACATATTTCTTTTGCGTGAATTACGGCATCACTGTGGCATGGTAACTTGGATTTTGTACCGGTCCAGTTTTCTCTTGGACCTTGCAAATTGTCTTTTTTTAAAAGGAGGACTTTTCACTCCTGAGCACCAGTACAGGCCTTTTACTCTGGCGATCAGGTAACAAACTTAAATCCAGGTCACTGAATGTACCCCAAAGTCTGGAACAGACTTTGCTTCAAAATTCTCTCAAAGACACAGTTATCCTTGTTGCGTGTGCACCCTAATCTATTTCACTTTTCCTTCCACCTAATTTTCCATCAATATACTTATAAACAGCATCCTGTGAATGGCCAGCTTCTTTAGTTTCTTGACCTTCTATGACCCTCCTTGGAGGGGATCTAATAACTGATCGCAGGACAACTCTCTTCCCTGTGATTGTGAATGCTATAATAAAACGTGTTTGGGGTTAGTGTTAACCTTGTTTCAACAGTCCTTTTTAATCTTAAGTAATATTTAACTTTTCTGAGAAACTAAATTTTGGGATTTTATTAGCTGCAAGAAACAACAGAAATCAACATTTTAAAAAAAACATTTTTCTCTTAATAATCCTATTTTATACAATAGTTTCTCTTTTTAAATTACATCACTGTAAAAATCCAAATTTCATGGTAATATAATTTGTTGAGCTGCACATGCAGTGGCTACTTGCAATATTTATTTTAAAATAACTAACAATAATGCTTGAAAGGTTAGTTTTTGCCAGCAATTCATTAGTTAAAAGCCTGTAGGCCCTCAGGTCAGTACAACAGGATGATCCATTTCAGTTTGATGAGGGCAGCCAGTCACTGCAATTTTGTAATAAAATTCATCATCCACTTTCTTGTAAAAACGTTCAAATTTAAAATCATTTATTACTAGCCAGCTGGGTACATACTCTCCAGATCAGTACACAGGGAGGGGGGGGGGCTGCACCTTGAGTATGAAAACAAGGGGTGTTGAGATGTCACAGCCAGCCAATTTATACTGCAAAAAAAGGCTGTGGAGGCCAAGTACTGTGACCCCCATCTCTATATTTGGAAGCCATTTGCCCCCATTGTCAACAACCTCTCCATGAATGGCATCGCAGGGAAAGGGAACTCCCCAGTGGACATCTGTGCCTTCATCCCAAATATGGAAGAGAGCAATGAGGTGGGTGAGATAATAACAAACTTCCCTTTGATCTTTTATCCACTGATGAGTCACCATATTGTTACTAGAAAACCTCAGTGTGTCCATGATAGGTGAGATTGAGTCACACATTTCTAGCTTCTATATCACATCTGTGTAATAATCCAGAATTTTTGTTAACTTAGACAGGGAGAAAAAAATTACAAGATTAGAATCACTACTTAACTGTTTTTAAGAGGTTTCTGATATGAAACCTGTGGTAAAGCAGTTGCTTTGTATGTTTGTTTGTTTTTTTGTCTTTGGACTGACAAGACACATGCGAGTTGACAGTGCCAAACAGAGAGACCACTTGTTCCTCCAGCTGCTGTCAGCAGTTGTTTGACTTACCCCCCTCCCCAACCAACCCCCACCCGACATTTTGGTTTTCTGCAAAGACGGGGAAGCTAACATGCAGACAAAACCTACTCTCTCTACTGCGGTGTCATGTCGGCTTCAATCCAGAACAGTTTTGATTTTATTTTTAGATTAGTGTGTGTGCATGTATTCAATAAGCAAGTGCAAGCCATGTTTGGACATGTCATTGCAAATTTGCAAGGAGATTTACTCCCAGTGTTAATCATAAATTCACTCAGTATGTAATCTGTTAGCTTCTCTAATTCTATTAAGTTGTAGTAGTGACCAGTAGGTAACGTGCTCAAAATACCCATCCATTCATCCATCCATCGTCTCTACCCACTTACCTTTGCAGGGCCGTGGGATGCCTGATTCCCATCTTGAGCAGTCACTGGGTGAAAGATGGGGTACACCATTTACCAGTTCTTCATTGGGCAACACTTAGATGCACAACCAAGCACACACTCATACCTATAGGAGATTTAGAGTAGCCAATGAACTTAACAGTCATGTTTTTGGACCCCCAGAGTGAAGCCATTCCTGCACGGTGAGAATATGCAAACTAAATGCAGGAAGACTGTCAATGTTTTGCCGTACTGTGCCACCGTTCAGCCCTCAAAATTCCCAATTTGAAGAATTTACACTTACCAATGTCAGAAATAATTGATGCAAAAAATAACTTACAGCAGTGCAATTAATTTATTCTATTCAGCATTCCCAATACTGAACACAAACCAGTACAGGGCTTGGCAAAACATTCATATCCCTTGATGTGTAACATTAAAACCACAAACTTCAATGTGTTTCACTGAAACTATATGTAATAGACCAACACAAAATAAGATGTGCATAACTGTAAAATGAAGGGAAAAGAGAGCGCTCAATCCACACCGTGTGTGACGGAAATCTAACATTGCACCGTGAAACATGGTGGTGAAAGCATTATGCTGTACAGAGCTTTCTCAAGCCTGCTACAAAAAGGCTTGAGACCGTGGTGAGGTTCACCTTCTTGCAGGACAACAAATCTAAACATACAGGCAAAGCTACAAAGGTATATTTAAATCAGCGGCCTCCAACTCCAGTCTGTGACAGCTACTGTCCTTCAACCTTTAGATGCATTCCTGTTGTAGCACACCGAAATTGAATGAATGCCTCTTTGCCATGCCTCTGCAGAATTTAATGACATGCTGAGGAGGTAATTCAGCCAACTGATTTGGAACAGGGAAGAATCTAGACATTGCAGAACATTAGCTCCACGAAGACTGGAGTTGGAGATGCCTGATTTAGATCATTGCGAGCTCATTTGTTAGAGTGGCCCAGTCCAAGTCCAAACCTACATCCTATTAAGAGTACATGGCAAGATTTGATAATTTCTCTTCAAAGACAGTGTCCAACCAAGATTAAGCTTTTTTTGTTTAAAAAAATCACTCTCTACATGTCCAAAGCTCATAGAGACATACCCATAAACATTTGCAGCTCTGATGGGAGCAAAAGACGGTTCTAGAAAAAAATTTGACTCAGGGGAAATAAACACAAATTTGATCACAGCAGTTTTTAAGGATTTTATTTGTTAAAATACAGTTATAATCATGTATTATTGTATAGAAAACAGAAAAATTTGTAAAACTGGCCTTTTCTGTATCCTGTGTAAAAACACTAGTCTGTTTTATAGCATTGTTAGCCAGTGTTATTAGGAGGCAATGTACAGGGCTTGAACCAGGGGTCGCAACATGTGGCTCCAGAGCCACTGTCCTGTTAATTCCTAATAAAAAAAAATTTATATTTGTGCAAAAATGTGAACATTTTTGAAAAGTTTAAATATTTTTGCAAGTTACTGTAGTTCAAACACAAATTTATTGTCCAATGATAGCTGTTAAGTAGATGGGGACAATTTAATGGATTTACTTTCACTATAAACTACTACAGGTGGAAAGCAACTATGGTACTGTTAATTGCAAGATACAATCAATGAGTAATAATGGAACATCTCATGTAGTGACATACAAAATATTCTTTCTTTAATTCTGCCCAGATGGGAAAAAGGAAGACACTGAAAATGACATTGCCGGTTAACTTGCATCGGACAGAGAGCAAAACTCTGAAGGCTGTAAAATACAACTGGCTAAAAGCAGTAGATGGTCCCTCCACAAGGAGGACACAACAAAAGGGCACAGCGAGCCATGAATCATATGCTGCTGTCACCCGACCCTCGAGCCATAACCCTCCACTGTGTGACTCTTTGTTTGGCTCTTATGTAATGAATTCTAGGCTGTGGTCTGCTTTAAGCGTCCTTTTGCTCCAGTATTCAAACATTCCCAACATTTTTTCTATTGTGGATTATTTAAGGCTATGGATAATAACTGGTAATACACTATTTAGGCTCGAGCAGGAAGCCTGTAAGGGCCTATTGTAATCGTAAGGTTTCTTATTATTATTCCGGTGCCTCTTTCCGGGGCAGCTTGGGGACTTTGCCATGCACCAAAACGCGTATGATTTTACCCAAAATTGTCCCCCACGTGAAATTTTTGTTCTTTAATGTCGTCGTCAACGTGAGATAGGCCGAACCGTAAGTCGTAGAGATCTGAAATTCGGCACACTGGTAGAGCTCCTCAAACTAAGAAAAAAAAGTCTCTTGGTGGTATCCCCTAAAATGCACAGGAAGTCGCCCATTTTGGATCAAAGGCTAATTTTTGGCCGTTTTTCACTTTTACTCACCTCGAACTTTAACGAACTCCTCCTAGGGATTTTGAGCTATTGGCTTCATATTTGGTCAATATGCAGTTAAGGCATGGGGGATTAAAAGTTATCAAAATTGTGAGTTTTCGGCCATGTTTAGGGGGCGTGGCCAGGACCCGAAAATGGCGTTCGTGCCCAAAGTGAAAAAATGCAATAACTTTCCCAAAGAAATGCCAAATCACACCAAAATTGGCATGAAGGAGGACCTTCGGGTTCCCGACGATCCTATGGATTCATATGCTGACATCATCTAAGCCCCGCCCCCTGAGAACAGGAAGTCACTTTTTTTACTGGGAAAGGTCGCTTTCTGGCTGTCTACACTCAATCTGCTTTAAACTATGTCAGGTGACCGATAACTAGTGGGTCTAACGTCGTTTGAAGCACAGTGACTTTTCATAAAAGGGCGTGGCCGTGGTGGCGCGGCAAAGTTGGACGTCAATGCCATACGTTTGGCTCTAATTTCCACATACATCGTCTAATCTGCACCAAATTCAATATGATTGATCCTAGTCCAGTCCCCAAAAGAGATCTGATGAGATATTTGGTTGGCGTGGCCTAATTCTTCCACAGCGCCCCCTAGAAAATTTTAAAAAATCAGCCCCAAGCCATGCTTTGACCAAGGTTTGTGAAATATGGTATATATATGTAGCTTCTCAGGACCTCCAAAAAAGTCTCTTGGAGCATTGCTCCAAATCCCACAGGAAGTCGGCCATTCTGGATTGAAGTTGCCATTTTGACCCCGGTTTTCCCCTTTCTAGCCCCCATATCTGAGCGAACTCCTCCTACAGCTTTTGACTTAGAGACTTGAAAATCTCTCATAATACTCTTAAGGTACTGGGGATCAAAAGTTATCAAAAGCTTTTTGATACATGAAAGCATGTGGGCGTGGCCAACCCTCAAAATATGACTTCTCGCCATAAAAGATTAAATTAATATAGCTCCTACAAGGAAAGTAACAGAGACCTGAAACCTTCTAACATTGATCTGTCTCTGGCTCTAAATAATATTCACTGATCAGATGCTGACATCATCAAAGCCCAGCCCCCTGAGAACACAAAGTGTCATGTTTTCCTTTTGATGGTGCATATTTGGTGTCCTTCACCTAATTAATGTGAAACTGTCCCAAGTGACGGATAACATAATGGTCGAAGACATTCTCCAGTACTGACTGGCGAATTCTGGTGTCTCGCCACGGTCATACGTTTGGCTCTAAATTACACATGCATGGTCCGATTCACTCCAAAATACATATGGTTGATCTTTGTCAGCCCCCAAACAGCTCTATTGAATTACATTGGTATTTGTATCAACAGCGCCCCCTAGGACATTTCAAGAGCTCTATCTCCCTCATACATCATCAGATCCACTTCAAATGTAGTATGCATCATCATGGATCAATGCTGAACATGTTGCCACAGTCAGTTCATGACATAATTTCAGCCCCGCCCACAAAACAACTGTTAAACAACTGAGTGGAGCTTCCATCTGGAAGGTCCGATTTACTCCAAATTTTTAATGCTTCTCACCAGACCACAACTGCATGACCAAACATCATTTGAAATGTTGATCACAGTGCTATTTAGTGTCGCCATGTGGAATCGAGCAGCAGCCTTGCCAGTGGCGTGCAGGTGGCGATGCCAGGCTCCCGCTGTCGCTGCACAGGCCGAGTTGCGCTGAGCTGCGAGGGCCTTCAATGCTGCTTGCAGCTTTAATTTAAATTGTTATTGAGTTCTGTGTTAATAATAAAAAAATACATTTAATTTTTTTTCCAGTTTAGCAGATTTACTAATTCAAATTGCACAATTAAAACAATAACTTACAAAAAAAGGGGCATGTAGTTTCAAAATGTCTGTCTGTTCTCATCTGTGTGAAACTGCTTGGGTTAAACTTAGGGTTTCTTGAGGATTTCTCAGATTTTGTCATAGAGTGACTTACACTCTAGTGTTTGCTACTAAGATTAAATCACTGTGTCTACAAAGCCCTCAGGAGATCAGCTTCATTACTCAGCAGAAGAGATGAGATAATAAGGAACAAACTGTCGAAAACAAAAAGCATATTGATTCTGTGGGAATTCCACATTTTAATCAGAGGAAGAAAGTCTTTTCAAGAACCCTGAGGGGAATTTATTTGCAAGGCTTTGTGCCCTAGTCAATAACGGGCAGATATATTAGAATGTGCCTGTACATGATTTTGGCATTTAAGATGTTCATCAAAAACTCACTCAATACTAATGTTCCGAAAGGTTTTTCTTTTTTTTACTGCAACTTGTCTGCTTCATTTGTGGTAATTGTTGGGGGCCATTTAAAGGTCAGAGCCAATGTAAGGCATTGTTCTGGTTGGTACAATAAACAATGACTAATACTGCAAACACAAGTACAGTATGTTATCACTAACTGTTAAGGCAACAAGATGCAGGTTCAAATAAACGCATGGTTCCTACGTTTTGATGCCTTTCGAGATCTCACATATTTTTCTTGTTCACCATACAAGTAAAGGAGAGTTGGTTGTAGATGGGAGATCACATCACAACCCCAGAGTGCTGCAGTTACTGTATGTCAGCAAGTACTTTTGGATATGTCTCCAGCAAAACTGCACAAATAGAGACTGAAGGTTTTGCCCATTTTCGTTCCAATAGAACCTCTGTCCCACTTTCAAGGCTTTATCCCATTTCATCCCTTGTCCTTCATTCTTAGCCTTCAACCCATCCAGTTGTTTTTACAGAAGCAGAGGGAAGATGTGTTGATGTGCCTTTGTAGCAATTTTGATTGGACAGCCTCTTCTGAGAAGGTTCATGCATTTTTTTTTTCAGTTGTGAATTATCAATTTTGTTTTGGTTTGGTGGCATCCAAAGTCTTGAAAATGGCTTTTTAACCCTTTCCAGAGTGACAGATGTCAATAACTTAGTTTTTCGACAGTCACTCAATATTTTTGGATGATGTTTTGTTTTTTGAGATCTTTTAGCTGTCACAGAGGCTCTATTGAAATTACTTATTACACCTGCAGGTCTAGGAATAATCAGGCCTTGGGATAGCTTTTTTTCCTTTAATGAATGAAATCATGTTTTGATAACTGCTTTTTGTATTTACTCAGGTTACTGACCATCTGAAGAATTTAAGTGTGACAAAAAAGCACAAACAACAGAAATCTTATAGTAGGCAAACACTTTTTCACAGCAATGTTTATAACTACTTTTTTTGGCCACAAATGTAGAGATTGCTACTGCCCCTCTTTTGGACTGGTGGCTACTGTCCTCCCCTATCTCAGGATGACACATTCCTGGTGCTTGCTGGACACTTTTAAGCGTTCTGAAGCTTCTATGACTGAACCTATAAATGTGCAGTCTTTGTGGATTTGGAAAAATTTTCTTTCAGGTGCAATATCCTTAGCTCTGGGAAAGTGAGGTAATTGTGATGCACACTGACGATGGCTGTACGAAAAGAGAATTGATTCATTCAAATTTGGCCCTGTTTTAAAGCAAGCAGTCTTTTAAATAGGTTAGGCTGAATGGTTACACCAGTACCCTATCACTGCCGTGCCTGTGCATTTCCTTAACTGAGGTTTCCTGACAATTTTGTGACAAGAAAAAAAATACTCTAAAATGGGCCATTACTATAAACTCTGCAGAGTAATCTAAAACATTGTGAACATCTAAAAGCTGCAAAGTTTACTAAACATAACACTTGTGTTACTGCAAAACTTTTGGCCATGGCTTGTGCATTTAATGGGGTGAGATTACCAAGCAGTATGAGGCTAATTGAACAGGGAGTTCTGCACTTGCCGCTCCTTCTCTCTGCCTCTGAGGTCTCTTCGCAGTAGGGAAAACATCAAGCTTTTTCCAGAGCTAGTCTCAGACCTCGATGAAAAATTCACCAGCCTGGCTCTGTTTAATTCTCTTAGTTCAGTACTGCCATCTTGGCTTGAAGGCCTGCCTCTTTTGCCCTCTGCAAAGGCTTCTGGAAGAAAAAACAGAAAAAAATAGTTTTAAAACTGGGCTATTTTTTTGGCAAGCAGTCTTTCACTTCAGGATATTTGGGAGCAAATCTGGGCAGATAAAAAATGCAATCTAACTAGGTCTCAGATGGCACTCGCGTAAATATTGCAACACACACTGGGGCCCTCACCTCTTTTTTAAACAAATTTGTCTCAGCTTGCATTTTAAAGTAAGAGTGAGGTTCTGACGCTGTGTATCAGTCAACAATAAGGAGTCTCAAATGAGGATGAAAAGCAATTTGAAATAAAAATGAAATATTCATGGAGGTAAATTTGAATAAGCTACAACACCGGCAGATTTGTAGGTAGGCAGCTCAGCAAGATTATTTGAGTGAGTGTTTATGGAGGTTTCTGAGCTATTTTGGTGCTGGCTCAGGGTGTGTGATGCCAAGCAAAATATCAAAAGACATCTTCAAAGTTGTTGAGCAAAGTACCCTCACACCTCACCTTGACAAATACAGCAAAACAGACTTTGCTCTAATATATTCAATAATACTGTGAAAGTTTTTGAGTGACTATCCACTGCAGAAAAAAGTTAGTTTTTGAGGCAGTTACTCAGCTTTTTTCGCTTCAGGGAAGCTGCTATGGAAATAGGTCTGCCTCAATCATAATAGTTGATATTAATACAGAAATAAGCAAATAGATCGTTTGTATCTTATGTTACTTGGATTCCTTTTTGATTTTAGGGGCTTTATAAAATTTGCATACCACAGTAAAAGTAGGAAACAATGGGAAATGGGGACCATTAATCTGAAAGAGCCCTTTGAAGTGAAGCATCTAGTCAAGTAAGTAGCCAAAGTTTTGCAAATGTAATCAGTTATGCCATTGATATGTTTCACATTTCATATTTTTATCAACACTGTTGAATAAAGTATGCTAATCTTGTTCTGTACAACAAAACTATAAAAAAAATAGGAAGAAAAACTTAAAATGAAACTCTCTCAGCTCAAAATCATTCTCCAGTGTAAGTACAGAAGTACAAGCATGAATTAGATTATCAACATAGATTTATGATGACTGCGCTGCATGGTGGCACGGTTGGTAGCACAGTTGCCTTGCAGCAAGAAGGTCCTGGGTTTGACTCGTGAATGGGGGTCTTTCTGCATGGAGTTTGCATGTTCTCCCCGTGCATGCGTGGGTCTCTCCGGGTACTCCCACAGTCCAAAGACATGCCTGTTAGGTTAATTGGTCTCTCTAAATTGCGCTTAGGTATGTGAATGAGTGTGTGCTTGGTTGTTTGTGTGTTGCCCTGTGATGGATTGGCGACCTGTTCAGGGTGTACCCCGCCTCCCGCCCATACAGTGCTGGAGATAGGCACCAGCTTCCCCGTGACTCACTATGGAAGAAGATGTACAGAAAATGACTGACTGACTGACTTAAAAAGACCTTAATCTTAGTATTTAGGATATAGACATGGAGGGTTCTGTCCCCAACTCTTTTTCCTCTATATTTAAATGTGTCACTAATAATACTCAACATGGTGGTTTTGGATGTTACATGGCTAATAAATTTGTCTGTGTCCTTCATTTGTCAATGACATGATTGTCTTATGCCCTTTAATGACATACCTATTAATAGACTAGAAAGGTGCATGGGTACTGTTCTAAAGTGGTTTAAATCTTGCTTGCCATTTTGCCAAATAAAATTCAGAGTAAAAATAAACTTCTGTGGGTGTTCCACTAGGCTCTATTCTTGGACCCCTGTCATCCAATATCTTAATGCTCCCCTAGCTCAGAATGGAGTATTACAACATCTCTTAACATACATATGCTGATGACACACAACTTTACTTTTCTGTGCCACCCACAGGTATTGTTTGTTTTTTTGTTTTTTCTAAAATCCAAGGATAGAGATCCGGGCTCAACTAGACCGAATAAGACTAAAAGCTATAGAGCATACCAGAAATATCAGAACCCAAACCTAAATTTTAAGAAATACATAAAATTACTAAATCAACCTACTACCATCCAAATAGCATTTCCAAAATAAAGGATTTTTTGGGTGGGGACACAGAAAACTATATTTATTGCAGCTGCAGCTCATTCAGCACCTGGGAACTGGACCAAAAACACACCAGTAGTGCTTCTGTGGAGCTCAGAAATGGTTGGCTCCTTGAAATCAGAACTGATAAATGTAAATATTTTCTTAACTGCAACCTTCCCAGGACTAAAAATTACTTAGCAGTTCATTTTCTGCATGTTATAATTATTTGTTTGAATTAACATTTTAAAGTGGATTTCCTGTACATATAATGCTTAAATTTTAGCATTGTATTTTATGGAATTTTGTAACAGTTTTTCAAATTTTTTTCCTGTAAAGCACTTTGAATCACCTTGACTATGAACGGCACTGTACAAATAACCTTGCCTTGCTTTGGCCAGTCAGGTTAATGCATTGTGGTTGGGATGATGGTGCTGGTTTACTAGTAACAAGATAATCTATCTATCAATCCATTGCCTACACCTGCTTAATCTTGCAGGGTCTTGGGGGCACTGGTGGCCTTCTCTAGCGATCACTGGGCAAAAGGCAGAGTACACCCTGGACAGGTCGTCAGTCCCTCAAATTTCATCATGCACAAGTGTTTCCTTTACCTGTTTATCAGAAGTGTAAAATAACTCCCACATAACATTTCTGTAGGCAATTAAAACTAGATGAATGTAGCATGCACACACAGCAGCCAAACCCAAGCAGTTCTTGCATCACCCTCTACGTCTGCCAAAAATGACTGTCAGGCAGACTCATTATGAGCCCAGTTCTACCTGTCAGCCTGGCTCCTGCAGTACACCCTGTGCCATCATTATTCCAGTCCACATCAGAGAGAAGAAGTAAAAAAATAATTAAATTACTTTGCAGTCAGAAAGAGAAAAGCTTTTCATCTAAGGGGATACAAGCAGAATACAGCATTTACTAATGTTATGCATGTCTAATGTGCAAAGAAGCAATTCTGATATAAAAAAAAAAAAATCAAACGGTAAAATAAAGAGATTCAGACCAGTTAAGGCTCTAAAGGCAAAAAGTATAATCATTGTGTTTGCTCCATTGTTGGTTTTCACAGCAGCATCCATCATGGTTTAAGCGGTCACAGGGGTCAAACTCTGGCTGAAAGTTCGAATTCAACCTGAATATTCCAGAATCTATGGGAAAATCTGTCAAAACTTGCATCAAGTTTTCAAAAACCAACTAATCATCTTAATTCTTTCTGCCTCTTGGGATGTCATCAACCCAAATATACACAAAGCAGAATTTGCTTTGTTTTGCTTTAGTGCTATTGAAAACATTTATTTTGTTGCTTCTGCTGCTGTTGAAATTCATACTCCATTTTTATTGTTAGAAAAAGTAACTGAGAAGATGAGTTTTTGAGAGAAGCTGTGACAAAGTGTTGTTTCACTCAATGAAAAGTATTATTACTGTATTATTAGTTATTGTAGTAGTATTAGTAGGGACAGAGCAGACTGTGCTTGGGGAAGGTTAGGTCCTTCAGTGTTTGCAGAAAGATGAACCAAATCTTCTATCAGTCTGTTGTGGAGAGTGTGATCTCTTCTGTCATCATCTGCTGGGGTAGCAGCATCCGAGCCAGTGGCCTAAAAAGCTCAACAAGCTGATAAAGAAGTCTGTCTCTCTTCTGGGGACTGCTCTGAAACATCTGGGGATCATTGTGCAAAGGATTCTTCAGAAAATAAAGAACATTATGTACACCCTGAGCGTCCTCTTCATGAGACTGTGATGCAACAAAAAAGCGTTTTCAGTCAGAGGCTTCTTCAGATCCGCTGTAATACTGACCGCTAGAAGAGATCCTTCCTGCCCACATTCATCCCATCAACTACAACAGCATTTATTTTCACTCTGGGATTAATAAAGCATTTTTGAGTTACTACTGAATTGAATTGAAGTGTTATAAGAAATAAATGTTGCTGTCCATGTCAAACTGTTAATCTCTCTGTTTCCTTTCATGTGAAGCTTTCCTACTTAAACAGTATACACTATAAGTCAATCAACAACCACAGAGGACAAGTTCAAAGCAGTTTTAATCACATTTTAGGTTTCAGCACAGTCATTTACAAGTCTAAACAGTTCTATTGCTAAATGTAATTTTCATTCTTATCTTCTGCATGCAGTCACCCTGAAATAAACAGAAAGCATGGACCATAAACACAAAGTATATTTTCTTGCATGCAAAACTAAAATCTGAGGCTAATTAGGTGTTAACAGTGGAGGCGGAAACCAGTGCTCAAACACTTTTGTTACACAGGTTACAAGATAGGATGCCAGTTTATCAAATGCCACTCATTACAAAATAAAACAGACACAATCAGTTCCTATTATTGTGAGAAAGCCGTTTCCATAGAACGTGTGTTGCCTGTCAATCCCTGTGTGATCAGGTTCTGATCACTCAGGGTGGCTCTCAGCACAAAGGCTTGCAGTGCCTCATGTTGTTGGCACAGGTCCGACCCACGTTGGCCCCCTCCAGAAGTAAGTCAGAAAGTCGGTCAAGGCCAAGGCAGGTGGTGAGGGGACTGATGAGACCATAGAGACCACCTAAGATGATGCTGAGGGGCCAGCCAATGCACAGCAGTACCACTAGCCAAATGATGCACCAGAAACATGAGCCACAATTCGCCATCCTGGTCTAGAGAAAAAAGAAAAAAAAGTAAAAAATCTCTAATAATGCAAATTAAAATATAGACAGGATTTCATTAAACCAGCTGGAGTATTGGATTCAAATTCTAGGAAATCAAGTGTTCATGGAGGTCTTTTCATGCAGTACTTTTTTTTTTGTTATGGCTACAGACAAAATATTCTTTAATAATTAGTTTAATACAGCAATTTATGACTTAAACATAATTATTCTTTAAAGAAAGCTGAAGAAAATGCATGTATCAGTTGTGATAAAGTTTACAATGACATTTTAAGGGTCATGGCATTGATAGTTTTGTACCAAAAAAAGTGCCGCATTTATAACTTTAGACTTAAATACGAAGGAATGAATATGTTTTAATTCAAATTTTACATTTATGTATGTTATAAATAGTCAGAGTGGATGTAAAAAAAGTCAGTTTTTTTTTTGACGAGTAAAAATTATTCCAAAGTAAATAATTTCAGAACACTTTTAATATTACCTTTAACTGTTCCAAATCATTTTAAAAACAAACTGTAGTATTTTTAGCCTGACAAAATAAAATTATGTTGTTGCATTGAGTATGCAAGATCTGAAACTAATACTTTATTGAACCACCTTTTGATTTTAATCACAGCACTAAGGTAGGAGTCCATGAGCTTAATGTCATCTTTTTTTTGTGATATTTGCTGACTCTTCTTTACGAAAACGTTCCAAATCTGTTGGACTTCAGTCTTCTTCTGCCAAATCCAGTCTTTTGATTTGAATGTTACCATTGATTTGTTGTGCCTAAAAATTAAGCACGCCTTCATCTTACATTTTCCAGCAGAGGCCTGAATAATTTCCTTCCACTTGACTAAGGGCCAAGTTCAAGCTAAACAAAAGCACCAAATCATAATGCTGCCTCCACCATGCTTCATGGTGGGTATGGTATCCTTTTGTTGAAGGGCTGTGTTGTTTTTGCACCAAACATGCCTTTTAGAATTGTGGCCAAGGGTTCAACCGTAACTTCACTGGAACATAACACATTTTCACCACATGGAAGATTTCAAATGTGTTTTTGCCAATTTTAGATTGTACTACTATACAAATTTTAAATTGTGCTACTATGCAGAAGTCCTGAAGCTTATTGAATGTTGCTGAAAGTCTCTTTTCACCTTTGCACCCGTTTTGGAGAAACGTGTTTTTGGTAATATCACTGTTGCACCTGTTTGTTTTGCCACTTAATGCAAAACAAACAGTTTTTCTGACTGATACATATTGATACTGAGATACCTCTGAAGCTTTGTAAGCTATCTGAAGACCACGGCTTTTTGTATGAGACGTGAATCATAAATTGTCAAGATGACCCTCTTGGAAAAGCTGAACCTCATGTGTGATTTATCAGAGGCACTTTAGAGGATGGCAGGTGTGTACTGTTAGGTGAGAATGTGGTGGTTATTTCTGAACACAGCCACATTCCCTGGTATAGAAGAGTGTATACACTTAGTTAAAGTTAATTGAAATGCTTTATCTAGCATTTGTTTTACATCATAAAAACCTGCCACTTTAAAAAGGGTGTGTAGAAGTTTTTCTACTGCATATAATTTATCAATATAACAGTTGTAACAGTATCAATATTTAGATATTTTGTCAAAAGCATCTAATATAGGGCGTAGCTGTGTCGCAGCGGTAAAACGAGCGGTCCATATTCAGAGGCTTCAGTCCTCAGCACAGCCGTCGTGGGTTTGAGCCCAGGTGACCTTTGCTACATGTCTTCCCCCTCTCTCCACCCCTTTCCTGACATCTTACTGCCCCAAAAATAAGAAAAACAATGTCCACTAGGGCTGCAAAAAAAACATTAAAAAAAGCATTTAAAACAGTGTTTAATTTTTAAAGTATAAGATTTTCTGACTGTTAGTTCTTGCATCGAGCTTTAAAGTGGGTTTAGGTTAGGTAGTAAATGTTTTTCTATCTGGATGAGATATTATCAGTATGAGATGTGAATTGTTGATTATCTAGAAGTAGTTGCCAGGATTAGGCAGTTGCCTTTATCAAGAATGATATGCTGACAGCTTTAAGTGATAACCACCATGCCCGTCTGCCTGTCGAGGTCAACTGACCACTGAACGAGACGGTGTTGAAGATGCACTGCCGCCTTAGTCACCGACTAATAGCAGATCAGCAAACACCATTCAGAATTTTTATAATAAGCATAACTGTCAGCACAAATAAACAGCAGCCAGGAGTTTTATGTGCTGTTATTCTGAGCCTGCTGAATCACCTGCAGTTAAAAAGTTTCTCTTGGTAAACTGTGCCAGGTGTCAACTTTCCCTTTTTAAACTTAGCTAGGGTTTTTAAATGAGTGTGACTTTAAACACTTCCTGCGATAAAGTCCACCAGAAAAATATAGCCCGAGGCCCAGCCTTGAAGTTGAGATAGTAGAACTGATGGTTTTATGAGTGTGAAAGTATTGTGTGCTGTCAGCCTGATTCTTTAAGCTTGTTAAAGCTTTAAGACACAATGGTCAGATCCTCGCCCTGCAGGCACTGCTGCCTTGACTCTATGTAATGTGTAATGTCCTGTTTTGACAGCACTGTCACGTAGGGTTGGCCAATAAATTACACATTCTTGCACGACCGTGTCTCATGGTGGATCTCGTGCTCTTGGTAAACGCCCGCACAGTAAAAACAGGGGAAGCACGCACAGATATTTCACAGAATTACAAGTCTTTTATGGACAGAAGAATTGTGCATGAAATTACAGAATATTGTTCAGAGTTTAAATATAAAATTCAACCTATATTTACATTTGTAAATATAGGTTAAATTTACATGTTAAGTTAACTGCAAGCTCTTTAATTTAACTGAATGATCTTTTAAAAAATATATCCCTTAGAAAACATTAAAACTAAGGAGTAAGACATTTTCAATTTTAAGTTTGTCCACAAAAAGCATGGCAATAATCAGTCTACTTACGAGTTATATTCCATGCGGTTAGTGAAATATTTTCCCTAAGCAAAGGTTAGGGTGTCAGCTTTGCAAAAGAAGCTATAGCCTAGTGAATACCTGTCCTGGGAGTATAAAAGACATGTTCACCTTCAGCAGAGAAAAGGTTCTGCAGGAACTGAGCTGCTGCTTTCCTTCTTGATTGGACAAAACTCTCCCAGATCCTTCTTCAGGCTTCCAGGGAAGATGTATGTAAGCAGTAGCCACTTCCCACCAGTTAGTTGGGAGAAAGCTGAAAGCTAACAGGAAGCCTGAACAAAGGGAGGATGTTGCACAATGCAGGCACTCATGTGACTCAGGAGAAACATATGAGTGGTGTCATGAGATTTTCAGCTCTTTGGTGATATAGTGAGATGTCTCGAACCTTTGATTTGATGCAGTGGCTTACAAAAGTATGCAGTTTTTCACATTATATATACATTTATATACAGTGTGCATCCGGAAAGTATTCACTTTTTCCACATTTAATTATGTTACAACCTTATTACGAATGGTATCAAATTAATGCCTTTCCTCAAAATTTTACACACAATACCCCATTATGACAATAGAAAAAAAGTTTTGTTTTGAGATTGTTGCAAATTTACTAAAAATAGAAAACTAAGAAATCACATTTACGTATGATCATTCTTGATATGTTTCTACTGATTTACCTGTGGTAAATCCAGTTGATTGGGCATAATCAGAAAAGGCACACACCTGTAAATATAAGGTCCCACAGTTGACAGTGCACATCAATGCACAAACACCAAGCATGAAGTCAAAGGGATTGTCTGTAGCCCTCGGAGACAGGATTATCTTGAGACACATACCTAGGGAAGAATACAAAAAAAGTCTCTGCTACTTTGAAGGTCCCAATGAGCACAGTGGCCTCCATCATTCGTAAATGGAAGAAGTTTGGGACCAACCGGGTATCATCATTAAGCTGGCCAGCCGTCTAAACTGAGCGATTGGGGGAGAAGGGCCTTAGTCCTCATGGACACTCTGTCAGAGCTCCAGCATTCCTCTGTGGAGAGGAGCACCTTCCAGAAGGACAACCATCTTTGTAGCAATCCACCAATCAGGCCTGTATGGTAGAATGGCCAGACGAAAGTCACTTGTTAATAAAAGGCGCATGGCAGCCCGTCTGGAGTATCTATCCATCCATCCATTGAGAGAGAGATAACATGTTATATATAACAATGAACTCTTCTAGTCTTTAGTCTTCCACTTCACAATCATGTACTACCTTGTGCTGGTTTATTACATGAATTCCCAATAAAGTACAAAGAAATCTGTGGTTGAAAAAGTTCTACATCTATGAATTTTTTATCAAGGCATTGTATGTATTTAAAGAGATTTTCATTTGTAGAGTACATTCAGAAATTAAAACAATCTTCATAAAATAAAGGTTAAAGTAAAATCAGTTTCGTATGGTAGTCCCTCAACTATACGACCCAAAATATTTGTAATTTAAACCATCATTCCAGTCCTTACCCCAGCAAACAGAAAGCCCAACCTACTGCTCCAAAACACTCCTGTGAACCTTAAACTCAAGTGCCCTGAGTTTACACAATATAGAGGAACAAAATAAAAAGAAATAAACTGGAGAAAAGAAATTTCACGGCTTTACACTTGACTGCAGAAAATGTGTCTCTCCACATCCATCAACACGTTTCTCCAGCAGGTCCCTGAACTGGCCCAGGCACAAGCAGCTGTGCGGCTGACCTGCTGCTCCATCAGGCAGCCTGAGGTATGATGTAACGACGACCAACCTCTCGTGCATGATAATGAATAAATTTCCAGTCTGTGTTTTCGCCTGCAGGGTTGTGGACCCTGTTAAACTCTTAATCATAATTCATTGTTTAAATTACCGAGTACTGCTTTAAACCTGGATTAAGGATATCGCTCTTGATTTTAACATGAATATTAAGTCTTTCATCCCTTATATCAATGGCTCCTGGAGCCGTGTTTCTTCAGTACTGACACAGATATATGAATGGTGAAGGATTTAATGTTGCTGGTTGAGTGACTGTACCTTTATAGGACAGGGTGACATCCCCCAGCATGCACATGGGCTCTTGGGTGAAGTGACTGACCTACAAATGCAGCTTAGTAGCAACCTGTATTGCTGGTATGTGTTGAGCCAGTCACAGCAGAGTTAATCTTACCATGAATGGATGGATGTATCATGTCAAAGAGGTTATCTGATAGAGTGAGAGTGCAATGATGATTATGATTGGAGACAAAGTGCATTATCAGCTTTGGCAGCTGCATATAAGGAAACATGCCGTTTCCTTAAATAAAAAGATTTCCTTAAATAAAAAGATTTCAGTTTTTTTTTTTAATAAAGTACCAATGGCTACAAAAGATCATCTGTTGTTAAAAAAAAGAAAACAGGAAAACATCAAAAGGATCTCCGTTAAGCAGGAAACAGATTCAATGACAACACTTTTTTTTTAAATGGAGAATACAGTTTCTCCCCGTGTAGTAGTCCAATAAAGGATCCTCTACTGCTCTTGGTCCTCCTCTTCATCACTGTCGCTGTCTCTGCCTGGATGCTCTGGCATCTTAGCGTGGTCAACTGCATCCTGGCCCCCCTCTTTCTCCTTGGCGTTCTCCGTGTTTGGCTCAGAGCTTGCCTCTCCTGGGTTTTCCTGCTCCATGGGAGTTTCTGGCTGTGGTTCCTCTGAGCTACCCCGCGCTGGATCGACTGCAGCGTCTTTATGGGTTTCTTCTGGAGGCGGAGCCAGTTTTTGCTGTTGCTGCTGAGAAAACCAAAGAAACGAAGGAAATATATTTCCAGATTATTTTTGGCAATATAAAGAAAAATATTTATCAGAATTAGAAAAAGTCTCATGAAACAGTTTAATTTTTTCTTTCACAGATTTTATGTTAGAGATAATGTCTGAACTTCAGTTATTTTAGAAATAAGCGTAAATGCTATTTAATTGTTGAAAATATTGGCACTCAGGATGCTCTAACAGGTATACAAAATACAATGTCGGAGAGCTTCATGGATTTACAAAAAATAGACCTCAGTAGGGTTATCTAAATTATCAAAATGTTTAAAAATTTATGTGTATGCTTTAAGAAACATACGTTTGTAAGGCTAAAGGTGTAAAGTTAGAATGGTCTCGGGTTTTTATTATTTTGAACAGTTTTTGTCAAATATTTTTCGTTTTTATTTAGAAATTAAATGTACGCTTCATGTACATTTGAGCTTTGCTGAAGACACTTGGCTCGTGGAGCATTCTCTAAATGCACAATTACATTATTACATTGACCAATTTTGGCTCCTACCTTATATTTTTGAGCTTAAAAGTAATAAAACAACAGATGCCATGCAAAAGCAGTCACATCAATTTTTCACAGTTAGTCATGTCGCAACCACAAACGTCAATGTATTTTATTGTGATTTCATGATAGGCCAACACAAATTAGTGCATCATTGTGAAATGCAGGGAAAGTGACACATACCTTTTAGACGTTTTTACAATTAATCAGAAAATTGTTGCATGCATTTGTATTCAGCCCCTTTTCTTTTTTTTGAACCCTCTTTGGCACAAATCCCAGCTAAAAACCATTTTGGAGTATGTCTCTACCAGCATTGCACATCTACACACTGACATTTCTCCCCATTGATCTTTGCAAACATGCTTAATCTCATTAAAATTTGATGGAGTGTGTCTGTGAACCGAAGGTTTGAAGTCTTACACAAGACTTTGACTGAGCCATTGTTACACATAAATATGCTATGATCTAAACCACAGGTGTTAAACACCAGTTCGTGAGGGATGGTTTCCTGCAGCTTTTAGATGCGTTACCTAATTCAAATACTTAGGTCATTAGTGGGACTTTACAGAAGTAAACAGCACGCTGTAGAAGTATTTGATTCAGTTGGGTTGGACCAGGGACCTATCTAGAAGTTGCAGGAAACCTGCCCTCGAAGACTGGAATTTGACTCCCAGTTCTAGCCCTGGCTGTATGTTCGGCCAGAGAGCTGTCTTTGTATGTTCAATAAAATGGGTTTACCTGTCTGTACTTCTGGGAGGTCTGCATCATGTGCATGTACATGTTGTACACAAAGTTTGTCATCTCTGGCATGTCCTTAATGATTTGATCAGGCTTCTCATCTCTCTAAAGGGGAAAAAAAAGACAATTTCATGATCCAGAATAGTAATGACAGAAGTAAAAATCAAAAGCTTTCTCACTCTTGTTAATAGATCATTCATGAAGGCAACACTGGAGGTTCCATGGATTTACAGCAAAATCAGTCAGGAAATTACATTTTATGCCTAAACACAAATGTTCCTTCCAGCTTCCACTTCTCACAGGCTAATGAAACCAAGTGCAGAATGCAGAGTCAGTAATTCATCAACATTAGTATGCAGACCATCTCTTGCAGCCTAAACTGCGGAGTGAGACGAGTAGAATATTTTATCTGATGATAGATCTTTGCTTCGTTAACAGAGAAGATGCTCACTGAAATACTGCTGGCATCATGTCAAAGTCAATAAGTCAGGACACCTTAGAACTGCAACTTAAATGTTTTTGGATTCTGTCGGTAAAAACTTAATAAAACATATTGCTTCACTGTAATGTGAAGGGTGCCATGAAAAACGAACTGCTCCCTTAAAGATTTCTTCTGTATTTGGTTTTTTGTCACAATTAACTGTTTCAGATCACAGATTCAATTTTAATTTCATATAAAAATAACCAGAGTAAATACAAAAGGCAATTTTCAAATGATTCCAGCTATTAAGCAAAAAAGCTATCCAACCAACCTGGCTCTGCGTGGAAGAAGCTGCCATTAAGCATTTGATTACCATTCAGGGTATTTTTATTCTTTCTTTGCTTACAGTGCTTTAGATGTTCTTGGTTCTTTGCTCTGTTCTCTCTAACCCCCAGTCGGTCGTGGCAGATGGCCGCTCACACTGAGCCTGGTTCTGCTGGAGGTTTCTTCCTGTTAAAAGGGAGATTTTCCTCTCCACTGTCGCTACATGTATGCTCAGTTTGAGGGATTGCTGCAAAGTCAACGCCAGTGACTGTCCACTGTCTCTACATGCTCATCCAGGAGGAGTGAATGCTGCAAGTCACTGACTGGATGCAATCTGCTGGGTTTCCTTAGACAGAAAAACTTTTTATCCAATTTGAATAAATAACTGAATCTGACTGCACTGTTCAATGATTAGGATTAATTGGAATGTATGTACCTGACTTTTGTGAAGTGCCTTGAGACGACATGTGTTGTGAATTGGCGCTATATAAATAAACTGAATTGAATTGAATTATGTAAATACTCATACAAACAATTTAGTCAGGGTAAATTACTTGTGATCCTTCTTGTCAGGGGTGTCAGACAGAATTTGCATGTGCGTGTTAGCAGCAAAGGTTTACCAACCGTAGATAGACGGGCAAAGCAGGGGCCGCATGTGTGTGCCCAAAAGAGCTGTCCCTCATGGGGATGAACACTCGAGAGTCAGAGAGTGTCAGGGGCTGTGGGGTATTTTAGACTGCCCTGTTGCCACAGCCAGTGAGATGCAGTGACCAGACAGCGGCCGTGTCATACTGGTCTGGCCCAAGGTTTTATCGTCGGATCTTTGGGGGTTAATTATAGCCAGGCCTGTGTTTCCCATACTCACTAAAAGCCCCTACAGACTGCTGTTAACAGATTAGTCTCTATGTGTAAAGCAGCAGTAAGTACCAAGTGGAATAAGATGGAGAAATTATGTAAGGAAGAAGGGACTGACATGGACCTTAGAGTGTTTGCCTGACACATGATAAGGAAGGTAAACACAATATAAGAGTAAAATTTATCCAGAGACCAGAAGATGTATGTGGATGTACGTACAGGCTTTTCCTGGCTGTAGTACTCGTGCGGTCTGATGTGCAGCTGCAGCGGTCTGGCAGTGAGTTGCTTGAAGGCAGGAGTCAGCTCGAAGCAGTTCTCAAACAGTGACACCCGGGCAAAGATGTACAGACCCAATCTGGCTCTTGACATGGCTACCACAAGACGCCTCACATCCCTGTGGAGGGAGAAGGAGTAAAAAAAAAAAAAAAAAACAGCTGAGAATTGGTTTGACAAGAAGGAGAAAAAATGTTCAAAGAGACAAGAGTGGGAGGGGAAAGAAACTGTGAAATTCTCAAAATCATGTGTAGGGACAAAAACAAAAACCTACATCAGGGTTAAGGAATACAGTAAAGATGGAAAAGAAATAGGCAGTGTAGCGTGGGAGGAGGGAAGGTTTAAGGAAAGATAAGCGGGACTAGGTGAGTGGGACAAATTTAGAAGCTGAGAGAAAAATAAAGGAATGGGAGGCAAGAGGGAAGATAAGCAGAGGAGAGAAAGAGGCAGAAGTGGGAGAGCAGAGTAAGGGGCAGATTTAGGTTACTTTTTCTTGCCATCTAAGAGAATTAAGAGATTAGGAGGGACAGAGGAGTAATTTCTCTAGTTAGAGAAAAAAAATCTTGTTCTAACAGCTAACACGTTTATGTACTCTGCTGTCCAAGAATCCGAAGCAAAATCTAAATACAATGCAAAAGTATTACCATATCTGTTTTAAATGTATATTATATTGAGTCTCTGTTACATAGATGACGACCAATTGAGATTTTTCTTTTACCAGTACTAATGTTTAAAATTCAGGGCGGCTTCTTGCAGATATTTTAGATCAAAACTGCCAATTTATTTTCACCTGTGTTCAGAATTTGGCTAATTTCTTTCATGAAACCTGGGCTAAAGTGAGCAGGTTAAATAAATTTTTAAAATGGCTACAAATAAATCTTTTTTTGTCATGGGATACTTGTTCTGAAGTACATAATTTCTCTGCTTCCTGCAGCTCTCAGACCCAAAGCTGGTCAGAAACTACTGCTAAGTCGACTACATCTAACAAACTGAAGGCTTTGCTATGAAACTGAAGGTCAGGCATGTTTTTCTGCTAAAATTGACACAGTAAATATAAATGGTTCTGATAAATAAGAATAAGAAGACTTGAAGCCTTCACTGGTAGCAAACACATTGCCCCAATACCCCTAAAAAAAATCCCCATGAAGATGTGATTGGAAGATGCACATTTCAGACCGACAATGACTCAATTTCTATATGCCAGGTGGATGTATTTAATTTGGCAACTGGCGATTTAAAGTATTTTTTCCATGTTGTACTCAGTCTAATGAATGTTTGACTCCAATTCATAAGAAATACAAATTTGATCAGTAATCTGTCCAATTTCCTAAGAGTCAGCTAAGAACAAATAGGTACAAGCATCACAATTCGTGAAAATCACTGTTAATACAAGTTTGTCAGAGGCTGAGATTTAATTTAATTACATGTAAAATTTGAGTTTTTTATGAATATTTATCTCCAGCATCAATGAGAATTAACTACAACTAAACTAAAAATAAAACAAACTGATAAAGGGATATGAAGAGGTTTGTGTGTGTACACGTGTGTAAGAAATGAATGGATGATTCAGTGAATATAAACCTGGAGCTGCTCCTGTCTTTTCCCACTAAAGTGCAACTGTGTATTGCATTAAACTCGAATAAATAGTGGTCGCAACATAAAACATATGAGAATGTTTAAGAGATATCAATACTGTACCAAAGCACTATATCATCCATAAAAAATATGTAAACACATTTTTCTAAAGCAAAGACAGAAAGCCTTGAATGTGAACACAGCATGAGCCAAAAGTTAAGCTGCACAAAATCTATATTCCACCTACTCTACTGTATTCTACCTTAATGTTGAATGCAATGCACATCACACAATGTCAAGCGGAAATAGTAGACAATGGTTTTGATTTTCAGTCGCTGAAGAACATGCCAGGTTGATAAATGATATAACTCATAGTTACGATGGAGCGTTAACAAAAACAAGGATTGTTTTTGCAGGTATGGAAATGCAGCCTAAAGTGTGGAATAAGGAATCCACCTGAATAACTCAGCAGATTAAGAGAAATAATCCTTTCAATGTGCATGATGAGTTTCATGAATATGCAAAAAGGGGAAAAGGGGGCTTATGGGAGCTGCTGTGTAGAGTACAGTAATTTAACAGTGCAAACCAGCCTAGCGTAGAGATTATTTCAAAAATGAATGCATAGTTCAGAAAAGAAGTAAACTTCTAGAAGCTGGAAAAATAAAGGATCATATTATCATATGAAAAAGAAGGAGCCTGTACCAATGAGGACAGAGCTGTGGAGGACATGCACCAGCGTGGTAGCCTGTGGACATGGCAGTGCTGAGAGCTGCCTACCTGGGCTATGCTGTGACATGACGGGGCACGTGGACGAGTAGCTACCCTTTGTGTGTCCATGTGTGTTACCAGAACTGTTGGTGTGTGTGCGTGCCCTGTGTGCTTCCCTGTCAAAGTGTGTGATCCTGTATGCGAGCGTGCCAGTGTGTATCAGCAGGAAGGATTCTTCTGTCAAAGCCAGGGTCAGCTCATCATATGGTCAGCTGTATGCCTTGTGGTTGCCATGGCAGCAGATTGCCAGGAGGAGAGATGCGGGATCAGAGAAGAGGAAGAGGAGCACGACTTGTAAGGGTGAAGTCAGCGGTAGACCACAGTGATCCCAGTATATCTCTATGAGTGAACCAATAAGAGGTATCTGTGTCCCTAACAAATGAATGAATCGCAAGCTAAAGTGGTGTAAAAAAGCACAGTAAGCTAATTTGTTGTATCTTTATTGCTGTCATTAAAAGGACTGTGGGAGATTTCCATTTAAATATGTTTCAGGGAATAATAAATAGGAATATCTGTGAAAAAAGCACTTTAAGCTTTAAACACTAAAGCATTAGACAACATTTTTATCAGGTGTCCTGTTCTTCTCTTACAGGTTTCTTACAACAGCATGTGCTTGGAGATCACATTGAAATGTTGGACAAGAGGTGAGATATGATGAGGTGATAAAGCACTAGTGACAAAAAGTGGTGGAAAAAGACACGCCCTCTGTATCAGTTTGGATAAAAAAATTATGTGTTTATGAATTCTCAAACCTAAATCAACACAAGAATCACTTAAATTAAAACAAATTGGGGCAGTAAAAACTTGCTCCCCAGTTTCTGTCATTTTCAAAAGGGAGGGTCAAAGCTGAGTCGCCTCTGCCTCCTTCACAGATTTGTTTCTTAATAGAGCTGCAAAGACGATCCCGTCTTTAAGCTGCCTCTGACGGTTCATAAATCACCAATCAAGGTCATGTCCTGCACACTTCTGAGCTTTCATAAATAAAGCTGGATTGGAAGAACAACACAAAAGGTGGAAAAAAATTTGTACTGGACATCTTCGGTTCCAAAATCAGGTTATCATGCCGTGACAATCTCATACCAACCCTTATCTAGAGTATAAATACCACGGTTTCAGGGTATTTACATAAAAACTCAGTCAACAGACATGCTGCTTTGAGCTTGCTAAATGTAGTTTTAAAATACCCTAAAAATGAGTGGTGGGTGGTGTTTACAACATCTTACCCCAGACATGTCTGGGCACTGTCCTCCAACCACTCCTGAGCTGCACAAAGTCCAAAGATCTGTTCTGTCATGGCGCACCTAAGCGGGCCAGTCCAACGTGTGCTAGTAGCAGAGACTTGATGCACATCAAATGTCCCACCATGGCGGCCCTGGGTTGGTTTTACATCAAATTATGTGCTTATGTGACCCATTTAGACCCGTTTATCTTGTGAAGAGCATTCAGATCACATTTGTTATGAATCGTGGCTATGTCAATAAACCAAACTGAATTGAGTCTGTGACAAAGATTAGATGGGACTATTTGGCAATGTTTAGTTGATTAGGAAAGATTAAACGTTTGGTTGATAGCTGAATCATTTCTATGGGGCCCTATGGTCTGACCGCTGTGGGAAAAGGGTTAATAACATGCAAGTTGTTATTTGGGTGAAGATGAGTTTATTATTGCCAGAACAGTCCACATTATGTTGAGGGTAATCACTAATACTATGAAGCTGGCTGAAAACATGCTTTTAAGGACTTTGATGTTCAGTTCTGTCATAAATTATCATCCAGGAGAGTAGAGACCACAGGACCGCAGCAAGCCCATCCACTGACCAATTAGAAACACTTTGAACGTGTGTAAGGCAGTAAAATGTGTGAGACAGGATCAGATGGATGAGCGATGAGGGGAGCATGCACTGCCAAAAAGATAAACTACACTTAATGTCTGCTGCATCGATTCATTTCCTTATCTGTGAGATAAAAAAAAAAAAGGACTCTGAAGTGTCTTGTTTTTGCCACCTAAAAAGGTCCAAGATGAGGGCTGGTGGGCAGAGAGAGACTCTGTATTTAGCTCTAAAAGGAGTGGCTTGATATTTGCACTGGAGTACCAATTTGTTGGCTGTCCAATACTGCGATAAAACTGTAGGGTGTGCGATTCCTACAGCAGCTAATGCATATCAGAGCGAGTAGCCAACATAGCTAACTGAAGAGCAGTGGATGAGTTCGGCCTCAGCTCCGTGATAATAAACCATGTGGCATCTAAAGTGTAAGGAGCTCATTGAGATTTCATGGCAGCAGAAAGGCCATTAGACCACACATTAGTGGAATAAGGAATGAAGGAGAAATGAGTCAGGAGCAAAAAAGAGGGCCTAAGCCTACGAAGAGGGGGATATCAGGTTTGGACGGTAATGGGACATTCAGGGTTCTAGACACAATTTTCATACTTTTATTTTAGACTCAAAGTTAACGTTTTTAGCTGTTTTTGCTAGTTTTCAAGTATAAACACAGAGGTTTCAAATATATTTACAGCAGATGTCTCTATAGTGGCTACGGTTTAAATATAGATGGATGGCTGGACGGACGGGCAGACAGACAGTTTAAAAGGATAAAACATACAAAAAAGTTGGGATAGGGGCAAAAAAAAGTCTGAAAATCTAGATATTTTTTCATACATTAACATATAAGTAAATAAACAAATAAACATTAAAAGACACAAAGCACTACAAAAAATAATAGTTGCAATTGCAAAGGTAATATTATAATAAAAGAGCTACTGAGAGTTTTTCCTTGTATCAGGTACATTATTCTGCTGGGCATGCACTGAAATAATCACCTTAGGTGTCCTACAGCTTTGGTACGGACCAGCGAGAGGATGATGTAGTCATTCTGCTGACCCTGGAACCTGTCCACTGTTGTAACCTGCACACATACAAGCACATTTTTATTATTCAGCAAACTGATGCACATCTGCATAGATATGAAAGACTTGCGAACCAAGCTTCAGCAGCTAAGATGCTTTGCAAAGTAAGCAACTGTTTGCATTTCAGCCAGGTGGAAGGATTTTCCTGAAAAGTTCAGAAATATGAGCGAGTCTACTTTTCCTCTTAACTTCCTCTTTCTCCTATTTCTTTGTTTATTTTTGAGAAGAAAGCGATAAGAAGCTGGCGTCCTCTTGTTGGGTTGTTATCGCTGAGGGCCACATGGGCAGCCAAAAGAGTTAATGCGGCTTAAAGGGCATTTGCTATCACTAGCTTCTTAGCGGGGCCTCCTGAGAACCAGATCCAAGGTAGTAGGGGGGCATGCGGTTAGCCTCAGTCAGAGGTTATTTTCAGAGGTGAGAAAATGCTTGAGAAGTGCTTCTCTGTGATACTTTTCACTTTGTTTCACACTGCTGGTAACTGTGCTAAGGTCCACACATGAAGAACACAACTGTCTCTGTGCTATTAGTCTTAAGTTGTCGACTCACCGGTTCTCTTGCTACCAGTACCAACATTATTCAATACATATAACATACTGAATTGTGTTTTTTAATGCGAGCTTAAAGGTAGAAGGCCTGTTTTTATAAAATATCAAATGCATGCAGCAGCTATTGAAGTATAGAAATTAAACTTCGTACATGAGGCGAAAATGAAGCAATCCCATTGCTTTTTCAGAAAACTGTTGGTGCGGACTGGTGCTCAACTTAATTTCTTGCTGGGTGTTCTATGCAATTATAAATGAATGCACATTTCTGGTACTCTGCTGTGCTCACAAATGAAAAATATCGTTTTTGAAATCGACCTGAAAATACACATATAAGCAAATAACATTTCTTTACAGGTCTAAGGCATCAATAAATGTTTTATATCCTTTGTTTAAAGTTGATCAAACACCCAGACAAAGGTTAGGGACATATATAACAGATTATCCATTTATGCATATTAGATGCGTAAACGGATAATCTGTTGGATTAAAAACTAATACTTCTATCAAGAAAACTTTTTATTTTTTTTTATTTTATGGTCAACGTTTGTTACATTTAATGGTTGGTTTAAAGCCAAATTTATTTATGTAAATTTATGTAGTATTGTCCTTAGAAAGAAAACCGGAGGCAGCAGTAAACTGGAAACTGATATCAGCAAGCAGGATCAATTTCTTATACAGATACAGATATGGCTCACCACCCAAGGCGCCATACTGTCAGTGGGTGGCTCAGGAAAATGATATGTTAGTTTTTCCATAAACAGGTTTTCACTTGCTTATCTGCATCTCTCTAAAATGTACAATGTGTAGACTGGTCAAACCTGATCTGGATTGAAGAAAGTTTTTTTTTTAAAAGACCTTTTAAAATGTCAGAAGCTTATATTACATTTCTGAAAACGCAAAAATACATTTTCAATGCTTCTTTTTGCATTTGGACCATCTTAGATTGATATACATACAAAGTTAACTCCAGATGATGAGATACGCTATATAAAAAGAAAATTTACTTATTCTCACTGTCTGACTTAGATTAAAACCACACTAAGCATTTTCTGTTTTAGGTAATTAACAATTATACAGCAGTACCAATTATGTATGTATGGGGGTGGCAGGATCATTTTGTTGGGGTGTTTGCTGCAGTAAGGCTTATACACTTCACAAAGTGGATGGCATCAAAGTTAGGTGGAAGGTTTAGTCTGAGGCTCATGTCATACCGAGTTAAATGTCTTTTTACAGTTTGTAAATATCTGGTATTAACTGTATACTGCAGATGGGTCAAACCTGGACTGAGCATTTTTTACATACAGATTCTTTAAAAGCAAGTTTTGAAATATAAACACTCTTATTTTCAAGATCACACAGGGAATCATTCATTTGTAGGTATATTCTGAAAGAAATTAGCTAAATGAGCTAATGACCCTACACATCCATAGTTTTCTATACTCAACCTTCTAGATAGTTCTGACAGCTTTAATGATATTCTGATCATTGGATCATTTATCTTAATCACAGCTGTTGGGATTTATTATCCTACAAATATTAAAACAAGCCATGATTATTTTTCATTCAGCACCTTGAAAGCATCTAAAGTATAAAGTGCCTTTCAAAATGAATAACACAAAAGATTTTTCCAATCAGGAATCAGCAGAAGTTCAGAGTAAATTCAGATTTTTAAAAGCACAGTTTGTTATATATATATTTTTTTACTCAATTGGAAAAACTAATTTTTTAAAATGTTTTTTTTTATTGTGATTAAAGTCGTCAAGAGGTAAAATAAAAACTACATTTATTAATTTTCTGTTAGTAACTAAAAAACAAAGATACTAAAATATTAAACAATGGCAAAGAATGGATGTAATCTTAATAACAAATATTTAAAAAACCTTTAACAATTTTGATGATCACATTTTGGAAACTGTATTATTGAATTAAGTCAAGAAACTTATTTTTCTCACTCAACTTACATACTATTCAACACTACAAATAAGCTATGAACTTAATACCCTTTCAAAATAAAAACAATAGAAAAAATGTCCTAATGCTTAGTTTCCTTACACAATGTTAACAGGATGAAAGCCTAAACCAATCATTAACAAGCTGAAAACAAAGACAGAATACACAAAACAGGTCATGTTATTCAGAAACATTACTGTATAGAGCACATCACTTTAGAGAAGCAATATAGAAAGAGGTTAGTGTGTCCTTTATAGATCCTCACATTACAACAGATCAATAGGCCTCCATCAAGACACTGCAGAGTCCAGGACTGGATACCTCAACATAAGTCAGTCATGTTGGATAAATCATGATGTGGCTGCAGCTTCCTCCAGTCTCATGATGCAAAGTTTCTGGGAACTCTCACAGAACATCCCATCTTAGATTAAAAATAATCTGTTGAGAGTGAGTGTGTGTGTGTGTGTAAAAGAGTGAGGGTTGGGGCTAATGAGGTATTTATTTATGTCCTCCTGATGTGTATGCCGAACAGGTGCAAACCCACAGGCAAGAATATGTTGTTTTTTAAGCGCATGAGAAATTGTGGGTTTTTTGTTTAAGCCAAACATCCATTGTATATTTGCATGCATGCATTTGTACACGTTAGACGTGAGAGGCTTTTGACAGGTAGTTATTCTTGGCCCGCAGACACGGAGGCCTATATCGACAATCTCCCTAAGGTGCAGCTTTTTGCATGCCGTTTAGTTATTTATGAGAAATCTTCCAGGGAGAGAATCGCAGAGGTCATGTCAATGTGACACACACATGTCTGTGGACATGCAGGAGCACACAGAAGATACTGTGAGACACACAAACACACCTACTTACAAGGGATCATTTTCTTCCATCTTGTCTTTCTCCTCATTGTCAGAACAAGAATGACACGTTGTCTTTCAGCTAATGGATAACCTCGGATTGTTGCCCTTTTTTTGGTTATTCTATCCATTCTGCTCTGTAGCATTCATTGTAATCACTGCCTGGAACGTGCAGATATAGTGAGTTAAATTTTTAAACTATTCCCAATGCATGCAGAGAGACCGAGACATGACTGATAGTATGTATGTTTTTTGTGTGTGTTCATGGTAACTTAACAAAAACAGAATGAGGGAAAGGTGTTAAAAAATTTCCTCTGACTATTATATACTATTTAAGTTATCTTTATGTTATTACATTCACTCCGTCTCTCTAGTAATATTGGTTTCAATTCAATTCAATTCAGTTTATTTATATAGCGCCAATTCACAACACGTCGTCTCAAGGCACTTCACAAAGTCAGGTACATACATTCCAATTAATCCTAACCACTGGACAGTGGGGTCAGATTCAGTTATTTATTCAAATTGGATAAAAAGTTTTTCTATCTAAAGAAACCCAGCAGATTGGATCGAGTCAGAGACTTGCAGCATTCACTCCTCCCGGATGAGCATGTAGAGACAGTGGACAGTCACTGGCGTTGACTTTGCAGCAATCCCTCATACTGAGCATGCATGTAGCGACACTGGGAGGAAAAACTCCCTTTTAACAGGAAGAAACCTCCAGCAGAACCAGGCTCAGTGTGAGCGGCCATCTGCCACGACCGACTGGGGGTTTGAGAGAACAGAGCAGAGACACAAAGATAACAAAGAAGTACTGATCCAGGAGAACTTTCTATGGGAAGGAAAAGGTAAATGTTAATGGATGTAGCTCCTAGTTTCGGTAATTAGACAGAGCCAGAGATTTGGAGAGAATGAGAACTGAGAACTTAAGTAGAAACACTACTTCTCTTACATCCATATATGTATGAAAACTAAACACAGCGAGTTACTATCAATAATTTGTTAATATGGGTATAAAGCTCGAGATGCATCAATCAGAGTGCTGTGCCTGACTTCCAATCTACAGTTTTTGTAAAACGTTGACCTGACGATACAGATTTTAGCAAATTTCGATTTCTCTTCAAGAACTTTAACTACGAGCATTTAAAAATTTTTTGAGCCTTCCTATTGTAAACATTACTGATTTTTTTTATATTAGGAGCAGAAGCAGTGTCTTGCTGTGTAACAAAGGCAAAATGTCAGCAGAGCTCACATTTAAAACTGGCTTTAAAATCCTGTGTTAGCAATAAGTGTATTTAGCATTATTTAAAATACTGTCTGATTCATTTACCTAATGAATGTCGATCCTTACCTCTAATGAGATTTCTAAAGGGCTGTGAACATTTACAGGTATGGAGCATTGCAAGACAGACAGGAAAAAACAGAGCTACTTTGTGGTACTCCACTCAGCCTTAATGTTGTCTCCTTAAGTGTTGCTCTCTCAAATTGAATGAACCACAGCCATGCCTAGACTCGTCATGACATTTGTTTTTCTTGCTAATAGCTTCAAACATCTCTGTGCTCCACCCTGTCGTCATTTGAAACACCTCAAGGATTTTGAAAAAGCTAACCTTGATTCTTGCTCACTCAGTACCATCATCCACACTGAATAGTCTTGTTGTCAACATGACCAGAAAGCACACTGGTCGGGTAAAAAAAATGAGCAGAAAATAGCCCAGTTCTGATCAACAACCGATTTGTTTTGGTGCATCTCTAAATAATATTTGAGAATAGAAGCCCCAATGAAAATTGTCAATAAAATATAATGGAGTAAAAAACCAACATTGTTAAAATGCAAGCATGATTGTATTATGTCTATAGGAACTGCCTTTATTGACATTCGGACAAAAATGTAAACTAATGCGTCTTATTTTGAGATTTCGAATAAGGCTAAGTGGCATTCCCCATTCTACCGAGTCTAATTAAAGCCATCAGAGTAAAGTAATCAGGCTGTTGACATTTGCTTGGTTTTAGCCATTGTGACACATTGTACCGCGGACTCGCTGCTCAGCGCCTGACCTTTCAGCCGCTCAGCATTTTTCCCATACGAGATCCTCCTCTTTTCATCAAGCTCCCTCTCTGGCCACTTTTCATTTCAGCAGATCTAGCAGCTTGTCACTCCTGTCACTGGGTATGCACCCTGACTAAGGATGTGAGCACTTTAACTGATCCTTTGTTTTAACATTGCAAGAAATCTTACATGGCTAAGCACAATTTCAAACTCACTGTCAGTAGAGGAAAGATACTTTAAGAGAAAACAAGGAGGTATAGTTGCACACATTTAGACAATAGGAAATGGAAGTAAACACTTTTACCCTGCAGGTGTCCAACGCACCATTAATTTGGCCCTCAAACCGATACTATAAATGACTCAGTGGGGTCCACTTCCACTGAGCCATTTTCAAATTTTAAAAAGTAGTAAAGAGGCTGCTTGAGGTTTAGAGTGACAGTTAAGGCCCAAATTATTCATACAGTTTAGATCCAAGTAATCATTTAATTTTACCTACATATTTATTCTGACTGAAAGTATTATTATTGTTTTGGAATTGCCTTGCGTCTAGCTGCTAAAGATTGGGGTGACAGCAACAAGACCTTCCACTGTGAGCTCACCGCAAAAAGATAAATGTCTAAAATACCTGTGGAAACATGCTTAAAGATTATCAGACAATTTTTATCAAAAAAAGGTTTAAAAGTTGTAATGCCAATATAAGTTTTTTCAATGAAGAAGTGTATAAATAATCAATTAATAAACTTTTTTTCTTAAACTGATATGTTTCAACAGATTATTTTATTATCCTTTTGGGGATACCTGTTCCATTTCCAAATATACAACATTGGTTCTCTATCACTTTTCCGGGAATACACTCCAGCCAGACATCTGGACAAGATAGATTGGCCTACGTGACAGCTTACAATAACATTCTCATCATTTATCTGGATACTGGACAATAATGTCGAGGTGACCTGGCAGGGGTCAGGGTATCACAAGATTTCCTGGCTGAACTGCAATAACAAGCCCATTAGTTTTTCCTCTCGCCAAGAACTTATCCCTAGTGTAATCTGTTTTCAGAAGGCTTGCATGTTTACTCAGAGTGAACAATTCTTCACAGAATTCATCTTGTAATGGTAAAAACAATAATAACACTATTAATCTAATCAAACAAAGCTTTAAGCTTCCACACTGGCAACCCTAGTAAAAATTTAAGCCCTAGTGCGGAAACACAGGGTGCATTTCAGACTTTTCAAGCCTAAAATTGAGATGGTTATTTCTAAAGACCTTTTAAAGGCCGTATGAAAACAATGCTAATTGTGACCTTTAAAATGAAATTTGAATTTGAATTGACAAAACATATAAAAATTATGATAACCTGAATGATTCTCCTCTCTGTCCACAATTAAAGACCACAAAATACGTAGCATGTACAAACTAGAACCATTTATAGCCGACAGAACCTCTGTTACTATGGTTTAAAGCCTATTAAAATAACTACCTATTGTAATTTTTAGACCATTGTTCCAAAGCTGGCTATCATTAAGTGTGAAAATCCTAACAGCTATGGAACAAAGAATGATTGGTAGAGCAGAAACAACAAGAGGAAATCATAACCTTAGGCTATAGCTTAAAACTACTTAACAGTACAAACAGAACATGAGTGGGAAAACTCTGCCAGCGAGCTTCTGACTTAAGTAAAACAGAGAAAACATGAGTGTTAAGGATTAACATGGACTAGATGACGATATCCCAGGAGTATCAGATGAAAATAGCCAACAATTCACATTCCTGCACCAACACTTACTTAGTCAGCTGGTTAAAGGAAGGACTCTGGTTTATTTTGTCTTATGACCTGCAGTTGTTCCCAGAGTCTCATGATCTGATGCAGCTGAATAAGAAAACCTTTCTTAAACAATATTACATTTCTTGATGACTCACACTTTTTGCCACAGAGGAGAAGCATAATTCATTTTAATCTTAATGCTGTATGTCACATATTAAGACTGAAAGGCAGCGAAAATGTATAGTTGAAAGAGAAAAATGCTCTTAAATGTGCACACTGACAGAGCAGTGTGGGTATACACTCAACTAGTGTCTCATGTGTATACATGAGGTGCAAAAATGTCTCCTATGGATTGTGCATTCCTTTCACATAAGCCAAAGAACATATGCCACCTCCAAGTGAGATTACATGTGGGGTGAGTTTTATTGCAAAGTTGGAAAAACTGCAACACAACAAATAGTGCTTAATAAACATCTGGAAACTTCTGGTGAAAAACATCCAAAAACCTAATGTCAGTTTCTTTAAATTTAGAATTATGCACACCCCAATAATACTAGAATGTTAAAAAAGCTACAGTGATATCATGACTTTTTAAGCTTCTGAACATTTGACTTAATTGACAGCAGACCTGTGGTTGTTTTTTAAGGAAACGCCTCAAACAAACTACCAAATTAATTATTAAGTGGCTAATGGATAACAAAGTGAATGTTTTAGAGTGGCCAACACAAAGCCATGATCTCATTCCCATAGAAAATATGTGGGCAGAGCTAAAAAGGTGTGTGTGAGAAATGCGGCCTACAAACCCAAATGGGCCAAAAATTACAGCAAACTATTACAAGAACGGGATGTCTCTGTTTATGCTGTGACATCCTATATGGTTGAAACCAGATACGATATTGTTCAGCAGTGGGGACATAACGATACACCCAGCGCGCAAGATAATGCTGTACTTATTTTTGCAGTATTTTAGAGCAAACCAACCATGCCCATTTTTGTGATTACAAAAAGAGTAGATGTTTCATGCATCACAAACTGTTTTAAATCATCTGTAATCAGTACAGAAAAATTCTGTTCAGGTTTGATTACAGCAGTTTTATGCTTGTCTAACTCGAAGGTGGCCCTAAAGCACTGAAAACATTGCTGGTTCTTTCATTTAAGGTGCCCCATTCAAATCCAAACACTCTCCTATGACAAAGACCATTCTGCAAAAAACGCTTTACATTTGTTACGCAATAAATAAGAACCAATATGAATAAAAAATAAATATTTTCGTAGCATGTGCAAAACACAATAGGCAGCCTTTCCCATTGACTGCATATATTCTACCAAATAATCAACACAAAACTTGTTTGGGCAACAACTGATAGATATTTGGTTTTTTTGTTTCACACATGCTCAAGACACCCAACAAGGCAATGCTGCCCTGGGCGTGGAGCCATTTTGCCTATATCAAACGTTAAGTTAAGCACCAACGGTAAGCTGCGAAGCAAATGCTAACTCCAGTATTATTACCGAGTAGCGATGTTCTCACGTTGCTCACAATTCATTCTTATTTTGTCTGTCAGGTTTTCACCATTTTTATGCTCTGCCATGTATACACAAATACTGGCATGAAAAACGTTTCTAAAAATGTTTAGGGCATCTTCTTGCTTCTTCATGCACTAACTTCCTATATGATTTCAAAATAAGAGTCTCAAACACAGATACATGGTGTCAAGCAGGAAGCACTTACCCATTATATTTATGGCTCATAATGAAAGATAGATGGCACTTTGCGACACAGGTGTAAGCTTGATGAGAAATATTGTGCTGTTTTAATATCTCAAACCTTTTGTGCCACGTGACCATTTTAAATCTCAAACATACAATATTTGAGACACATGCTCATTTCCTTCATAAAGACATGAACTCTCTTTTTGTGCTTTATAGCATCACACTTACTAAGATTCAGTTTTTTTATATGTTGTTGCAAAAAAGCTGTTTTTTTTCCTGTCATAGGGTGAATTATCATTGAGTCTTACCTTATGAGGCTGCCCAAAGTAAGGGTTTCCAGCACATCGCTGGTTAATGACATCTCTGATCAGGTGTTTTTGTCCATTGTAGGTAGTCAGGATGCTGATTCGCTCTGATGGGTAGCCCAACAACCGCATGTACATAAAGAGAGCCACAGAGTACTCTGCCTCAGCCAGGTTCTTCACAAAAAGAAAAAAGAGGTAGCAGGAAGAACATTACAATCAAAATATTCATACTCATTTGTCTGAGAGCTAATTGAAGCAGCATTAAGAATGAAGAAGAGGTAAATGAACCTTGCCATGCCTTCTAAATCACTTTAGAGTCTGTTATCACTTCAGAAAATACAAATCTATGATCATTTATGTTACTCTAGATAATAAACTCAACTACACACACTGTCGGACTGACTTTCTGTAAAAAGTGTTGCAGACATGGATTTTGTTTTATTGCCGACAAACTGCTACAACTTGTCACCAGTTGTCAATCAGATAAAGCCAGACATCAACACAACAAACTGGAACTGGAATAAACTGAGGTTTAACACATGTACAACTGCACGAAAATGTTTTTGACATATTCAACATATTAAAATTAAAACTGTATTGTGACAATATATATTCCATTTTAATGATTAATTACTTATCTCTTACTCCCAAAAGCAAATCTCCAGATTCCCTGACTTCCTTTTGCACACAATGTGCATAAAAGGAATTGTAACAGATCAATTACCAACTTTCCAAAAGACACATTCTTCATCCCTGTGTTCTGGCTCCAAGATCACCCTCTGCCTTTCAAATGTAACCAGAAAAAAGAAAACAAGCCAACTGTATGAATTATTCAGTCAGTTCCAATTAAATGTGGACTGCAGCCTAACATCTTTGCTTGTAATTTATGCAGCTTCATTAACAGCTCCTGCTCCAGCTGCACTGGAATCAACACATCAAAAACAATGGCAGCCTTTGTTCATCTTCTCCCATTACCTGCCACCAAATGGACCTACATATATTTAAAAAAAAAAAAATCCTACATATTTTACATTTTGAATTCATTTACCATTGCAGATGCAAATTTACAAATGTGTCATACAATGTTTGGAGCATTACTGATGTGCACATATTCACAGGAAATTGGCTTAAATCATCATTAAAAAAAACAACACAAAAGGAGATAGTAATTGATGCTTGTAAAAACAAAAGAACAAGATGGCGATGTTTATGCGGATTCTAAGTCATAAACCATTATGATGGATGTTTTTCTTCAATGTGTTATCAATCTTGCATCCTCTAGAACTAAGAACAAGTAAAACAGATGGGATGTATGCCCATCCTCTAATTTCAGTTTTTTCATACTTATCCAGCTCCAGAAAATGTTACAAATAAACTCAATAACAGACAGCATAGAAACCTAAAGCCTTTTTTAAGCCAAATCTCTAAATAAAATGTAAAACATATACTTTTCAATGACAAAGAAACAAGTAGTGGATAACATGACAGCTTTTTGATGTGAAAAATTTTAAAATTTCCCCATGAAACTACTATGAAATTAGTCTAAACTTGCCCTGCTGTTTGTAAAGGGATATGACACCTGAATCTCTCCGTCAGAATTACAACTACAAGTTTCTCAAAGATCTTATAGAAGTTAATGAAGACATTACTGAAGATAATTTAAGACTTAGTTAAGAAAATCTGGACATATTTTGGAGCCTCCAAGGACTTACGTTGAGATTATTAAATGTAAAACATTTTAATATCGCATAGAAAACAAGCATGGAGACCTTAGAAACCAAACGAGCAGTTTAAATGCAACTTTCCTCACCTGAGGCAAACTAAGGAAAAGGGATGATGAAAGGATGTCACAGTGGGGAAAGAGCTATTGGTACTTTAATGTAATATACACAGACACACTGGAAGTAAAAGGAAGTACAGATAAACAAACATTTTGCCTAGTTGTGGATTGAACACACCAACCAGTGAAAATAATGGAATATGTGAAACTGGAATGTGTAAGAAATGTGGATTGGAGACATTTTCAAACAGCAAATGATAAGAATCTTACTCAAGTATCAATAGACTGAGAAATAATATGGAAAGTGCTTTAGCAAATGAGGTGAAGAAGTAATGCTCTACACGTTCTTTACAGATGATCCGTTCACAGAGTCAGCGTGCAGCAGTGGTTGTAGCAGTGTTTGCTCAGCTGTGGGAGATATTCAACATGGACTGGAAACAACAGTTTCCCTTGTGTCAACTATATTCCCTCTGTTTCCTAGCAAAGTTAGTGTGTGTGTTTCAGAGTGATACTGGTAATTCCCTCGAGGACCTTAAAAATGGCAACAGCAAATGGAGCTGAGTTGCATGTGACCTGGTGCCTCGAAAAGAGCACAAGGTCTGGATTTAAGGACAAAAAGAAGTTGTACTCGTAGAGCAATATGATTAAACTAATTGGGCAGAGAGAGAAAATATTAAAGAAATGCTCACCATTTTATTTTGACCTTGTGTCAAGAGCCACCAGCTGTTTCCTATGTCTTTCTTTCAGAAGTTTGCCATCCAATGCATTTTAAATATCTATATGCACTGCAGCTTTGTATCTCTTCATTTAAAAATCACTCTTTTTATCTGAACATTTGTAAATCTTTTAGTATAGCAATAATATATGTGGCAGCAATATTTGTGACTGACATTTAGTCAGACCTGCTGAAATGGTGCAAAAGTAAAAGAGTGTATGAACCCAGCCCCTTGGCCATGCTCCGTCTTCGGATCTCAGCAATGTCATGATGAAACTCAATCTGGCTCCCGGTGTGAAGGACAAACCCACCACTCTGTTCTGCACGGTCACTGCAGGCTGCACACTAGGCACAGTGATCAATATAGCATATGAACTGATAGATGAACCACTAACACATTAAAATTTATGAAGTGCAGTCCAACCACCAACTTAGAGGACACACTTTAAGACTACTGATTGAGATGATTCCAGCTCCATCAGTTTTTAAGTCTGCTGGTGCGTTTGTCTTTGTAAAGGAGAGTAAATTCTGCTCAGAAGGTGCAGGATGAATATCAGCTGATTTAACATTATGTGTACCTGCACGGCAGATGTTAAGGATTAGGTTGTGCTTCTCCTTTACTTTACAAGCTAAAGAAACAGATCAAAGTGGACTCATTTGTGGGCACATTTTAACCATAATAATTAAGTGTTTTGTTTTGATCAGACATTCACTATAGTAAATATTTGTCCAGTGCTCAGGCTTTAAATATGGAACATACATACGAGAGCTACAGAAAGATCCTGCAACTTTTACATCCATCCCTGCATTGGATCAAATTTTCCCTAAAGGCTAATTTCCCTTATCAACAGTCATTCAGCTCTGTAGGGGCCTGGTAATGAACTATTGATTTTATTCAAGCATGTTAGAGAACTGAAGCATCTAAAACCTGCAGGATGGTAGATCTCCAGGACTGGAGTTCGGCACATCTGACATCGTTAATAAGGTCAGACCTGGAAAATACTAAAACTAAATTCCAGACAGCACAGGAATGCTGTATATAGTTGTATATGTACTGAGTTCCTTTCGTTTTGACTATTGATTATTAGCAACATGTTCTAACTGTACATTTTTTAATAGCTCCTGTATTAATTTCTTGAGTATCTTTGGGACCTGATCGTTCATATGGGGCAACATAAACCTTAAAAAGCAATGTTTTTTTCACACATTTTTGACAAATAATGTTGATTTTGTCTTTATAGGTGTTGCATACTGACCTGGTAAAAGTAAGGGTTGGGTTCAGATTCTCCCACCCCGTTGAAGTCCTCCACATTAATCAGCTGGAAGTCGAAGGTCAGACCAGGGTTGGGTACCTGGAACTCAGGAAGTTCCTGGACGTGAGGCAGGTTCCCAAGGTGTTTGTAGCGCCAGTTGTAAAGGTTACAAAGGCTGAGGACAGCAAACAGATGCACAGAATTCAGATTCCAAATAAGACAAAAATCAAAGCTACCTCCAGCTGCTACTCCTCCCAGTGTGACCTACCTTGCACGTGCACGGCCCTGTGCATCCAAGTCTACAGTAGGAACTCCCAAACGTACAAATCTGGTGAACAGAGACTGCTCCATGTTGGAGTACTTCTGGAAAGCCATATTCTTGATGACTGGGGGCAGCTGGTGGTGGTCTCCGATCATGATCCAACGCTTCAGCCTGCTGTAGCCATCCTCTGGGTTCTACAGATTACAAGACATGAGAGGATGGATGCATTTATACAACTTTAAATATGCACTGTACATGTAGTTTGGGAAGCATAGGTAAGGTACCAAGAAAAGTAATTATTTTAACTCAATCCGATTTGAAAAGGTCTCATCAGTGTGAACATATGCCGTTTACCAGAATGAGAATTCATCTCATTTTGTCCAGCTCTACCCAGCTATTTTTTTTTTACGAATGACTGAAAGTTACCTGTAACAGCAGAGGGATGAAGGTCTCAATCTCAAGGATCTGTGCAGCCTCCTCCATCAGGATGTTATCGTACTAATACAAAGACCAAATAATTATGGTTTTAATACTAAACTACAGGCAAACATACATTCCACTTGTTTCTGAAATGTTGGCATCAAATTTGAAGCTTCACCTTAAATCCTAGCTCCACCAGGTCATGACGTTTAAGCGCAGCATGTGTGCAGGTCATGGCTATGATTTTAGCTTCCTTCACGAGGAGATACTTGGAGCGGTCCAGTCCGCTCCTCAGCAGCTCAAAGGCTCTAAACTCCTGTCAGATGAGATAGAAAGTTGGGATCTGGACTTTAAGAACCATGCACAGTTGTATTTTCAACCAGGTATCAAACGAAACATTGAAAAAAAACAACAACCAGGTTAAAAATCATACTTATTTCTGAAATTGTGAATTTCATTTGCTGTATTCTCTTTAAACACTATGAAACTTTTATTGTAAGATTTAGATTTGTTTTATTTTAATTTGAGAACATTTCATCTGTCAGGAAAAAAATGCCATGTATGGAAAAAAAATTATGGAACTGAAGCATTTTCTAAATTATACTTTATTTGCACTGTTTTCATTTATAAGAGTTCCAATGAACTCCACGCCTTTAATATACGACTTTCTGTTTCCCAGGAAACATAAATGGGACGTAACACAAAAATATATTTATTTATGTATCCAATATAAGTGCTGTTTTAAAAACAGCACCTAAAATGGCTCCACCTTCTACCCCGAGACTCTCTGCAGAGACCTGAAATTTAGGGATACGATCTCCTTAAATAGACATATGTTGTACATATTTTTCAGGACATCACATTTTCTATTGTTCCTAAGGCCTTCGATATTATTTTTATATTAAATCAGTTTTTTTCTACCCAATAATTTTATCCTCATGTCCTTCCAGAATGACCTACATAAGAGTTTGCCCCCGCCCCCCGGGTAGTGTTCAAGGACTTCTCCCTGACTTGGAGAAAGACACGTCTGTCTGAAGATGTTCTCCTTAAAACAGAACATTTGGAAAATACTCATCATAGGAGTGTATATATGTGGTTTGTTTTGGTCCGGTTTTAACTTGCATTGCTGTCTCTTTCCCAGGAACCACTTGTCAAATAAAATATTAATCTCATTAGGTTTTTTTCCTGGCAAAAAGGGAGTTACATAGAAAGACAAAAGCAGTTTTTGTTGCGATTCTATCGCATTTTCAATTTAATCTTAAAACCCTTTATTATTTATCTTTTTTAATCTACATTTTTAGTACTATATCTTATGTCATCAATAAATAAAAGGGATTTAAAGATTTATGACCTATGATTAAATTAGTTTGTGTTTTAGAATTTTAATGATTCTACTTCAGATTGTGATCCTTTCCTCAGTTCCTGCTTTTCTGACATTTTTTTCAGACAGTTTTCTAATAAAGACTTAATTTATATGTTCAGCATTTTCAGGTGTGATTGCTGCTCAACCCCTTTAAAGCACTTTGTGTAACATTTAAATGTATGAAAAGTGCTCCATAAATAATGAAACTAATAAAAATTACAAGAAATCAGGAAATGGCAAGAAATTCAAGATGGAAAACCTCAAGGTAAAGGCTTAAAAACACAAGAGGACCCATGTTTATTCTGCTACCATGGGCAGTGAAGACTATATGGTAACAGAGGTGGTGCCAATAACTGTGGGGGGTGCTATATACATATTTATCCTATTCATTCTTCCTGCTGTTGGTGCACTGTTAAAGAAACAAGCTCCTCTGTGGCAAACTACCCTCAGTGTGATTAATCACCTCCCTTTTACATGGACGCTCTTATGCAGATTCTACTGTAACGTGGATGCAAAGAAAAGTTGTTGGCTCTAAAATCCATAACAGTTTACTTCATCGTGTCCATATCTTGATATTACAAAGAAGTCTGTTGGGCTAAAGCAGCTAGTGAAGAATTTGGTCTTTTTTCATGCAGCCCCAGGAGCTGTGTAGAGACAGGGGAGGTGGGAGGGAGGACATTCGGACAGCGCCGTGGTATAAATATTTGATGTGTTACTATTTTAGCATTAATATTAAACCAATCAAAACCTGCAATATTGATGAGGTCTACTTTTAACCATCATGGCTCCAGACTGAAGAATAAAATTAAGATAGTAAGTATTTGCAGATACTGATGAATTAGCCAAAAGAATAAAATAAAAAAGCTGGAAGAAATGTGAAAAAAGTCATCTCTACACAAACTCAGAAGGAACACTTTATCTCAATAAATTACTGAAGAGTCAGCTTATTTAAAACAGCTTTTCCTTTCAGAAGGCAAACAGATCAGCAACCGCAGCACGGTGTTACTTTAGCTACCTTGCGCCACATACAGCACCCTCTCTTAATGGGTGAGCAGATTTCACTGCAGCATGGGTGAGGCCGAGGGAGGAGGGAGAGGTGCTGCGATGCAGTGATACGGAGGCCAGCCAGATAAATCAAGGTCAGCTACACGACACATGTCGAGATATTACCACTGGCAAATAACTTTCTTTATTGCTTTCTGGAAACCAACCAGGAGTTTCCATAAATCAGAAATGTTTTTAGTTATTTTTATAGAAGTAGCTGATGAGGTGCGAGGGAACGATAATACAGATTCCGGTGTGCTATCAAATGTGAGTTTGTGTAAAAACAAGTGCAAAAAAAAAAACAGTTTTGATGGCTAGTTTTTTGAGATTGTCAAGCCCGGTTATCAATGTACAAATATATCACTGAGCATCTGAGAACATGCTTACATGATCACTGATGAGTGAAGGAACGAGCAGAACTATGACAACACAAGATCCCTGCAGAGACTGTTTTACCAGCAAACAGTCTACAGCATATATAGTGTGCTGGTCAGAAAAGCAGCAAGTTGAGCAAGAGAAAATGTGCAACATCTGGACCTCCAGCTGGCAGACAGTTTAGGAACAGAACCAAATACAGCTGGCAAAGCTTCTGTGTGCTTGCGCAAAAAAGGATAAAGAGAATAAGAAATGTGTAGAGCCAACCAAAAGCATTCATACGCTCACACAGACTTCAATGTTTTATTTTAATTTGATCTGATAGACAAACACAAAGTAGTGCATAATTGTGACGCTAAAGGAAAAATTATGCTTTGTTTTGTAAACCTCTCCTAAAAAATCTGTGGCATGTATTTTTTTCAGGTGCCCTGAGTGAATACTCTGAAAGAATCTCTACCAGCTTTGCATATCTAAACTGGATAGAGAGCATCTGTAAATATAATTTAAATTCTTGCCCCAGCTTTTAAAACTGGATTTAAGGACTGGACTTTAACTGAGCCATTCTGACATATAAATAAGCTTTGATCTAAGCAATGCCACTGTAGCTTTCACTGTATATTTAGGTTAGTAATCCTGCTTGAATGTGAACCCCACCTTAGCCTCAGCTCTGTTGCAGGATTTCCTTTTATTATTCTCCAATTATCTTTCTATCAAATCTGACCTGTCCCTGCTGAAGGAAATTATTACCATTCAGCATTATGCTGTGTTTTAGTGTAAAGACGATTTGTTCAGGGTAATGTGTAGCTCTAATTTTCTGCTACAAACGTGCCTCGCATAAAAGCCAAAAAGTTTTGTGATTTTGGTCTTGTCTGATCAGAGCACGGTCCTCCACGTTTGCCGTGCCCTCTTCATGGATAGTGGCAAACTTTGAATGGGACATTTTATTGCTTTCTGTCAACATTGGCTTCCTTCTTGCCATTTGTTCATAAAAAACGGATTTGTAGATTGGAAACCTGTTAATGATTTTCCCGCCTGAGCTGTGGAATTCTGCAACTCCTCCAGAGTTTCCATGGGCCTTTTATCTGCATCTCTGATTAATGCTCTCCTTGATGGGGCCTATCAACTAAGATGAATGCCCACGTCTTGTTGTGCCATACTCTTTCCCTTTTTGATGAGAAATTTAACAGTTCTTCCAGAAATGTTCAAAGCTTGGGATATTTTATTTTTATAGGTAGTATTATTTATTATTATTATTATTATTATTATTTTGAGGTAGTATTACACACAAATGGACTCCGTTCACTAATAATTAGGTGACGTCTGGTTGCGCAGTTTTCTAGGGGTTCCAGATTATAGGTGGCTGGATATATACACATGCTGCTCCTTTTCCTATTTTTTTTTTTTGTTAAAAATGTTTTTCTTCACTACAAAACTTTGTGCTGACCTCTTAAGATCCCAATGATAAACACTGAGGTTTCTGCTTGTAATATACCAAAATAATACTTTTGCAAGGCACTGTAAATACAAGTTGTGATGGGTACTCTGGAAATAAAATGACTTCCCTTTACTGTTCGCAAATAACCTTGACATCCCACCGAGTTTTGCTCAGCAGTGATGAAACCAGTGAACTCTTTAAAACGTCTCACCTCCAGCTGCGTGAATATTTTCTTGATGTGGCGATAGCAACCCTCTGCAATGTCCATGTCCTCCTCATACGACCGACCCTTGAACACTGGCTGCGGGGCATTGGAAAAGTATTTGTGGAAGGGAAAGTGTGCAGCAACAGCCTCCACTTCCACCTTCTTGCCCTGTTTAGGTTTGACTTTGCTCATGTACTGCTCCCAGCGTGATATCACCTGTAGAAGGGAGAGAAATTGTAAACTTTCTCAAAGAGCTCCAAATGTGATTTCCATTTGATGCTTACCAGCACACAAACTTCCATAGTTTAGCAGGGTTTTGTTTGAGCAAATTGGTGCATACAACCGTTTTCTACAGTCATTGTGGTATTGGATTAAAAACACAAACCTGAACAAATGAGAACAGATAGCCTACAGCTTCAACCAAACAGCAGGTTGTTCTATAAAAAGTGCAAAAAAACTAACCTTGGTGAGACACCTTGAGGATTTAATTGCATGTTACGTATCTTTCTGCGTAAACAACTGTGATCTGTCATTAAGAAACTGCAACTGAGTGGATACACTGCCAAAACAGCAGGTGTCCACTAAAAATCACTTTCACAATAAAACATATCATTGAGATAAAAATAATGAATTTTATTTTTTTCTTCCAGTAGCTGGATAGACCACTGATTCTTTGGGGTGTATGTTTGCCATGAACCTATAGCAGAATGACAGTAACACTTTGTAATTATTTTATTGACACAAGACATATAGTTTATTAAACCTTCAACAACAATTTTGCATATTTTCCTAATACGTGCAGCCCTAGTGTAAGTCATTGGAAAATGGTGAAAATAACATTAAAACCAGTAGACACATAATTAAAACAGCGGCTGACAGAACAAAAACAACATTTTGTAAAAAGGCATACTTGACTAAGACTGAGCCATGGTTTCCAGGACCTCCATGACCATTTGAACCAGTCTGGATCATGGCAAATCTTGAAAACCTAACTGAAGTGTGAAGGCAATCATAAGAGTACTGCACTCTCGGTGTTCTCCAAATAGGTTTTTCACCTTTGCTTTTCCAGCCATCCAACAACATAGGGCTACAGCCCCGAGTATCACAGCTGCATTAAGAATTTCTTTATGATCTCTGTGATTTCCCCAAATATGGGAGGTTCTGTAATTCCATTATTAGTTTCAGCCTTGCTGTGGAGGAGCAAACACCATCAGGGCTTTCATGAGTTTAACAGCAGCAGGAGAAGATGCAGGAAAGTGAGCAGAGTTGTGCATGTCTTGGTGAATCCAGTTCAGTGTTTGTGTTCAACTGCACGCTAATCACACCAAGACAATAAAGTTGTTCCCCAAGAGTCGTGCTGCAGCTGCCGTCATCATCATTTTTCTTTAAAAGCGTGACAGAAATATTTAGCATTTAAAATGCATTCTAAATATCTCACAATTTTCCTAGGTCAACCGTATTACGCACAGTTTGGAGGTGTGCGTGATTCTCCACAGCTGGGGGCCCTAATCCATAAAGAAGCTATGTACAAGAGTTCTGAACATTTTGCTGTATTTCTACATTCAGACATTGTGATTTTTCTTTTATTTCAGCTGCGTGGGGAGATCCTTTATGTTGCAGCCAGAGCAGTGGCTGGACACAGTAGCAGCCAGGCAACCAAGAGCATTACAATAAATTACTTGGAGTGTTGGCGGTCCAATGTGGCCAAGTTGAGGTTGTAGACTTGGCACGAGAGCAGTTTGGCCACTCTTACAATTTCCCAGTTAGGACCAACCATTGCTGGTGTGTGTAGGCAGCACGTCAGGGATGAACTACCACTGAACGCTACCAAGCTTCTCAACACAACACCCTGGACCCAAATATGCTGATGATAAGAACCAAGCCTCTGCAGAGACCATCCAGGTTCTAGCTGATTTTTTAGGTGTCATGGTATGGTGTTAGTCTGGTGTATTATATAAGTAGAGACTGAACGATCTCCTACAGCAAGGTTTCAACATTACGGTTATATGATAGGAAAGGTAAGGTTATGTAACTGGTGATTTCTTCTTTATATTAAAATAAAAATCATTACCTTAGCTCCCAATAAAAGTTGCACTCAATATTCAAGGTAAAACACGTCAACTTCAGAGCTTATCAAGTAAAAAATATTATTAAACGTAAATTAAACGTAAAATAAACTTCACTTATTCTGGAGTCTGCATATTATTGCAATAGGCGTAAACAGCAATAGTCCTAAAATATTTGTACTTTTAGCAAAAAACACAGAGGGGAAATAAAACTTCTATTATGTCAGGAGTTGATCGATATAAGATGTCTGAGTTAAAGGACAAATCACACAAGTGCATTCCAATAAATTTAGCAAAACACCTCTGGAGTCTCTGTTGCTCTGTAAATCAATAACATAATCAAACGCAAAGATCAAAGATCTTTAGCTGGTTTTAGAAGAACAGAACAAAGTAATTGAAAAAGAACAAAATAAATCAATTTGGACCACTGAAAGATATTACTAAACTTGTATTCAAAAACAAAACTATGTCACCTGCTCAGACTATTAGAAATGCTGTAAGTGCAAAATGAGACAAAAGTTAATGTTGTTTAAATGACAAAAAGCAGACACTGTTATCCTTACCTGATACAGGTAGAAGTGCCCTGCAGTCTCACAGGTGTACGACACATCTCCTGGGACATCCAAGCTCTCCTGTAATCTTCCCACCTCTCTGAGAAGCTCCAGTCTTCTAGCAAGGACATAGTTCACTCTACCATATCTGTGGAAAATTGCAACATAATTACTATATGTTGATTTGCAGAATTATATTACATTGTTTTATCTTAACAGCAAAGCAACGGCCCTATTAATTTGAAATTATACCAAGTCACACTTTTATTCACAAATAATCTCCTCCATGTAAAGACTAGTCAGCCTTAAGCAAACATTTGGTTCTGTTGTTATTACTGACTTCATTATGTAGATATGCATTTAAATGCTGAATAAAATATATGAAATATTTGGTAATATGATTAAGATTGGATTAATTTCAGTTTCTTCATACATCTTTTTATGCAGCCAGACATTTCTGAAAAGCAGTGAGGCATCTCAGACACACACAGGAAGTAGGCGGGGTCATGAGGGTGATATTAGAGGTGAGGGCTATTTTTAGACCATCTTCAAAGATCCTCAGTCAGCAAATGACACAAAGAGGATCATACAGCTCCCCCTGTTTGGCCAGAATAAAATAAAAATGGAGAGTGAGCCTGTTTCTGACAAACATAACAGCCACGAATGTAGCTCAGACTTGTGGTAAACCTGAATGAGGGCATATATATTTTTTACGTTATAATATAAGGACGTTTGTCCTACATTTCAGATCTTAAAAATAAACCCAACCATTATACTTTCATATACTTTTAAAATCTCAATAAAAACAGAAGAGGTTTTGGGTTTCCCTTTTGTCAGGCACTAAAAGTGTAGCTTTGCCATGTATTTTTTATTTTTTCTTGTAGAAAGTGTTAATTAAAACCCTCTGGCTCTGCTCTGGCTGGTGTCAGTGGGGTGGAAGAAGTGTGGAGTCCGCATGTTAGGAGGCAGCAAGGCAGGGGCAAACATGTTGGACGTGGCTCCCTATAGCTCTTTCACAGTTATGTTTTTGCATAATTTAGAAATTGAAGTGACTGCTTCAAGTCAAGATCGCAGCTTACATACAACACTGAATACAACAGGCGGATATAGCAGCGGATATAACAGCAAATATATGGGAAACACAAATCTCCCCACAGGAAATCTAACAGAGCATAATTACTTCTCTAATTTACAATGAGGCATGTAAGGAAGCTTTAAATAGTAACAGTATAGGAACTATATTAATATTCTGTCCTACAAGGCTATTTATATACAGAAAACAGCTAAAAAATGGTCTGACTGATTTGTCCACTGATGGTGTTAAATATAGCAGCAAGCATGGTGAGCTCTAAATGTTTTGAGTATCTTGAGCCAAGTCTACCACAAGTCATTCATGAGTCCTCCTAATGCACTGCTACATCATTCTCTATGTCACCAAGGACATGAGTCACCGGCCTTCAAGGCAATTCACACACAAAATTAGTGTTTAAAGAGCTGCAAGCAGTTGTGGGTCCTTCGATCGGACTTTAAGCGTTGTTGTCAGTTATTCGCAATGCAAGGAGTTCTGTTTAGTGTATTAGTCTATTTGTATTGAGGACAATGGCAAAGTATCAACAAATAATGTACATTTTAGCATTTATACCCTAATGCACTTCCTTAGTTTGGATTTTAGTTTAATAAAACAAAATGACTTTGAAAATGGTTTAAATTGCATATAAAAAAAGAGTAAAAACATAAGACTCAATAAGACAGAAAATACAAAACAAGGCAATTAATGCAACAGTGGCAATCAGTCATGACTGCACAGGTGGTCTTTTGTTTTTTAATGAAAAATGACAGATCAGTTTTAGTTCAGCATAGGGCTAAACGATATGAGGAAAACATGTAATTGCGATAATATTGCTGAATATGTTGACAATTAACCTGCATATCCTGACTTTCCATCATTAGAATTCCTCCACAATTGCATCTTGTAGCTTCTGCATCTTGGCTACAAAAACATACATTGTTGTCTGGGCATTAAGGGCACTGAGCACCAGGAGAGCCTGTCTAAGCAAGCATTTAAAAATACGTTTGAGGTTTGATCATTTATTGAAACTTCCAAAGTTCAACCTGTTTGGTTTCCTAAGAACACAACATTCATTGGATCTAATGCACTTATGCCCAAGATCTTAATCCCTCTAATATATAATCCTCAATGGCTTAATTGTCGTAGATGCTGCTTGTGACCAAAAGGTTAAACAATAATATGGAGTGAATAAAAAATAATCACTGAATTCAAGAAAAGATTTGAAGCATGAAATGGTAGATAGTCTGATTGATCCGAAAGTATGAAAGTTTGCTTTTCCAACTCTACCTGCATCTTGACTCTAGTCAATTTAAAAAAAAAAACAATCCAACTTAACCTCAAGATATTTTACTTCTGAAATGTGTTTGACGTATTACCCTTACATGTAAATTGCAGTCATTGCAGTGAACATACAGAACTGAATTTTCAACCTAGAAGTGGAAACTTGCACTCGTCTGACATAAATAATGCAAATCATGTATATACAGACCCAAA